>CM067216.1:36302419-36902419 GCA_034190945.1 Octodonta nipae | reverse complement strand
CATTCACATGGGGCACGGTTATTACGATCATAAACAATATTTCATTACTTTTTATTTTACTTGTCAGAGCAAACAGTGATATTGTTCCTTTCTATATATATATATATATATATATATATATATATATATATATATATATAGAAGCTGACATCATCATCATCAGTCATGTTGTCATGACTGGCAAAAATTTTAAAGTATTTTGTAGTATATAGTATTTTATATTTTAATCAGGATAAGAATTTCTAGAGCAGTTTGAAGTTTAAATAACAACACAAAAAGTGAAGAAGGGTCAATCAATATGCCTCTTCCCCAAAAGTCACTAGGTAAATGAACTGTGCTGTGATTGGTTGGGTGTTGGTGGGCGTATCTGGTTTGTTTAATCTAGCAATTACGGAAGTCCATGCTATAGGAGAGCAGGAGCTGTCGTCGCGTCGGTTCAGACAGAATGGTCGTTTATCTATTTCTATAGTTTCGCGAATAGTGGATGCCCTAATGGAATTCAGAGATATGATAGTCCTGCTGTCCTCGAAGTTGATGGAGTGTCCTGTTTGGATATGATGATGCGTGGGCACTTGATTCGGATCTTTTTTACGAACTGGCAGAGAATGTTCATATACTCGATGGTTAACGCGCCTGTTGGTACGACCGATGTAGCTATGCGGGCAATCGCGACATGGAATTTCGCAAACTCCTCGATCCTCATTAGGTACTTTATCTTTAGGGTTCCCGATTAAGTTGGTTATAGTTAACTGATGTTGAAGATTGTCTCTATTTGGTGTGTGTGTGTAGATTCCAATTCTGTGGGACAATTTTGATCGCATTTCGAGCGATAAAGCTGAACACTTGGCATAAAAGAAAACAGTGACTCAAAAACATAAACTAACACGACTTATTATTACAAAACAAAAACCCGCTGTCACCTCATTCCCCCAGACGGCCGTCCAGAACTTTTTTGATTTCCCCTTAGACTCTACCAGTTTGTAAGTCCTATCCAAAGGTTTCAAGTTCACAGAACTACCACAACTGAAAGAATAATTTCTCAAGTTGAGGTAGCTATGGTTGAACTAACATGCTGAACATACTCGTCAAGACATTGCTAGAGTACTCCGCACAACAAAACCATCAAAATCAAACCTTTACTTCTATCGTAAGTCATTCTTTAAAACAACTACGTGACAGCGATGACATAGCTATCCTTTCGTTTTCATGTTTCTTCTTTTTTTAGTTAATTGTTCTTATACTTAACAACATTTTGTTTAGCACTGTAGAATTTGGTAAAATCAGTATTACAGTAAAGGAAAAGTTAACGATTGACGATTAAGTCATTTCAAAAGATTTACATGCATAATTTCGTTTTCATCTAAAATAAAATGTACTCTGATCCTAAGCACAAAACCTTCCCCCTTTCAACCCTTGCACAGTGTAAATAAAGCACAAATTCGGCAACATCGCCTCGAACCTGACAACACAACGATTCTCTATCTATATATATATACTTACATATACCGCCATAATACCGCCAACAATAGCGATCAGCTGTTCTCCGTTGTGCCCCGAATTGTGCTATCTCTGTTTCCGTCACACACATTCACACGTTCTTCGGGAGAAAATATATAAATCGTGGGAGGGCGACCTTGGAGCTTGTTTTGGAGGAGCATCGCTCGCACAAATCTCTACGTCGTCGACTCGCAACATAGCGAGGAAGCCAACCAGCCAGCCAGCAGCAGCAGCAGCGTCTCGTAGACGACGTACATTCCGTACACACGGATAAACGAGGGAGGAAGAAGAAGAATGAACGACTACGACGATTGTGAACACACAACAAAGGCAACGTGCCGTCTATCCCGAAACGATTTTGGCTTGGGCTTGTGCTCAACGCAGATCCAGTTGTCGAGGTTGTAATTTTGGTTACTTGCCTGATGTCATTCAGTTCTTAAATAAAGAACGCAACGGTGTCATGTGGTTAAACGGAATCGTCCGACATCACTTGTTTTTTTTTTTAATTGTGGCTTTCGTTCGCGTAGCGTGTACGGGATGACTGGTGAACTAAACGGATTTGTTTTTTTTGTGTCGAATGAGGATAAAATATCTGCAACAAGTTGATGACGATTTGTCTTGTTACTCTGTCTTTATTTGATGTTCTTCGATATGTTGAACGTTAATTTAGTGATGTTAAGAAGTTGTTTTGCTTTCTACTACAGCGTGTTAGTAAATGATTAAAGGGCATTTGAATTTCCCGCCCGTTTACTATATTTATAAATGCTGGTACTAAACGCAATGCTGTCGTATCCTGCTCACATAATGAGGCGCATGGGGTAATTTTCATCCCATGAATGTTTTTTTTTTTCTTTTTTGGTTATGAAACTATTTGCCTGTTATTGTAAGAGTACATTGAGAGGCTTATGGGTTGATCTTTACATTCCTCAACCTCATCTTCATCTAATTCTTCTTCCAGTCTGTGCTCTCTTCAAAAATTCGACGACCCTCTTTTTCTAACTCTTTTTCCGACATTTTGAGCTTAAATTGTTACTCTCTTCGAGGTGTCATTCCTTTGTACGCAAGACAATATGCATAATCTATATATTGTTCCTGGTTAGGGAACCTTCATCAGTTGCGCTTCCCACAAATAAATGTCCTCTCGAACACATCTTTATGTATTTGATACATCTCGTTAAATTTGTAGACGCGAGATGTAAGACAGACATATAGGATTTTCGAGAGAATTAGCACACAGATTCGGAACCTCGGTGTACTAATTTTCTCGAAAATCCTAGATGTCGGTTTTACATCTCGCTTCTTCAAATTTAACGAAATTTCTCAAATACAAAAAGAAGTGTTCGAGAGGATATTCAATTGTGGGAAGCGCAACTGATGAAGGTTCCCTAACCAGAAACAATATATATTATACATATTCCTTGCGTACAAAGGAATGACACCTCGAAGAGAGTATTCAATATCTCTGACAGGTGAAGTAACCTGAGAACAGCAATTACACGGAACGGCTCCAGATTCGGAACCTCTATGTGCTAATTCTCTCGAAAATCCTAGATGTCGGTCTTAAATCTCGAGTCTTCAAATTAGATGATTATTTGTACATTTGTACGATTTGGTTCACTAAATAATGAAAAATGCGGAAATAAATCAAAATTATCTTTGCAAATCCAAGTCACACAACTTTAAAAAAAACTATCAATCCCCCACTAACGCATATGAGTTCAATACTAACCTATATCACTTTTGTAGGATTACAACAAAAATTGACAGACATATGGTGGGTTACATAAACAAGATACAGCTGACTTAATATTGCAATAGATTCCGTGGGTTCAATTTCACAAATATTCAGACTCACTTTAACAGTAGAAAGTATCGAAGCTGTCAACTGACCTTAATTACGTTTTTGATAGATCATCTACATAGGTATAAATAGACAAAGTCAAAACTGTTAGGTACCATTTTCTCCTCTGTCCCTTCTTTTCTATTCATTTTTGACGTTACTGTTTTACAAAAAACGGTGACGACAGCAATTATTAAAGTGACCAAAATGAATGTGTTTGTAAGAAGTTTGCCCATTTACAGAAGAATCGATCTCACATGTTAAGTATGTACATGAATTTCTCACAAGTCTAATAACAATTTACTAATATTTTGGTAAACCATATGCATCCATTATCAAAAGGTGATATGCAAATATATTGTTCATTATTTACATTTATGCTATGTGCAGTATTAGTAATAAAATAAGATCATTTTACAGTTTTATTCTATATAAGGTACCAATTTTTAAAAATTAATTTTAACATCTCATTTAAAAATTAGCAGTCGATGAAAAATTGTTTAAGTTATGATATGCTGCAAATATATTTGTAATTATTTATCTATTAATATAATACATATAATGTTTGATTATTTGTATACATCTTATTAATATGTGGCTCGACATTTTTTCGAATTAATTTATTGCTATATGTGAAACCAGCATTTAAACAAAGTTTTGCCCAAACTTATAAGGATGAGAAAATAAGAAAAATGTTATTTATCTTGCGACGACTCCATTCTCATAAACACACTATGAAACTTCACATTTTTACACTTGTCACACTGACGCACAAATTGTAAATGAACTAATACTTTGGATATAGCCAACAAAGAAATAATAATTGCCTCCCTGAAATTTCAGGTAGAAGAAGGGTAGGAGGCACTTAATGGAATTATTTTGGATTGTTTTATGGTTTTGATAGTTTTGAATAGGTTCCTGGAATTTTTATTAGTAGGTAATGTAAGTGATTTATTTTGTTGATGCGATTTCTGTTGATTTTTGGCTATTTCAACGATCTCGAAGCTGTCGAAGAGGATTTGGTGGCCTGTTTCGTGATGATGTTTAGCTACAGCAGAGTTTGAAAGCAGACCCGTTTTCAAAACAACGTTTGTGCTCACCCAGACGAGTGTTTATAGATCGACCTGTTTCACCGATGTATACTGCCCCATATGAGCATAGAATAGATTAAACACCCTTACATGAAAGATGACTTTATTTATCCTTTGGAGAGGGTACCATTTGTGAGATTTTGGATAGTGGTTAGTAGACTGTTTCTATCTCGTGTTTATGGACAAACCTTCTAATCCTAACGGTGACATTGCTGATATATGGCAAATATGCTACTGATGTTCATTTGTTTATATGCTGGTTTCAGATATATAAATAAATTAATACGAAAAATGACGCGGTCCAAATTCGGAAAAACAGAATCAGCTATGACTCAGTCCGCGAAAACCTACGTTCTTATTATTAATATGTAATTCACGCAAACGGCTCTACGATGTTGTCAAATTTCCATTTCGTGGTTTTGGCATCTGCAAATCGTAATTTATCACATTACCCAGAAAGAAGGAGATTGTAACAATTATGATAGCTGTTTTGACATTCCGGGGCGTTCAATACAGGGCGATTTGTTGACCTACTTGAGAATGAACCTGCTCTTTTGTAATCAAAGGTCAAACCTAACCTAACCTCACTCACTGATTTGCAGAATATTGTAAGAAACGCTTGAAAGCTTGAAGAGAGAGAGAAAGGAAGAGAGAGCGTGTTGCCAGAATTAAGTTCAATCCTGTTAATACACGATTTTGTACCTTAAAGGATGATTGAACTTGAAATGCAGAAATTCTGAAAAAGTTTTTCTTTTAGATTATACTACTATTTGCTCCATCAATAATTTCGAAATTAAATGATATTTTATTTACCCTTTTATTTATTTACCAAACACCCTGCCTTATTAAAAATTTATTACCCGAAACAATTGCAGCGGTAATGCGATAAATAAAAAACCACCGCCATCGGTGTTTACACTAGCATTTTAAAATAATTTTCATAACTCAAATTGTTTGATTACGTTCCATTATTGAAAACATTGAAGTACATAATTCTTTCGTTCCCGCATTCAATTTCATACTCTAATATTAACACCGTCATGATGTGGGTTTCACACCGAGTAATTCATGTAACCCATTTATTTCGACCTGCAGACACATATTTCCTAATAACATTAATTGATGTTCGCCACCACCACGACCAACAGCTTAGATAGAAATCTCGTTACTTAAAAATGTACGCAGAAAGGGAAGTGAGGACTGATGTTTTTATAACAGAGAGCAGCGTTTTAAAATTTTAGTATAAACAATGTAGCCATTTTAGGTTCTACATGTGAGTGACCTTCGGATACTTAGAAGACCCTGAAGGGTGTCAGACCATTTGTTAAGAGCCGACCGTTTTCTTCCTTTTCAGACATAATAATAAAAACAACCTTTTGGAATATACAGACTTCAAGTTTATGTGGTAGTTATTCCCAAAGAAATAAAAACCAGAGATGCCACAATTATCATTCAGAAAACAACCAGAATAACTAGTTATCCTGTCATGTCTTCCAAATTTGAGACTGATTTAAAGCCATCATGGTAGCTGTTTCATCCTCCCAGAAGTAACTTCAGGTGGAATTTGTTATATAAATTATGGCATAAATACGAGGGCTGCCTTTTATATTTTGGGATTGGACAACCCTAGTGTTGCAATCTGACAACTGACAGCTCTATCGTAAAGTTTGACATTTTTGAGGTTATACGTACTCAGAACGTATTGACATACGAGCGCTATGTGTTGTTTACAGTAACTTAAAGGACTCATCTCTGCCAAAAAATGGAATTAAATCGTGAACATTTTCGTGCGATTATATTTTACAACTTTCGACGTGGATTAAGTCAGCAAGAGTGCATGGATGAACTTAATTTAATTTTTGGCGATGAAACTCCATCAATGACCGCTGTTTATCGATGGTATGGTGAATTCACTCGAGGTCGTAATTCACTCCAAGACGAATTTCGTGAAGGTCGTCCAAAAACAGTTGTTGTTCCGGAAACCATTGATGCTGTGCACTAACTGATTGCAAGATCGTCATGTGACCTATCATGAGATTGAGTCACCCTTACACATTAGTGGGACCAGCATACATTCAATATTGCATAAACATTTGAATGTCAAAAAAATTTGTTCGCGTTAGATCCCACACAATTTGTCAATCGTTCAAAAAAAGGCTCGTGTCGATTGGTCGAAGGAAAAGCACAAAAAATACGATCGCGGTGCTTCAAAACACGTTTATGACATAGTGACAGGTGATGAATCGTGGATTTACGCGTATGAGCCCGAAAGTAAACTGCAGTCGACTGTATGGGTGTTTCAAGATGAGCCGTATCCAACAAAGGTTGTTCGCGCACGAAGCACTTCCAAGCAAATGATCGCCTGTTTTTTCGGAAAAACTGGAAATGTCGCAACCGTACCACTAGAACAACGCAGAACAGTCAATTCTGAGTGATACACAACCATTTGTTTGCCAGTTGTCTTCCAGAAATGAGAAAAACCAACCGCCGAAGACGGATCACTCTTCACCACGACAATGCGAGCTCTCACACATCGGCTTAAACAACTGCATTTTTGACCACTCAAAACATCGATTTGATGAGTCATCCGCCGTATAGTCCTTACTTGTCACCAAATGACTTTCTTTTTATTCCCGTACGTAAAAAACAAACTGAGAGGTCAACATTTTTCGACACATGAAGAAGCGCTTGCTGCGTTCAGAATGCATGTTTTGGAGATACCTCAATCAGAGTGGAAAAAGTGCTTCAACAATTTTTCAAACGCATACAAAAAGTGTATAGATCTTCATGGGGAATATTTTGAAAAACAATAAAGCGATTTTCGATGATTAATATTTGTTTTTGTTCTGTAATCCCGAAATATAAAAGGCAGCCCTCGAATTGAATCGAATACTTGCTATATACAATTTTCTAGGTTTCAATCGTTTCACATATCTGGGCAAAGTAACATTTGACAGTTTAAGTCCCTAATATAAAAAGGCCGTTTGATAAATTAGTGAATATTTGGAAGAAAGGTATTTTTTCTTTTGCTCGATACCTTTTTCCAAATTTTAATTCCTAGGTGACCCCAAGGTTCTCAAAAGAGGTATTTGTTTTACTAATGTCCGCGTTATCCTACTCAAATCTTTTACCAACCAGTCATATCATTATGTTTGGAAACAGAAAATAGTCTCTCTCCCCCTCTCTCTATCTCTTTGGTCCATCACTCTAAAAAGGGTTGATAACTATGAAGCCCTCTTACTGGTATTGATATTGCATTCTTTTTTGGGCCGTAGGTACTGCCTGTTTGTTGCAGTCCTTGACTGACCAGATTTGGTCTACCCATCCCGCTGGTAAGCTTCCTTGCAGACGGTTCCCCTCTAGCTTTCCTGTAAATTGGAATGTAGCCGATCAAAGCTAAGATCTTTTTGGATAGAGTTAAATCGGTGCCCAGTTCTCGAAGAATACATTAATTTGTTCGATGGGCTGTCCACGGAATCCATTGGTATCACTTTTCTTCAAAGTCCGATGGTCCTAAATCTGGTGTAAGTATCTGGTAAATAGGTAGCAGTGCGTAGCACATTTGATGGATTTTTACCGCATTGACTAGACACGTGTGCATCTTAGCATTGTCTTCATAGAACAGCATTTATTTTCGCATAATGTGGTAGAAATATTCAAGAAAAATATGACTAATATCATCTCATAGATTTTATCTCCGATTTCTGCCTTTACAACCTCTTTTGGACCATCTGAACAACAGAATCTAGTAAAACCATGGAAATTAACGGTGAATAGTCCCTAAAGAACTTTTCAAGCCTTTCTTGGTTTTCAATGGCTGTCAAACACAAACTAAGTGACACAGTAAAATCCATTGAACGCAAGACATTGTTGCTTGTAAGCAATCTTCATCATTTTTAGACCAATCAATAGAACTTTTTTCGTCCAAAAAATACTATCAGGATATTGCCTCTGCCATCACATTAAGAACGATTTGTAGTGATATTTTGCTACATTTTCCACTCGCAACTATACTAACTATAACTACTTTATTATAAACAATTGAAAGAAGAAAATTGCTCTTTTTTTCGTTGCATGTTTTTAAAATGAAAAATAATAAACTAATCTCAATGGTGTCAACAGGTGAATTGTAAAGCATGAAAATACCAATGAAATGAGCCCAGTTCGATCCGATAGGATCTTTGGTAACACGGAAAGTCAAAAAATACTAGAAAATTTAGCGGTTTTCTTTATATTATCATAACTCCGTCACTATCGAAGTTGTAGAACTGGCTTGTGGGAACTGATAGTAATTATCTACCTTATGCGTGACTAAACCAGGCGCTATCTGTTTATTAGTTTTTAAATAATCTGATATGAAGTTTCTAGTCCACTATTCTTGCAGTGCGTCTCCATGCGACATGGATTTTCAAATATCAATTCAGAATGCAGATATTGGAAGTAGAGGTTTCATTCTACAACTCCTCTATTTTCATTTTTCGTTAAATGTCTCTGAAATATATGAAAAATTTTAGCAAACATCACCAAAATTTGGTGAGCGTATGAATGTGTTCGCGTAGTGGGGGGAACACGGTTGTTGAGGGGAACTGCTGACAATAATTATTATCGATAGTAACTGTCACTCTGACAGATGGTGAAAGAATCTAATGGCTAAAAAAGCTTATATACAGAGCGATTTGTTCGATTTTATTATATCAAATGAGAACTTTTTTTTATTAATATATTTATATAATATTTTATAGAGAACTCCAAAATTAAGGCAATAGGTTTATATTAAAGTGAAACAAACACTGAACTAAATAAGTCAAAAAAGTCTTGAAAATATCTAAATTACTTTCTGACAAAAGCAATAAAAATATTTATAGATTACAGCCAGCCTGCCTATATTTTATATTACTAAACGCTTCCCCTCAACAACAGTGCTTCTCCCACTCCTTGGATACATTCATAAGCTCGCCCATTTTTTGTCATGTTTGCTAATATTTTTCAGATATTTCACAGACATTTAGTGAAAAATGATAATAGGGGCTTTGTAGAATGTCACCTCTACTTTCAACAACTTTTTTCAAAATTGAAATTTGATTATCTATGACGCATGGAGGCACAAAGCAGAAATAGGGAACAAAAAAAACTTTATATCACAATTGTTCAAAAACTAATAAACCGGTAGCGCCTAGTTTTGGCATACATAAAATAGATATAAATTACTATCAGTTCTTACAAGCCCAGTTCTACAGGTTCTAATGTGACGAAAATTTCTTAAAAAATGCTACATTTTCCAGTAATTTTGTTTTTCCCTGTTACTAATGATCCAGCCGGTTCGAGCCTGGGCTCATTTCATTGGTATTTTCATGCTTTACAATTGACCTGTTGACGCCATTGAGATTAGTTTATTAGTTTTGATATTATAAACATGCTAAGAAAAAAAAGTAATTTTCTTGCTTCAATTGTTTATAACAAAGTAAAAAACCATAGTTGCGAGTGCAAAACATAGCAAAATATCGCTACGAATCGTTGTTAATGTAATGGCACAGTAGGTATCCTGATAGTATTTTTTACACATTATCAGTTAATTTTTGCTCTATTGATTGGTCTATTTCGCTTTGCTCATCTGGCAGGGCTTCAGTCTCTTTAGTTTTGAATGAATCTCCTAGATGCCGATATTCGTTTAGCGTTAAAATATGAATGACGCAGTTTGCTCAAACTTGGACAGTAGATGACAGCTGGCGGGAACAGTGTTGCATTTAAAGTTACTGCTCGGGAAATTTACGGACATATTAAAG
Organism: Octodonta nipae; assembly: GCA_034190945.1. Taxonomy (NCBI): domain Eukaryota; kingdom Metazoa; phylum Arthropoda; class Insecta; order Coleoptera; family Chrysomelidae; genus Octodonta; species Octodonta nipae. The sequence continues at coordinate 36,892,208 of CM067216.1, read as the reverse complement.
AGCCTCTCGTATATTCAATTGTCTTCCTCTATTCAAAACATCTTTTCCTGTTGGCTTACTTTGTATTTTCGAGAATTTGCGATTCTATTCCGTATCCGAAAATAGATTATTAACATTTTGTACTCTTAAAATTTGTCAAACGTTTATTAAGATAGCTTGCTCAAAACTTGTTGAAAAAAAAAACTTAAGTGAATCCAGTCACATCGGATCTTAATTCGAACGACATCCAACGAGACCTACCTTTTGGCAGCAGCGGATGACACGAAGTACTCGAGCAATTTGGACGTCTTCCCTCTGCAGCCACCTCCATGCTAACATTTCCTGAAATTGATTTATCCAATTGTGTGTGAGAGTGAAGCCCCGTTCGTCGGTTTCCTTGAATTTCGGCGGCGACGACGGAGGCTGCGACTCGGCGGCTGCTTAGACGTCGTCCTCGTCGGCGGCTCAATGAACTCACCCTTCCAGTTCGACTTTGACTATTCGTCGTTTTATTTTTGCTGGAGTTTTGCAGGAGTTGCCCTTCGTTTGGATGCGAGAACGAAACTTTCTCGTAAAGAGAAAGTGTTATAAATGACAACTTACCTTTAATGCATCATCAGGTATGTTAGGATTTTTGGCGTTAATTTTAAAATGCCTTCGTTAGAGTAAAACGATATCACAGCCTGAAATTGTTAGAAGTATACCAGATAAGATTAATTAACGGTAACAAAACAAACACAAAGTCTTGACGCCAACTTTATATGACCGACCAGTGCTGAAAGAAACGCAAAATGATAAATTAATGACGTACCCTGATTTATATATAACTGCAGACGGCAGCTATTCATCGGGAACATTCTTGGGTAGAGCATAAAATAAATACAAATCAAATCTGATATGAGGCTTCTTTTTTTGAACTTCTCCCATATACATATTACTTATCTGTTTTTGTCTTAGTGCAATGATCAATAAATAGGCTCGAAGAATTAACATATAAGAACAAATGAGAGTAAATATAAAAATATACGAGTTATACAAATAGCAAAGGATTTCTTAAAATATTAGAACATTCTTATCAAAAGCTGAACGCAAAACGCAATGAACTAACGTAGAAAAATTCAAAATTTTATAGAACCTGTCAGATGATTTGATATAACAGAACGAAACCAAAAGCGAACCAAAATCACTACAACCATTCTCATTGAAATCATATTATAGACGGCTTCGGTATTTCATTACTATATCATAGTATTAGACGGTGATATACAGTGACGGGCAAATGTGTGGAACCAAGCAAATATCTCTGGAATTATTAGAGATATCAAAATGAAATTTGGAAGGTGGATAATGCAGTAGATTGCCTATTTGTTTCCACTTTTTTTACAATTTTGAACTTCCTTGTTTTACTTGTTTTACCGGAAGTAATGTCGATTTTAAAATTTGCAATGAAACACCCTGTATAGTATTTTAGTTTCTGATGAAACATTTTATTGCGAATACAAAAATATTGGGTTTGATATTGTTTACTTCAATACCTACCGAGATATTACCAGAAAAGTAATTAAAGAAAGGAAAAATCTAATATCCATTAAAGAAATACATAATCATAATTATTAACTAAATCTAAGTAATTTTCAAAACATTGAAACTTAACTAAACTTAATGTATTAGATGTTCAAACTGAGCACCGGTTACTTCTTGACAATAAGCAAGTCGGTTTTTAAATTCTCTAGTAACATTAGCTATTACTTCTGGTGTAATTCTCTGGATGTCTTGAGTTATTCTTACAGCTAATTCTTGCAAATTATTTGGTCTATCAACATAAACCTTAGACTTTAAGTAACCCCACAGAAAATAGTATAGTGGATTAAGGTCGGGACTTCGTGCAGGCCATTCATAAGTACCCCTTCTTCCAATCCACCTGTGATGGAATGTCCTATCAAAATGATCTCGAACAATGCGAACGTAATGGGGTGGTGCTCCATCCTGCTGAAACCAAATATTATTTGGTAATTGTCCATTTACCTCCAATGCCGGAATAACTAGTGTCTCCAAGAGCTGTAAATACCCATCTCCGTTTAAAGTTTCTTGTAGGAAGAAGGGTCCCACGATTCTGTTGTTATAAATGCCGGCCCAAACGTTCAATTTTTGGGGATGTTGTGTATGAGCCTCTTGTACCCAATTAGGATTACTTTGCGACCAGTAGCGGCAGTTGAATACTCTCTTCGAGGTACAGAGGAATGACACCTCGAAGAGAGTATTCAATATCTCTGACAGGTGAAGTAACCTGCAAATTTTATCGTGACATTCTGTCCTAGGAGTTAAGGGAGAACAGCAATTACACGGAACGGCTCCAGATTCGGAACCTCTGTGTACTGATTCTCTTGAAAATCCTAGATGTCGGTCTTACATCTCGCGTCTTCAGGTTTTTTTATTGTTAGTTCGAAGTAATCATGATCTGTGACATCACGAAAAATGTACACATTTGTTACACTACATTACTGAGCAGGATTTGAAGAATTACTTCATCAACATTTGGAAAATATTGCCCTGATATAAATAATGTTATAAAATTCATTTTACGACGTCAAACAAAGTAAGAAACTTTCTAAATTAAACATTCTGACAAAAACATTGTGAATACGAAATAAAAACGACCCGAAAATTCGATGGGTGTGAAAAAAACTAGGTTGATGTGATTCTCGAATACCATCTCCACTGGCAGACCAGAGATGCCTAGAAAAATCTTCGAACGAATAAATCCTATTCAGGGTCTTTTTAAAATAGGCTACCAAACTTCTGCTCTGTATAGAACTCTTTAAAATAAGCCAAAAAGTCCTTAGGAAGTTATATGCCCTTAAAAAGGGCTCAAACAGAACTGTTTTTTCTTCTGTTATTGACAACACGGTCGAAAATATCTAGAAAATAAATGTATGGGTCTTACATAACTTTTTACGTCAAATAACATGTGTGCCAGTTTGGTTTGGAAACAGTGTGTAGTTCATCAGTTGATAGTATTAGTCCACCGTGTAAATATGTTTGTTTTGATAAATATAAAGGTTTTTTAAGTGAGTGTAAATATTTGAGAAATACCTACAGACTCTATTGCAATAAGTTAATTAAACTAATTGGTCTTTAGCTCTTCTGTAATTATTTTCTAAATCAGTTTTTTTTGTTGTTTCGATTAAAGCCTGAGTAAATATTCTGTCTGCTTATTAAAGTTTTCTCCTCTTAGTTGTGTTCTTCAACAGATAAATATTTTGATAAAATTTGAGAGAAAACAAACCGTTGTAGGGTTGTCTCTTACATAGGGTCCTCCTCACCGATGTTCTGAATGAAGGAAAGAAATCCTAGCAATCTGAGAGAATAGATTTTTTGCCCCCAATCATTGAGTTGTTATACGGAGTGCAGATCTGAACCTTGAAAGCCTATGTGATCAAAAAACTCGAATCATTCGAGATGTCGCTCTACAGACAAATACTGTAATTACACTGGACTGGGAGAATCATAAGCAAGAAGATGGATTTTCGGCAAAATAAAACTGCTGGCAATCATCAAGAGTAGAAAAACATCGCACATAAGTACAAACACCAGCTGTGGCAAACTGTAATGGAGGGAAGAGTACAGGGGAAGAAAGGTATCGGCAGCAAGAAAAAAACCTGACTCCGAACCTGAAGACCTCTTTGGCATTTGGTTGTCATCCATCAGTAAAGAAGAAGAACCATTGCGTACTCTTTGGTTCAGAATGTGAATGTCAACGGTTGTATAGATAGTGTTATTGAAGTATTAGATTATTGATTTATTTAAACAAAACGACTTCTGGGTATAAACCCTTGTGCAACGCCTATAAGCTTATGCAACAGAAACGTGAAAATTTAGTATTCTTCTCAGATCTTTACTGAGGAAATTAAAACATTCATCAACTTTCTCATGAGTACCTCGAAGTTTCCTTGGACATCCATCGTCTTGAAGTGTTTGATCTCACAACGTTTCAATAGCTGTGTATCTGCTATCGTCATCAGGTGAAAGCTGGGAGAGTATCTGTCGTATTTATATTATACCCTTAAGCGGTCATGCGTCGCCAGTCATGGTCATTGGGTCTTATCTGGTCCAATCAGCGTGGTCGTACCTGGATGTTGGTTGCCGGTGATGTGTAGCGGCAGAGGCCGAAGAAGAGCTCTCCAAATATTCGCACGTCAAGGACTCAAAGCACTTTGTCGAAATCATCGGATTCATGGAACTTGGGCCAGAACATCGCTTAGTAAGTTTTGACGTTGAAAACCTTTTCTCGAGCGTACCACTAGACGAATCTCTCAACGTAGTGAGAAAGAAACTTACTGAAGACAAAACAAAAATGGAGAGGACGGAGCTGCCAATAGACTCAATCATGGACTTGCTTGAATGTTGCCTCAAGAACTGCTACTTTCAGGAGAAGGACCGGTTCTTCATGCAAGAAGATGGATTGCCTATGGGTTCCCCGTTATCATCAGCCATCGCCAACATCTACATGGAATGGTTCGAAGAACATGCACTGAGGAGTTTCGAGAAGCAGCCTAAGCTATGGTTAAGGTATGTCGATGACACCTTTATTATTTGGCAACATGGAGAGACAGAAGTACAGGCATTTCTGGAGCACCTGAACCAATCCCAACCATCCATTAGATTCACCAAACAACAGTCTACGCATACAGGATTACACCTTCACTACAATTCCAACCACCCATCATCAACTAAAACTGGCATCATCAAAACACTAATCTACGGTGCCAAAAATATCTGCAGTACAACAGAAGTCCTCAAAGAAGAACAAGTGAAACTTAGAGAAGACCTTTTGGCGAATGGATATCCGGAAACGATCATTACCAAGGCCTTTGAAGAGCTGGACAAACCACCTAGGCAGGAAGAGGACACCACGGTAGCAACTCTACTATTACCGTATACTAAAGGCTTGTCGGAGAAACTTAAAAGAATTGCACACAGCTATGGAATCAGAATGATCTTCATAAGCAAAGACACCTTGAGGAGCATGAGAACAAGATCGAGGCCCGACGCATCAACAATACCAAATAACTGTATATACAGCATACCGTGTGAATGTGGCAATCTTTATATTGGAGAGACAAAGCGACCGCTGGACACCAGGCTTAAGGAACACCGCACAGCTACTCAAAGGGCAGAGGTAACGAAGTCTGGGCTAGCTAATCACCCATGGACCGAACACCATAATATCAACTGAGACCAGGCTAGAGCATCACCGGCAACCAACATCCAGGTACGACGAGGCTGATTGGACCATATAAGACCCAATGACCATGACCGGCGACGCATGACCGGTTAAGGGTATAATATAAATTCGACCCATACTCTGAATTTCCAATCATTCACCTGATGACGATAGCACATACACAGCTATTGAAACGTTGTGAGATCAACCACGAGTTACATTACACTAACATTTCTCATGAGTAATTTGATTGTGATTCAGTTGCAGACATAATACAAATAAATGAAACGGATACCAGGTATTAAAAATCATGAAGATTGTTCTTGGTAATTGCTCTATATTTGCTCTGCATGTTCTGAATCTAGCTTTTAATGCTGTCCTGCAGCGGTAAAAAGATACACTAAAGGTACAAATTTACACAAAGCTTAACGTACACTTTCTACGAAATTTAATATTCTGATCAGATATAATTTTATTTTATCATGCATATAAATGTATATGATCCAATCAGTTAATTGCCTTCAGTTCGACATTTGTCGATTTTGCCACCGAACGTGAAATTTCACTTATGTTTGTTTTAGTTTTCGAATGCGCATTTTTATTTCGCAGCTCCAAATTTAGCGTAATCGAATACATATGCGATATTTTTTTGTGTTTATCTGCAATCAGAACGTGCTGATTCTGATTTATTAAAAATGATTACATTAAACGATCGACTGAGTCTCCTATTGTTTTCCTGAATTGTTGGAGAGAATTGGCAAAAATTAATTAGTGTAATAGTTTTTAATGGACTAATAGTGAAAATTACGTTTTTCGAAATTTGAATGTAGGATATTTTAAAGGTGTCACCCATGTCATATAGTTTTATTCTAACGATATGAAATTATAAAGATTTCGAAAACAACGACCAATAATGCAGTAATCTTTATTTAAAATATCATTTAGGTCTAAAAGTAATAAAATTATATAAATATGAGAGTAGAAGGAAATGAAATAGGAAACATATGATTATATTAAGAAATAAAAAGAAAATTACAAACATAGAACTTAATTCGACCAAAAATGTCCATATTTAGAAAATTCTGCTAATAGTGATATAAATGAAATAATTTTAATTTTATTAAAATAAACTTATATATATTTAAAAAGACTATATTTGATGATAGTTTCTGAATTTACTTGGTGAAAATTCATTTTAATTTTATATTAAAATTAACACACTTAGGTAATTTTCTCTTATATTTATTGGCTATTGACAATTGTTTCACCAGGTTGCTGCTAGCTTCCACAGAATACAAAGTAGAACTAAATGCTAAATGCCTAAAACTATTACAAAGAAATATCAATATCATTATATCATATAGTATCACGTTTATCGGTTCTCCGTCTCAAAAAATAGCCCAACTTTATTAAATAGGCACATACAGTTATTAAAACCGATAACAACTTAGGAAAACATATAAGAACAATAAAGATAAAATTAACAAAAATGACAACTTGGGTGTCTATCAGTTGACATGTGGTAGTTGCCCTAGTTTCTACCTCGGTCATAGGGGAAGATCATTCAAGACAAGATGGGATGAACATACCAAAGCTTTTGAGTGCCACAATTACAATAAGTCAACCTTTGCCGACCATTTATTGAATAAAAATCATGTACCTCAGAATACGTTTACAGTTACAACAAAAACGTAAAAAATTATATCTTTTAGAGTCATTAGAAATTAACAAAAACAAGAATTCACCATACCTCTTGAATGATCAAACCGAAACCAATTCATCTCCATTACTTAATATTTTCAATAGAATTATATAAAGGCATTACATACATACTTTATTCCATTTAAACCTCTCAACTGTAATATTTTGATCTTTCTTAATAGTGGGATTTCCCTCCTACCTGCTTCAATGTCCCATAATTTCAATAATCCTCTTAATAGCTCTGTAATTGTATATATTTCTTTGTAGTAGTTGTAGGCATTTTACATTTAGTTCTACTTTGTATTCTGCAGAAGCCAGTAACCTGGTGAAACAATTTTCAATAGGCAATAAATATAAGTGAAAGTTACCTAAGTCTGTTTATTTTAGTATATAAAAAAATACTACATTTATTTGGCTACGTGAGTTGACTTCCTCAGAAAAAGTTGGACTAAATGCTAAATACTTAAAAACAACAAACACTTCATCAGAAATTCGAAGCCAGCAGCTTAGGATACTTACCCCTTTTAGTTTTTATTATACTCCCTTTTATATGAATAAGGCAAAACTAGCGATCTGGTATCTTGAAGCTTAGCATGACAGCCAAATCGGGCTGAAACTAGTGAAAATGTAACAAAACTTTCTTACTTTATTGACATATTTTACAATGCATAAGTTTAAGTTGCATAAACAACCCATAAAGTTTACTGTAATAGTTCTTTAGTTGTAGTAATAACCAATCAGTCTTAATGAAGCACTGAAAAAGCTAAACATTTATGTGCAGTATGTTTGAAGATAATTTTGAAATATTTAAAAGCTACTGAAAAAGGCTTCTTAAGAATTCCAGTACACACCCCACTTATTTTATCAATATGATAGCTGTACCAATAAATCTGGACCCATTATTCAAAATAAATCTTTTGGAGATATTTTAATTCTTTGAACATAAGTCGATATATTATTTCTAATGAAGAAAATTAATATCTCGAATAATTATTTATCTATTTAGTACATATAACTGAATTTAATATTTTATCGCGAAATGAAGTCTGACGTTTATGAGTTTTAGGACAAACTAGCTTCTAGAGATCAAATCGGGAGACATACTGTGTGGTTACGTGTATCCTGAAAGTAATTATGGAGATATATCAATCCTGAAACTCCTGATTTCTACTGCTACAAAGATCCCTTGACAAGGGAATATTATTTTATCAAAAAAATTAGTTTCTAATATGTATTTTTAGAGAAACTCTATTGAAATTACATAAACAAATAAACAAAACCAATCAAAAGAAAATTAAAAACATGAAAGGGCAAAACATAATGATTAAAAGTTTGAACGAAATAGAGCCCCAACCCTTTGTGCACTTGGTATTGTTAACAAGTGTGGCGCTAGAAAACTTATAAAAAGAAGTCTAGCAAAAACTTTAATTAATGCATAAGAATACATTTTTTGTTTATTAGTTTAACAGCTTTTCTTGTTCGACGCTACTAGTACCCGAATTTTCTCGATTAAATTATGCGTGGGTCTTTTGTTTTTACTTGTTTCTAGGGTAACCCTTTCACTTAATTAGGAAACAAACCCAACCCTCTCAACCTTTTACCCGAAAAGGAAAAACCAATCTATTTCGATATTCTGTACTTCAAATTAGACTATTTATCTAAAACACATTCTACCTGTCATCAATTAATTTTCAGTCCTTGAATGTTCCTAATCAATATTTTATTTTACCCTAGATTATAAAGGTATATATTAATTAATGGTTGCCGTTGGTAGGCGTAACTGTATTTCATTTGTTTTAATTACTATACTCCATCGGATCTTGTACCGTATAGTTTCATTGTTTCAAATTTGAATTTCGGTTTCCATTGTCTTTCCTATTATCGTTTGCGTATCGCTAATATATTAATGCCTATTGCATTTAATAACAACATGCTGGCTTCGCTTAAACGAAGAAACAATATAAAATTAAATATTAAATAGCAACAACGTCAGAACGTTTGTAATTTTAAATGGAATTATCGAGGACAAGAAGTCGTAATAATAATTTTAAACATGGCAGACAGATCGACCGAAATGAATGTTTTAGATTATGGAAAGCAATTAACGATTGAAGCGAGAGAGGTGTTTAGCGTCTTTTGTTAAGGAAATTAAGGAAAATCATTTTTCTCAACATTATTTATGTAGTTTTAATAAACAAGGGGGATTGAAATATCATTTGGTTGTTTGTTGTAAGTAAAAGTGTCGAAAATTTGATATTCTTGATAGATATTACACTCATTTTTCAATGTATAGGGTGATCATTTCTAGAAGACCTGATATATCTATTTAGCAAAACAACGCTAGGTGTCGCCACTACCGACAATTTATTTTCCCTCCAAAATATCTCTTTAGATACGGAATTGGAGTGTGCATATAGTTTATTAACAACTTTTAAGAAAAGCACTTTTTCTTATTTGAAATAATAAAAATGTTATTAGCAAGAACACTTAAAACTATTACATGCTCCCAGAATTAGTATACTATATTTTTGATTGTTCTTCACAAAAAAATATGTTAGGTGTTAGTTCAGGTGATCTTGTTGTCTGTACAACTGAAACACTCTTAAACTGAAGCCATGCGGGAGGTCTTTCTTCGTATTACATTTGCAAAAAGAGGGGCTCATTTTCTAATTGTTCTGTTTAATTTCATTATAATATTATGATGTACATTTCTGTTTAGGTGTATATCTATTTATTATAAAAGTATATGGTCCAGCTTTATGCCTACAATATACATCAACACTAAGGCTGTCTTGATTTTCAATCCTCTTTACATTATGGGGTTCAAGCAAGCTTAATAAAACTTCTAAACATCTGAATATTTTAGTTACTAGTTGGTTTCTAATTGTTTTTTTAAACCTATTTGATTTAAGAAATTACGACTCTCATTTGTTTTTGGACTATGAATTACGCCAAAAATTTATTCTTATTACCATATCAAGTGTTTTTAATCTTAAATTTTCGATTCTTTTGAATTCTATAAATTGCGCCATAAGACCCATTCAGCTCATTGCTTGTTGGTCTGATAGAGTTATCAGGATTTCTTTACAGTATTGTAGAATTCTGGCTACTTTTTGATTTGTAAAAACATTTTTGTCCAGATGTTGGCTGTTGTATAGCGTTCCCTACATATTCTTACAGCCTCCTTTGAATTCCATTTTTCTTTTCCATAAACGAATTTTAATCGTTTGTAGAATTCTAATGTACATGCAACACTTCACATCATTCCAACCACGCTAGAAATATTTTTTGAAGATGACTTCTCAGAATCCAAGTCACAATATCTGTGCTTTTGCTAGAAATCACTAACATTCAAAAACAAACAGCTCAAAACCATACTGATCCTCCAGATAAATCACATTACAACAAATACTATACCCTACATACATGGTATTTCAGAAAGACTAGAAATGGGATTTAATACTAAAATAACCTTCAAAACATGAATTGCACTAAAATAAACAAGTCAAAAACTTGAATTTATGAAATTTCTTGCGAATGCAATAAATTTTATAGAGGCGAAACCTCTAGAGCACTGAATTTAAAAATAATTGAACACAAAACTTATCTAAAGAAATCACAATGTATGCACATACGTGGTACCTTGGTGATAATATAAAATTTCAAAATTCATTCATATTACACAAAGAAGAATACACTGCAAAACGAAAGCTGAAAGAGTAGCAAAATTTCTCTAATATGACATAATGTTGAAGACAAACGCACATTTTCATTACGAGTGATATTCAAAATACACAAAATCAAATGTATTTTGGTCGGATACAAAAGAAAACATATTTTACATTTTCATTAAATAATTATATGGAGTTTTTATAAGAACTATTCAACGACTGCTACTATCGATTTTTAAGTCGTTTGAAACAACGGATAGTTACAATAATATCTTTTTCCGTCAAACTGTTGCATATGTTTGACGGTAATATAATAAAATATATTTTACATTTTCGTTAAACAATTATTTTATTTGATAATATTTTGCAGCCCCTATGAAGTTTTTATAAGAACTGTATATTTTGCGGCTACTGCAATCCTTTTGTAGTCATTTGAAAAAACGGATACTTACACCACTTATTTTTGCATTAAAATATTGCATGATTTTGTCGGAAACAAAATAAAATATGTTTTACATTTTCATTAAATAATTATGTTATTTTTTAATATTTTGCAGCCCCTATGGAGTTTTTATAAGAACTGTATATTCAATGACTGCTACTATCGGTTTGTAGGCGTTTGAAGAAACGGATAGGTACAGTAATTTTTTTTTGCATCAAACTTGCATATTTTTCTGTCGGAATCAAAATAACAATTACTTTACATTTTCATTAAATAATTATGTTATTTGGTAATATTTTGCAGCCCCTAGGAGTTTTTATAAAAACTATTCAACGACTGTTACTATCGGTTTGTCAGTGGTTTTGAAAAAAACGAATAGTTACAGTATTTGGTTTTTACATCAACCTTGCGTATTTTGGTAGGATACAAAATAAAATATATTTTACGTTTTCATTAAATAGTTATATTATTTGGTAATATTTTGGAGCCCCTATGGAGTTTTTATAAGAACTATTCAACGACTGCTACTATCTTTATTACTTTACTATTTTGAAAAAGCGGATAGTTACAATAATTATTTTTTGCATCAACATTGCGACTTTTGATCGGATGCAAAATAAAATATATTCTATATTTTCATTAAAAAATTATGTTCTTTGGAAATATTTTGCAACCCCTATGGAGTTTTATAACAACTATTCAACGACTGCCATTATCGGTTTGTAACGGGTTTGAAAAAAAAAACGGATAGTTACAATAATGTTTTGCATAAAACTCTTGCATATTTTTGTCGAAAATCTTGACTGAAATTTCTAAAATTTAAAACAAGGATGAATCATGTAGGTGTGATGAGATACTTTGGATTTTAATAACTTTTCCATTTTTTGCGTATACTTTCAACACTGACGACGCTACGACGCTTAAATAAGTGTACAACAACTACGACAATTGTCAACAACAACGACTTCGGACATCACATTCGTGTTTACAAAACGCACGAAAAACGACAGCATTCCCTTGGAAAATCCAATATAATATTAAACGTTATAATGTTAATTACTTGTCAGGAAATGGACATGACAAACAGTCAAGAGGGAGACGGTTTGTACATATAATACAGGCGCATATATAGTTTATCCGGTGTATACACAACAATATGTGTAGCTGCGCTCGAATATATACCTAACCTAACTCGCCTGATATAATATTCATATCTCATTGCCTTTCTGGGTACCGCGCGCTGGCACATATACATATATCGGTAATAATTTATATTTAATTAGTATTTTAGTACAACAATGTCGATGCCGAAGGAATCGTTTAGTTAATGTTTGTTGTCTTTAATAACGAATAGCGTATTCGATAACTTTGTAACTTGATTTATGGATATTATCAATCCATTTGATGTTTACTTTAGTATAACATGGTTCGCTCAATATTCTATAAAGATATTTATATCTATCATTCCTTCGTACGCAACATAACCAATTAAATTTTATAACGTCGATTATAAACGACGGTATATATCTGTCTGCGAATATAAGTAAATAGTTTTTCGTTTCCATCATTTTAAACGTTAACGTATGCTCGTTTGTATATTTATTATGTTGATGGAAAAAGTTTTATTGCTTTGAAGAAAAAAATCAACGATTGATGTGTGCTTCCTTTTCGAATTTTACTGGGTAGTATGTTAATTTGAAAATTATCACGCTATACGTATTTCTATCCACTGCCGGAGGTAGGCCTTACCCTAATCATTCAGTTGGTTCCAGCGCTTCATTTGATGTCATTGGTCCACCTGGTGTTAGGTCTACCGATAGATCTACCTCTTAGTGTTGTTCACCATTCAAGACTATGCTTGGTCCATCTGTCGTCTGTTCTATGGACTGTGTCCTGCTCATTCCCATTTTAATATTGTTGCTTGGTCCACCAGATCCTCTTGTATAGTTTGCTCTCTGATCCAAGAATTTCTGTTTCTGTCGTTCAGCTTAATGGTAAGCATTCTTCTGTCATGAGCTTTCTGTGTTGTTGAAAGTTTGTATGTCTGTTGTATTTTTTTGTCAGACACTATGTTTCAGCACCATACGTAAATCAGAATTCACCACACAAGTGCATCTCGGTCGAATCAATTCTTCCTTCAAGGATGTACAAATTGTTGACGATAGCAGTGAATCTCAAATTCCTACCATATCACGTGATAACCACTTCCCAGCAAAATTACAAATTAATTGATCTCGTTCAATGTATACGTATATAAAAAACTGGATAATCATGAAAAAGTAGTCGCTCTACTTTTCGACTTAACAAGGGCAAAAAATTGAGAGGTTGGGCATTAGGACCATTAAAAACATGGATTAAATCTTTTTTATAGGATAGAATTTTTTTTGTTTTGTGAATGATAATTGTGGCATCTCCGGTTTTTATTTTTTTATATTGGTGAAACCTCTAGGCCCATAAATGTTCGCATAAATCAACACAAAAATTATATAAAAAACGCCAGTCAAAAATTTGTGAATATGGCTGGAACCTTAGTCATAACATACAATTTCAAAATTCAACCATATTACACAAAGAAGAACACAACAGGAAACGAAAGTTGAAAGAGTCTGCTTTAATTTAATATCCTTTTGAACAACCCTGTATCGGAATAGTTCATAAGGTTTTTTAGGTTTTCTCTTATGACTTTAATGAGATCTCTGAAACATCAGAATTTCTTTGGTGTCTTATAACAAACTGGTACAGAAGAACGCCACATGAAATTCTAAAGATGACTCTTTCAAATTCTACCAATTTGAAAGAAGCACATGATTTTTAAATTTTTGTGCTACCTGTATATACTATATATCAAATTTGCAGTAAATTCCCTTAGTTACATCAGTTTTATTGTCAAACATTAAATTCAAATTGTGATTACGATATTTTCCATTGGGAATCCTTTTTATTTTTTAATTTTTTTTTAATTTCTTGTTCATTTTGTATTAATGCCATTGAAAACGGGGTCTGATTTAGACCTTGAAACGTTTGGACTTTTAAAATATAGAGTTTATGTGGTGTTATTCTCAAAGAATTTTTTTTGTTATTTATAAATGACCTACCGGAATACATTTCATATGGGAATGTTATCATGTTTGCTGATGATACGACCATAGCTATCTCGGCAAAAGATAGAAGTTCTTGGAGGGGAAAAGTGTTTTAACAATGATTGAGTTTTCAAATTGGTGTAAAAAAGAACAACCTTATTAAATCTGGCAAAGACTGTGGCAATGGAATTCAAGACAAAAATACGCAAGCCGATAATCTTTTCTAAAATAAATGTTTTTTTTTTGTTAAATACATGTTATTTTATGATAAAATCCTTAAATAACTCAATAAGCGATTCTAATCTTATAACTGTTTACGCTGCGTATCCAGTCATGTCCTAAGCTCTAGCGGTGTGAGGAAGCATATCTTGGTAATGCAAAAAAGAATAATGAGATTGAATATTAATTTACCCTATAAGATTTCCTGTTGGTATTGTATAATAATAAATGACAGTAGGAATAAATTTAAATTTGGTATTAGGTAATCAACATGAAAAATAGCAAAGAACAAGGCCAAGTAAACATAAGACAATAATGTAGTAAAACATTTACAGTTAAAAATAACATTCCACATTGACAGAACCCAAGGTGGGCATTCATATTACTAATATCAATTACAAATTATTTTTTCATGTAATAATAAATTGGCGCCCAACGTGGGTCATTAAAAGTTATTTAAAAATTAAATTACAAATTAATACATGGTATATCACAACAAAAATTAAATCAGATTATGTTTTATATTAGAACTATATATATATATATATATATATATATATACATATATACATATATGAAATAATACATATATGTTAATCAGAATTGTTCTCAACAACTTTTTTATCACCTTAGTTGTTGCAGTTACAAAGAATTGAGTTGTTCCATATACACTTCGACATCTATTTTCATTGTCTCTGATCCCTTTAGGGGATAAGCTTACAAAAATAATTTATCTTAATGTAAAGGCATAACATAAATACAGGCAAACCAATAGTCACACTTTCCCTGTTAACTTAATTGATCTTTAAAATCTGGTTCAGTTACCTCATACATGGTTCTATAACTTGGTGTAATTACTCTTGTTTTAACATTTTTGTAGCTTAAAAATCTAATACATAATGTTAATGCCAAGCAAGTACGTCAAATATGAAATCCAAAATAAAAATTGTAAACATTTTTCATGTCCATACGACGCAATTGAAAATTACTTACTATCCACATTGTAACAAGCGCCAAGAATGTCTTTTAACAACCCCCTATTGTAGCAACATTACAACTACACCATAAACATTCACTTTCCTTAAATCTCTTCACCTATACATAGCGATTAATATAGAATAAACGCCCTTGTTTATGACTTAAAGCCAGATCATAGTATTTAATACTGGCATCATGAAGGAATATCTCGAGTTTCGCATAAAACTATAAAATATAGGCTATGCAGCATTAAACGAAATTTAATTAAACAACTTTTATATCCTTTTGGCCGTAAAAAGCGACGCTATTAATACAATGTAACACTAACAGCGACAATATAAATTCCAGGCGTTGGAAAGACATTACATTTAGATTGTAATGGTGGTTGGAATATGGGAGGGTAGTTTTTCTAGCAACATTTTAAGATATATGTACTGCTTGATTAGAGGAAAACATAATAAACTAAGACTTTTAAAATGGTTTCTAAAAAGAGTGCCCACGGTTGAGATAAACATGTTATCCAAATTTGATGGACTTATAATTGTAAATAGCCTGTTTTATTCATTTCAAGAAGTCTGTTTTAACAATCTTTTGGTATAATAAGAAGCAATTTGCTAGGTGAGTAGATACAAATTATTTTGGGTTAGTAGCTTTGAGTAGCATTTGACGTTTATCCTACATCGATTCTTTCTGCGTACATGAATTCTCAATGACTTAATTCAAGTCATTGCAAATCCCAATCATACAACAGTCAAACAGTTTATTCCTCTCGGTCTGTACTGCAAAATTACTTCTAGGTTTACTGTCCCCCCCCCTCTAGGACAACATTGCTGTTAATTGAAAAGTCAAAGTTATAGGGGAAACTGAAGAAGAATAAAAATAAGATATAGAAAACTACGAGATATTGCACTTAAGCACAAAGTCAATACATACTATTATATAGAACCAAAAAATCCAAAAATCACACTTCAAAATTAATATTCGAGCTCCAAACATTTGGCACATATTTAAATAAGCATGATGACGTGAGATGACCTACCGTGTCCAGAACCATTCGTTGAGATGGCGGTTGTTTCATAACTCCTACGCTTATTTTCAACCTTCTGGTCTGAGCGAATTTATGTCAGACAACCTACACCCGAAGTTGGGACTTCGACAGCTACATCCGAACAGTTGAATGCACCAAACATCGTCAAAGAATTAAAGCTCTTGGCTTCAAAGAAATTTTCTATAGTGTTTCACCATTTTTATCTTCAGTCAATAAACAACACACATATCTACAATATACCTCACCATATACGAGGGCTGCCTTTTATATTTCGGGATTAGAGAACAAAAATAAACATTAATCATCGAAAATCGCTTGATTGTTTTTCAAAATATTCCCCATGGAGATCTATACACTTTTGCATGCGTTTGAACCAATTGTCGAAGCACTTTTTCCACTCTGATTGAGGTATCTCCAAAACATGCATTCTGAACGCAGCAACCGCTTCTTCAGGTGTCGAAAAACGTTGACCTCTCAGTTTGTTTTTTACGTACGGGAATAAAAAGAAGTCATTTGGTGACAAGTCAGGACTATACGGCGGATGACTCATCAAATCGTTTTGAGAGGTCAAAAATGCAGTTGTTTGAGCCGATGTGTGAGAGCTCGCATTGTCGTGGTGAAGAGTGATCCGTCTTCGGCGGTTGGTTTTCCTCATTTCTTGGAAGACAACTGGCAAACAAATGATTGTGTACCACTCAGAATTGACTGTTCTGCGTTGTTCTAGTGGTACGGTTGCGACATGTCCAGTTTTTCCGAAAAAACAGGCGATCATTTGCTTCGTTCGCGAACAACTTTTGTTGGATTCGGCCCATCTTGAAACACCCATACAGTCGACTGCTGTTTACTTTCGGGCTCATACTCGTAAATCCACGATTCATCACCTGTCACTATGTCATAAACGTGTTTTGAAGCACCGCGATCGTATTTTTTGAGCTTTTCTTTAGACCAATCGACACGAGCCTTTTTTTGAACGATTGGCAAATTGTGTGGGATCCAACGCGAACAAATTTTTTTGACATTCAAATGTTTATGCAATATTGAATGTATGCTGGTCCCACTAATGTGTAAGGTTGACTAAATCTCACGATAGGTCACATGACGATCTTGCAATATCAGTTCGCGCACAGCATCAATGGTTTCCGGAACAACAACTGTTTTTGGACGACCTTCACGAAATTCGTCTTGGAGTGAACTAAGACCTCGATTGAATTCACCATACCATCGATAAACAGTGGTCCTTGATTAAGTTTCATCGCCAAATATTAAATTAAGTTCATCCATGCACTCTTGCTGACTTAATCCACGTCGAAAGTTGTAAAAAATAATCGCACGAAAATGTTCACGATTTAATTCCATCTTTTGGCCGAGATGAATCCTTTAAGTTACTGTAAACAACACATAGCGCTCGTATGTCAAAACTCCTGAGTACGTATAACCTCAAAAATGTCAAACTTTACGATAGAGCTGTCAGTTGTCAGATTGCAACACTAGGGTTGTCCAATCCCGAAATATAAAAGGCAGCCCTCGTACAACAACTCGCATCCATTTTAACAAAAGAACTCGTCCTGTATTCTTCTTGTAAGAATCAAAACCATTCTTATCTAACCACAACGCGTTTTACAATTGTATCAATAGTAACTTACCGACATTATTTAATTTATAACACAATATTCTAACTGCTCCTCGTTCACACTAGTGGAGAGACTGATAAAGTTAAAGAGTTAATATAGAACAAAACACTTTTTTCATACAAAACCTGTTTCTATATGCAGCGACATTGTTAATCGTTTTGAGTTTGGAATAAATTTGTAATCTTTAGGTAAAGTTTCAAATAAAGTTAGATACCATTCATAATCTCAGCAAATGCTATCAAAATAACCACGGGAAACCGAGTCAGGCTGCTTTTCATTTACACGTCTAAGACGTCAATAGAAAATTAAAAGTCGTATGTAATTGCAAGGATCTGGAACATTGTCATAACCCTACCCTGGATCATACGCGGATGTATAGGAACCACTATCTAAATACAAGCGACAGTACTCGGTACATCGGCACTTGTATTACCTGTCTTTTACAGATCTGCTGGACAACACATGTGGAGTAATATCACGATGCCTAACAGTAACGCTTACCTACAAACATTATAGACTGGCGATGTTAGTCTCATTAGATATAAGAAAGGAAGTTGCGGCGAACACCGATACACATTAGTCCTCCAAACAGATTGAGACCAAGGAAAAGTTTTCAGAAAACTCCTATTAATAACGACGCGTCTCCATTGAAAGCACGACAAAACCTATGGACAGCCAGAAATGCTTATACCGCTTGATGGATCCCACTTTCAGAGATTCTTCTCACAGGTGCGGATTTACGATTAAAATTTGGAAAGTCACTTAACAGACTAAGGAGTAGAGTTGCTAGAACACAAGATGACGTGTCCCAATGGAACTATCTCTGAGACCCACTAACGTTATGCGAATGGCGCCGAAAAAGAGCCAAAATTTATATAACTGTCTTCAGTATCTAGGGTCCCGCATATTGGACGACTTCGTGACGAATGCAGTGGATGTTACTAATTTTTGGTCTGATATTATTTACTTGGAGTGGACATGGTGTAAAATTTCTAAATACAGAAACCAGCTAGGAGGTAGATGATTCTGTTTAGCATTTAAATAACGACAAGAGTGCAGGAGAAAATGTAATATAAATAAGAGAAGAAAGTATACCAGAGAAATGGAATAAAGCACTGATAATAGCCTTCACAGAAAAGGAAATAATACGGAATGTAGTAACTATTGGGGAAATTCCTTACAGAATTTGACGTATCGGGTCCTAGTTAATAAAAATCAATAATATGAAGATGATCAACTAGGGGTGTACCAAGCTGGGTTTAAGATAGGAAGATCAAACACTGAGCATTTACCATAAAACAGATTCAGCAGAATACTAACTAATATTTATAGATTACAAACAATCATATGGCACTATTAGAAGCGATAAGCTATGTCAGGCATTGGAACTGTTAGGAATCCAACCAGAAAATCGAAGAAACTTAAATTATACTCTCTTCGAGGTGTCATTCCTTTGTTCGCAAGACAATATGTATTATATATAATATATATTGTTTCTGGTCAGGGAACCTTCATCAGTTGCGCTTCCTACAATTGAATGTCCTCTCGATCACTTCTTTATGTATTTGATACATTTCATTAAATTTAAAAACGCGAGATGTAAGACCGACATCTAGGATTTTAGAGAGAATTAGCACACAGAGGTTCCGAATCTGGAGCCGTTCCGTGTAATTGCTGTTCTCCCTTAACTCCTAGGACAGAATGTCACGATAAAATTTTCAGGTTACTTCACTTGTCAGAGATATTGAATACTCTCTTCGAGGTGTCATTCCTTTGTACGCAAGACAATATATATTATATATAATATATATTGTTTCTGGTCAGAAAACCTTCATCAGTTGCGCTTCCCACACTTGAATGTCTTCTCGCACACTTCTTTATGTATTTGATACATTTCGTTAAATTTGAAGACGCGAGATGTAGGACCGACATCTAGGATTTTCGAGATAATTAGCACACAGAGCGTCTTCAAACTTAAATTATTATCGATGGGAAACAGTACGAAGAGATTCTTAGGAAAAGTGGTATTTAACTCTGAAGGGTTGATATGTGACTCCAAGCACCAATGCCTAGCTTTTTTGACAGCGAGCTCCAAGGAAAATAGTAAGAACAGTCATTCTTGTAGTACAGAAACCGAAATCTAAATAGTGGGTCATGACGCATGGCTCCACAGGTAATCTGGTTATCAACGCCTATGGAATTAAGGCATATAAATTATCTAACTTTGAATACTTAGGTGAAATAATAACATGTAATGAGAATGCAGAGAAGGAAATAGAGAAACGATTAGCGAGAAGAAACCTTTACAGAGGTTTCGAAAGTCCTTAATATAACCACTAGAAACAAATGTAAGGTGTATCCAACAGTAAGGGCCACAGTTACCTATGCCTGCGAGACAATGACGAAGAAAACGGTAAGTAAAAAGAAGACTTTGGAGGAACTACGTGTAAGGACGAGTATCAGGGAAAAGCAAATAAGGAAATATATACCCAAAACCAAGTAGTGAGAATACAAAGAGCTAGGTGGTTAAAACACATAGCAAGAATGCCTGACAAAAAAGAAATGGCTGGACGAAGTGGTTAATGATTTGGAGGAAGTGGGACTGGAAGAAGCAGGCATTAGACCGAAAACAACCAAGATAAACTAGATCTGTAGAGATGATATTTATTATTTATTTGTTTGTTTATTAATATGTTTTGACTTTGTGTTTTATTTTTATTTATACTTATCGCTTAGGACATGAATTACAAATGTTGTTATTATGCCGGTTAATTTTTTAACATCGATGTATGTTTTTGCGCAGTGATTTAGAACATCGTAGATCGCGTTATATCTGCAGCATAGTTCGACGCTTTATGAAAGTACGTCTGAACAATGACGTATTTTTCTTAGCTTTATCTGGTGCAGTATAAATTCTGATATCTGTGAAAGTTGGCAAGACCATGGCCGAGAGAGGCGACGCTAGTTCTCGAGCTCGGGTTTAACATTAATTGGAGACTTGTCCGATAACTAATGGCTACCAACGGACCATCTATCTCGCCTTGTCACTAGACTAATTGTAGTTATTGGTTGCAACTATGCCCATTCCCTATGAAATATGCGTCGGAGAGCTGCTGCTAGCCTGCTTGTCATAACAATAATTTAGCTAAATCAATTTCCGAAGAGTTTTTCTTCGTTAACTTTACGCCATTAACGATAATGATGGAAATTAAAGGAGAGGTCATCGGATGGGTCGCTCGGCAACTAAATCAGCTAATTGTAATTAGTACAATAACGTACAACGTTATTGATGTCTCGCAGGAATTCGGTAACGATTGATTATTGGTCGAATTCAGAACCAACGCTGCAGAACGTTTGATACAAAGAACAATCATCATATTAATTAATAACATATTGGCGATGAAATGTGCGCTGCCAGCATTCAATACGACTGAATTTCATTATGATCCATCATTTAACTCCAATGCGCCCTCATACTGTACACAAGATTGACGATAACGTTGTAAAGGGACAGACAAAGAAATTACGCCTGCTTTAATTTCCATTCTTTATAGGTTTTGGTACGAAAAATATGTTGTATAATTATATATAACTAGCTGTCCCCCAGTGGTCGAAATTCGACCAATTGTGTCAATATCTCTGGCAGGTTAAGTAACCTGAAAATTTTATGGTGATATTCTATCCTAGGACTTTAGGGAGAACAGCAATTACACGGAACGGATCCAGATTCGGAACCTCTGTGTGATAGTTTCATCGAAAATCCTAGATGTCGGTCTTACATCTCGCTTCTACAAATAAGTAACGAAATTCAAGTTTTTTTCAGATATAATTCATAGGACTTTATTTGTGTTTAAATTCGTAATTCTTAATTTAATATGACCGCTAATGGGCTACCCTACATATTTATTTTTTCTAACCTCCCTGTATAGCTATAATTGCACTCAATTCTCTAACAGTTATTAAAATCCTCATTATAATAATTCCATCCCATTATATATTTCCACCACCCTGTATATGCAACTGCTCATGGACCACTCATAATATTTTTTAACATTTTTGAACCACCCGGTAAACCATTCTATATATGCCACTGCATATGAGCCACTGTATTTATTCTTTTTGTTTATGAAATTTTTAACTATCTTCTGTAACTATAATTCTACTCCGACCTATATTTCAATCATCATATATATATATATATATATATATATATATATATATATATATGGAACTCTTCGTGGGCTACTCTATAAATGATTTCCTTTTCTAACATTTTTTATCATCATCCTGTATATCTATAATTCCTCTCACCGTGTATTTCATCTTCCCTATATATACAACTGCTTATGGGTTATGAAATGTTGCATTTCCATTTCCGCCACCATGTATATACATCTCTGTATAATAATTTTTTGCACCACCCTGTATAACTGTAATTCTACTGCGCCTTCTATTCCAAGAACCCTGTAAATTCAACCGCTAATCGGCTTCCCTATATAATTCTTTTATTAGTTATAATTGCACTCTACTCTATATTTTAAACAACCTATATATGCAACTGCTTATGTGCCACCCACGAAAAATATGATTTCTAACATATCTAGAATCGCCCTGTATAATTATAATATACAATGATTATTTTACCCCTAAACAATAACAACGCTTGCATGCCACTTCCACAAGTACATGCTCTAAGTATATAACAGCATTGGTCCCTCTATATATAATTACTCAATGTTTTGAGTCTGGCGGTGGCGGCACATTCAGTTGTTTGGCGTTGACATTATGGACGTAAATAATGAATTTTTATTATATTTTATTTAATGAATGAACCAATATTATAAATTAATATTATCATTCTGCACTGAAGGTCGTCAGTAGCTACTAAACATAACATAAATGAAGAAAATCGGTTGAGAGACAGAGGAGAAAATGGTACCTAATTGTTTTGTCTTTGCCTATTTATATATAGATAATATGTTATTATCTTTCATTTATTCTTTAGTAGCATCTTCATTAAATTCCTGAGTAATGCAATAGTTTATCTGAAGAAGGAGTGCTTAGTGCTTGCTTGCTTATATAGTCTCAAGGAAAAACGTGTCTACAACTGTTTTATCAATTGTGCTAACGCAAAATGTAGCAGATTTTAAATTTTCGTTTTTCCTTGTAAAGGTAAGAACATTCATGGATTTGCTAATTCTGAAAATGCTGTACAAGACGAAAATGTGACATGTAACTTGAGACTTCCGGTTTTCCAGAAAATTAGAAAAAAAAAGTACGATTTGAATGAATCTTCATTGTTTTCTGTGAAACCGCTCAAGAAATTTGAATATTATAAATTGTATTCTACAAAGATATGTTCCAGCTTGATTCCGTTTATTTTTCTATAACGTAAATCTTACCATTTTTCTGAAAATCGGAAAATATATGCTAAAAACTGTAAACATCATGGTAAATGTCAAATTTTCATCATAAATATCTAGTTTAAACATCAAGATATGCCATGAAAGTATATCGTACAGGGTGTTTGTAACGATTTTCATTTTAATTCGTTTGAAGAATGTTTTTTTTAGTGAGAAAGTTAAGTTGGGGGGCTTATAAGCGCGTGAAATGGCAGAAAATATTCTGTTAGTTTATCGTAACGAAAATTTGTTATGTCGGCGAACTCTTCTATATGGTATACGGTTGTAGGTGAGTGCGAGCTTGCATGTAATATTAGGTGATACATAAGCAGTTGTATACATAGGATAGTTGAAATATAAGTTGGAATTGAATTAGTTATACAGGGTGGTTCTAAAAATATTGTATTGGGTGGCACATAAGTACTTGCGTATACAAGCCCTTGGTTGAAATAAGAGTGGAGCAAAACTATAGTTATACAGAGTGGATATTTGCGTTACAAGGCGGAGTATATTTACAGTTCTACAAAAGGCTTTAAAAATTGTTAGAAACAGTTGAATATACAGGATGGATGAAATATGAGGTGAAGTATAATTACATTTGTACAGGGCAGTTTAAAAAAGTTATATAGTTTGGAACATTAGTAGTTGCTTGGACGAAGTGTTTGAAGTAAGGGTGAGGCAAAATTATTGTTATTCAGGGTGTATAAAAAATTTGGGTTTAATCAATAGTATATTAATTGCGACCACTGGTTGACTCCTAGTATATATAAAGTTTTGTTTTTATTTTATATATGTATATAGTCAAAATTGTTAGAAAATATTATATATATATATGTATGTATATCGTCGAAGTTTTCTTCCGGTGTACATCCGTTCGTCTGTTGAATTCCGCTGAACTTCCTCTTGACGTTTTGCCAAAATCTTATCTAGCATTTTCAAAAGCTGTTATCTAACAGCTAAAGCTGTAAAGATTTTTTACTGGCTCATCTTTACGCTTTAAAAATGTTCAAATCAGCAACCGTATTTCATATTTAAATGCGATTTCGTTTTAATACTTTCTTCCATCTTCAACGTTTGTGTAAAAATCCCATCTTGTATTTCCTCCAATTTACTTAATTTATTTTCTTAATATTGTATTCATTTCATTTTTTTTCATAACGTTATTAGAGACGGCCCAAAGTTTAATCAACATTTCGTTTCGCGTCTATATAAAATTCCCAGTTCATTTCCACTTTTCATAACTTTTCGGGAGCATTTGAACCCTTAATAAACATTTTGTAAGAATTTTCTCTACAATTTTGCGCAATTATTTTTTGTGTTTCAGCATTTCGTTGTCGAAAAGATGATAGCGTTTGAAACATATAATTATTAAGAAAACAATGCAAATTTGCGAATTAAGTGAAATTTTATTAGATCTAAAAAAACAGTTGTTTGTTCAGAGTTTTTAGTGAAAAATTTCATACCATGTTAATGTTGTTGTTTCTCAGCACTTTGCGATTGTGATTATTCTTAGAAAGTATGTTTTTGTGTAGGCTAGTTTTTCTCGTCATTATTCTATTAGTATATTGTTATATACATTTTTACATACTGTAATGTTTTTATTTTCACACTCGGGTTCAGTTCAGTTCTTGGATTTATTTAAAAACACAGTCCAACTCACTCTAATTTATTTCCACTATTTACAATTTATATCTACTTAAGTATACGACCACCGAAAACTGAATGCCTCCTGTCGCCAGCTGTTCATTATTATATCTTTCTCTCTGAATTGTCTGGTAAGTCCACGAACCATTGGGAAACGAGAGACGAAACATTTCGGATTCCCAGAAGCACCGGAATAATGTACCTTCCACGAATTGGTTGATTGCTGAATGCACCTGCTGTCGAATGAATTCTCGTAACATTGCCCCCTCCTTAAGACCATTTCGTCCCGGAATGTCCTAGAATCCTTCCTGATGTGACGATATTTGAAGGAATCTCCATTTCGACATCGGGAAGTTTGGTGGAAATAACGTTCAACGGTCTTGGAACTCTTGTAGCGATTCATTAGATTTCTGGTGGCGATTTTTCAGTTGGGAGTGATAAACGTGCTCCAAATGGGTTTGCCCATACCTCAGTTCTAAATGTTTGACCAGTTGTTCGTAGTCTTCTTGCTCCGAGGTATTCAACGGTTGTAAGATATTTGTAGCATCTCCTCTTAAGGCTAGGGTTAATGCTATTGCCTTCTCCTCTGCCGACCATCCGTTTAACTTTGCGGCAACCTCGAATTGGCGCCTAGAATTAGTCCATGACGATTTCTCATCAAATTGTGGAGGTTTCATTTTGTGTCTTGCTCCTTCGAGGGCAATTTTTGAATCCACTACTTCTGGGCTGTTCTGCTTACGGTTTTTGATTGAGTTTCTCCCCTTTGTATCGAGATTACTTGTTCTTTTATTTTCCTGATCTCAATCTCCATTATCTGTTTTAGCTCCTCTATCTGCGTGTCGTTTTCGAGAGTCGTCTGGTTGAGCTCTTCGACCATTGTCTGCTTTAGCTCTTCCATCCGAGCTTCATTCTGGACTATTTTCTCTTCTAGCATTTCTGAATTTTCCTGAACCATGCTTTTCAAATTTTCTTCTAAGGATTGAGAAATTTTCGTGTAATTTCTGCAGCTTATCTTCCAAAAACTTCGAATTTTCTAGTAATTTGACTACTAATTTATCTTCTAGGGTTTAGAATTTTCTAGCAGTTGGTCGTCTAGGGCTTTAGAATTTTTTTGTAATTTGTCTACTAATTTATCTTCTAAGGACTTAGCATTTTCTAACAATATATCTTCTAGAGTTTAAGAATTTTCTAGCAATTTGTCTTCTAAGGATTTAGAATTTTCTAGTAATTTGTCCTCTAACGCCTCTTTCATTATTTTAGAATTATGTTGTAATGTTTGCAGTTTATCCTCTAAAGTCTTTGAATTTTCTTCCATATTCTTTAATAGCATACTCATGTCCCCATTACCAGAAACTTCCAACAAATATATATCGGGATCGTTACCTTCATTTATTAGGGCATCTCGTAGCCGTTGTATTAATTCACTTTTCTTCCCACTAATTCCTAAATCCCTTTCCTCAAGTTCTTTTTTTAAGTCCGCCACTTTCAATTGGTCCAAACTCACTGTTTTATACATTGTTAGTTTATTTGTTTTCCACTTCTAAAAGTTCCACAAATTCACCTCACACCTGACACCACTGTAATGTTATTATTTTCACACACGGGTTCAGTTCAGTTCTTGGATTTATTTAAAAACACAGTCCAACTCACTCTAATTTATTTCCACTACTTTAACACAACTATTTACAATTTATATCTACTTGAGTATACGACCGTCGAAAACTTAATCCCTCCTATCGCCAACTGTTCATATTTATATCTTTCTCTCTGAATTGTCTTGTAAGTCCACGAACCATCGGGAAACTCTTTCATGTTCTGGAAGCTTTAAGGGAATTCCCAGTAACGGCAGCGGTCGGCTTGTTGAGAGACGAAACATTTCGGATTCCCAGAAGCACCGGAATAATGTCCCTTCCATGAATTGGTTGATCGTCGATTGCACCAGCTGTCGGATGAATTCTCGTAACAATACTTTTTGTACATTTTCTCCAATCGAAATAAAAAAGATGTATATTGAAAGAAAATACCAAACGTTTCAAAGTCGATTCTGACTTCGTTGTCAATGGCTTTAAAATATGTATTGAAAATGTAAATTGCAAATTGAAAATTTGATTTATGACATTTAAGTTGACATAAGAAAATTTTTGTTGTTTTTAAATATTCAGGTAGCACAAAAAAATCTAAAGATCATGTATTAAGTTAAACAGTTTTCAAGTTGGAAGAATTTGAAAGAGTTGTCTTTAGAATTTATAAGTGGCTTTCCTAGGTACGACTTTGTTATAAGATAGCGCATTCGCCAAAAATGCGATCAAAGAATTCTGCCGATACTGGGTTGTTCAAAAGGAGATGACCATTAATAATTTCTTCCTTAATTGAATTTGAATTGAATTGAATTGAGATACGATTGAATTCTACAGAAGTAGAAGCGATACAATCGTCTTCATCCAAAAGAATTAAGACAGACTACTTTATTTCTCGTTTTGTGTTATGTTGTTCTTTGTGAGGTATAGTTGAATTGTCAAATTGTATTTTATGGGATTCTTTCTCAAACATGATTTTCATTTAACAATAAATTATTGTGTTTTCAGTTCAGTATTATCATGCCTAGAGGTTCTCTGGTATTAAAGTCAATATGTTAATTTACGAGTTCATACTCAATGTTATTTTCCTTAATTAACTTTTTAATTGAGAGCTAAAGTCATTTGCATGGTTGCATCTTCTGTAGTGTTTGAGGCTACGCCAACACGAACTTTTCAAATGCCATAAAGAAACCATTAGTTGTACCAACTTATTTTTATTGGTCTTTATTTTCAATACCAACAGCACAATATTGCCACAAGAATTTATGCATTGCCCAGTCACTACACTTCAGATTGATCACCCGGTATGTCATGCAAGACTTTTTTGTAGATATATAACAGAGGAATATCCCACCATTTGTTATATCTCAAAGGGATTAGGAAGCGATTTCGATGAAAGCTCCCAGGTGGCTTGTCTTTTTTCGATAGTTCCAACAATTATCGATATATTTCAACCATTCTATAGAAAACCTTGGCAAAAAGGTACCTGAACCTTCTTCATGCATCACTCTATCTACACGTGAAAACCACATAAAAATCCGTTCACTAGTTTTTGAGTTTATGGCGAACATACAGACAGGCAGACGCGGATTTGTCTACACCTCTCAAAGGGGGCGCGAACCAGTTAGTTTATTCTGAAGTGCGATTATCCAAAATGTGAACGTGTTCAAATTGTATCGTTTTTTATATAAAATTGTAAATGCTGATTTTGATGCAAATTGAAACTGAAATAAGGTAAGCTTGAACATTGCTCTGTTTTTTATCTGTCGAAGTTGAGGTCACTTGCATTTGTTTTGCCTTCCGTTCGATTTACAAGCGAAGAGCAGGAGTAAAGGTCATCACTAATACCTCGAATTGAAACGCGATTAAGCTCTCGATAAGGGCTTTGTATCGGAGAATAATGGAAGAAGAGTGACGTGCCGGGAGAAGACAGGAAGGGCGAACTCCCGCTAAATCCAGAGAGAAATACCGGCCGTCGGCTGCGTTCGCGGAAAATCTTGAAATTCCGGAGGTGAGTTCCGCCATTTGCCGTAAAACAACCGCATTAAGGCAATTTGACAATAAATTAATCGAATTACCAACGTTAAACAGAGGGCGCTGGGGACGCGCTGAGCATCGGCAAGCTGGAAAAAAGGCAGACAGCGTTGCCGCTATGCACAACAGGATATGGATGCATTTCCGTTCTCAAAGGGGTTGGTAATTATGGCCGCTAATGTGATTACTTCGTTTCTGAACATAGTCCATTAGGGCCCTGTGTCGAGTTATAATTCCATATCTCTCTCGATCATGTCAGCCTGGATAGGGTTCTGATGTTCCCAGCGACACAATGTTCTCAGAGATCGTAAAGTGATTGCGAGGTGAAACTGACAGGGAAATCTAAATTTTCACATACATTCAAGTGTTTCTAGACTGATAATTCTGTCATCTCTCTAGTTTTTGTTTACTCAAGGTAACTTTTATGTTATTTTTTGTGAAAATTAGTCCTTACTTGAAGAAACAAACTGTTTAGTAAAAAATCCAAACGTTTCAAAGCATAAATCTAACCTCATTGTCAATGGACTCGTCCGATAAGTTATGATCTCTACGTGATCTTCCCCGTGGCTTGTCAGTCACTGAAAACACCCAATCTCATACAGCAAGGATAATTAGAATGTCCTTACTAGAAAATAATGTAAATCTGCTTCCATTGCCTTCTCGCTCTCCAGACTTGTCATCAATCGAACATATTTTTGATATGATTGGCAATGGACTATCATATAGTAATTTAATTGTGACTAGACTAGGTAATTTACCAAAAGTACCAAATAACCGAACCCAAAAAGCTGGTATGATTTTAATAAAATTTATCATTTCTTACTGGGTGTTCGGAAAAAAATCAACATGTGTGGAGATAAATGTACCTACTTAACAACAGCAGATGAGCATCTAAGATCAGGTTTTCGACTTTTACTGTTCAATACCCATAATCAACATGTTAATTATTTCTAATACCACCATGAAGTTATTTCCTATTGCCAATTCTATGATACATCTTGTTAGGCTTCAAACTTCAGACCTAACAACCAATACACCAGTCAATAGAGATTTTTAGGTGACATAAAATTCTATAGCAAACCGCATCAGCCATCACATAAATAATAGTTTATAAGTAATTAATGACATAATTTTAACATCAAACTCGTAAAACTAAAAACGAAACAACCCCAAAAATATGGGGTATTTCCGTTTTTTGCTTATAGTGTAAAAAGTGTTCAGAATGCCGTCAATAGAAAAATTATTGAGAATCAGAAAATCTACGTTAAGTAGATCATGCAGAATTGCAATTTACATAATTTGTAGAAATATTTTGCAGGACGTATCGTATTAACCACGATAGCTCGATAGCGATATGCAAAATATATTTTGAAAGCTTATTAAATGCCCTTCACTTCGTACATATTGGATTTTTGTCATAGTGCCGTATAATGTATTAATACTGCTTTTGAAATTTGGCTTGAACGATGGATCCTCCGATGTTTTGACAGTGGCGGATCCTGTCAGTGGAAAAAAGTCATTCAATTAATATCAGTTTACTGTATACAGGTGTCCATAAATTTACTAAACCAATGAAAATATATACCAATTTGAGCAGGCAATAGTTATGTAAATAAAAACGTAATAAAATGCTGAGAAAAAACATATAATAATACAATTAAGAAAATTCTAGATCCGTCTATGTGCCTTGAGAGCTATTGTCTGTGTACCGCTGGCTGGCTGTCGCATATTCGTACACTTAATGCTTACTATTATTTTAAGCCAATTTCTGGGCATTTAGCGACAAACCAAGATAGACAAATTGAAGTGGAATTTATAAACTTTCAAAGTATTTTTAGCAGCAGATATTTAAGGTGCATTAATATTACGATTTTTGTTATGTTTAACTGATCAATACCAAGACCAAGACTGAATATACAAATCCAAGACCACAATTCACAGAATTTTGCAATACCAAGATGGATTAAGGAAGTTCCAGACAAAAATCAAGACACTCCAAAATCTTTTTTTGTCTTTCTTTGGATATCAGTAAGTAAAATTATCGGTTTTTTCAAGATACAAGCGAATTTCACGTTGAGGAGACGCTGAGGAGACGGCCTGGCCCCTAAAAGAAGTCGAATGCGTATTTTAAACATTGGAGTGACCAATATATCTTCAACAGAAACTAATTATTTAACTACAGACCTAGAATATTCGACAACGTGTCCAATAACCAATGCGGTTGAATTATGGCTGAACGCAAATACAGAAAACGATAAATAGATGGAGCGCTGAGCACATATTTTGGCAGAGAATATAATTAAAATGACGAACACGACGTTAGTAAACAATGTATCATTAATATCGACGAAATCAATGGGGCTAATTACTTTCCGGACGCCGTTTGCCGATCCAAATAAACACAACACAAAATTGGTTTTTGGAATGGGCGCAATAATATACGTAAGATTATTTATTTTATGCCGGTCTATCCGTCCACGATTACAGAAATGTGTTCTTGTTGGCTTTCCAAGAGTCGATTTCTTTGTGCAGCACGCCCTCTCGATCTTTGAAAGCATCGTGATGATGATTCCCGAGTAAACTTAGACCGTATGTTAGGTTTTTCGTTTTAATATAATCAAATGTCGTCACTTCAAAGGTCTCTTTCTCTATCTAAAGTTAAATAGATATTATAAATAATTAATGCTTCGTGCATTTTAACGACCCAACGGCAATTTGTTCGGTATGTATTTTAATGGCTGGTGATGAGTGATTTTGTAAACAGCCATTCTATATAAGTTAAAAGAAAATGATATACAAAAAAAAAGAGAAGGAATTCATCGAATAGACCTAATCTGGCATTAAATGTATAACAGAGATTTTGTTATTTAAGCAATTTAAGTTAAAATTTATCTGAAATAGAAAAGTCTATTATACAGGATAAAAATTACATTGCATAGGGTTTTTTAAACACATTTCTGAAAATACTCATTGTTTGGGAATAATAACTAAGCCATTCTAAACGTTGTTTGTGGCATATTCTTGATTACTTTTATATTTTTTTGGGCAATAACACCACAATCGAAATAAAACGAGGTATATTGAAAGAAAACCAGAATAGACTTTGAAACGTTTGGTTTTCCTTCAATATACGTTGTTTTATTTCGATTGTGGTGTTATTGCCCAAAAGAATATAAAAGTAATAACTAAGTCAGTAGAGACAAACAATTATCATATTTCTACTATTATGATTCAACATAAACAACTCTACAAAAATATTTATAACGGAGGGACAATTTCAAATACTATTCGATAAAATGAAAATTGAGATGCAAAACTAAACATCTGAATAGAAGGAATCAATAACAAAAAATATTATGGACAACATGAAGGAAAAGTAGATTGTTTAACAGAAGAAATTACAGACCTCGGAAATTAGAAAAATGAAACTTTTAACTCTGAATTACTACAAACTGTAAAAGAAACTTTTAAAGTTGATCTGAATATTACCGTAGAAGATAGTGAAATCAATTAAATTTATTGCATAGGATCTAAAAATAAAGAAACAAAAAACTAAGGCCAGTTTTTAAATAACTGGAGAAAGGCCGAGGTTATGAAAAATAAAAAGAACCTGAAGGAAAATAATATCAGCGAAGATTACTAAAAAGAAGTGCTAGAAAAAACGTACCATACCTGAATTATGTAAAATTATGTATGTATTTAGTTTAATGGGCAGATCCTTAGAAATGTTTGAAACAATAAGGAGAGATAATACAAAGACAAAAATTACACACAAACACAATAAATTATATTTTTAAGTCGAGGTTCCGAAGACTGCCTCCACATAGTAGGAGTGCAGGTTGGTCAGTCCATCATGAGCTTCCGGACAGTCCTCAATTATTTGGCGGACTGTTTGGGTGTCTCCACACTCGCAGGTATAGAACATTTACCTGTGCGTAATTGGTTTAATGTAACCCCCTTACTGTTCAGGATTACCTTCTCTAACACTCCACGTTGAGATCGAAAAATTTATCTTGCAAAGCAGCAGTTGTTTCCCAGAAAGGAGCTCTGGAAATAATCAATTATTCTATGGGATGTAGACTGGCAGATATTGTTTTGTCATAATTGGGGAGGGTAGCTGGGTCTCTTCTTCGATCAGTTGTCTGAATAATGGCTCTCACAGCTCGGTTAAACTGCTTAACGACCAGGCTTATATGCTTCCCGCCAGTGCTTTTATAATAAGTGAGCCCTAGATATGCAGGGAATTTATTTGGACTGATGTAGATCGTCAGCTGTAGTTACATGAAATGTGTTTGTTGTTGAGGTGAAAATTTGCCGACGTGGTCTTGGCCAGGCATTGACTTAGTTCCCCGCAAGTAGGCTAGATTAGGCATTTAAGGTGTCTCCCATTTCGTTGAATGTGCTAGTTAGTATTAAGAGCGCAGTATCGTCTGCATATTCGAACTTTTGTGCCTTTGTGCCTGGCATGTCAGCGATGAATACGTGGAAAATGATCCTGGCAAAAATCAAATCCTGAGGGAGGCCGCTATTAGATATGTGATGTTTGCTTCTTGGTTTCCTGTGGTGAACTTTCAGCACGAGGTTACTTAGTAAGTTCCATATGAGTCAAGCTAAACCGTTCTTCCACACATAGTGGAGTCGACTGGTCAATGAACGCTGCACCTAATTTCTGCCATTTGCCATTCAAGTACTTGGTCCCTAAAACTTCTGATTGGGGCAGTTTTTGTCAGCTGTTCGTATCGGATTGCTGTGGAATCTGTTATGGTGGATAGTTATATTTTGTCATTTTATTTTATCAAAAGAAAAATAAATGTTCCTCAATATTTAACAATACTTTCTTTATTATCCATCTCACCATGCCTATGATTATTCCGATTACGAAGTGTTTTTTTTTCTCGGTGTAGAGCATTAAATCAATGGAAAACGTCAACGTGGAAAAACAAAGTGCAAAAGGAACCCATCGTCATACATCCTCGGCAAACGGAGAGGAAACTCATTTTAATTACAAAGATTAAAAAATCGTCTAGGATACGATGAAAGACACAAAAGCGGGCTATGATCTACGGCGAGTCTATGCAAATCTATATGAATAATTCTTACCTATGTGTTGCTAGATAACTATTATAAATATGGGCGTCTACTCGTGCCCCATGTAAATTAGCTCGAGACTCAGGAACTAATATATTTTAGTGTTTTAACACTTTAAGCGTCGGACTGCCCGTAGCCGCTGTTTATATAGTGATATATCACGGGTAATTAGTGACTTACGGAGTCAGATTTTGTTGGGGATCGGCAATATCTCGGACAGACCTCTCACTGAATATGACATCTTAAGTGTTCGGCTATTTATTACTCGACGATTCCGT
This sequence comes from Octodonta nipae, assembly GCA_034190945.1. Lineage (NCBI taxonomy): Eukaryota > Metazoa > Arthropoda > Insecta > Coleoptera > Chrysomelidae > Octodonta > Octodonta nipae. Next base: position 36,858,212 of record CM067216.1, on the reverse strand, counting down.
GTTATTCCCTTTCGAGCTGGTAGATATGATCTGTATCATTTTATCGTGTATGTGTTCTTCCAAGTTTCTCAACGTCTGATTTATTTTCACATACTCGCTCGTATATGTATTCCCAGTGTTTTCCGCTGCATGCATTATAAACGGCCACATATAATTAGATATTATGGGCCAAGGAACGAAATATATCATAAGAAATGGTTGTTTTGCAATTAGAATAGAGATTTATACCAAAGGGTCGGTCAGCGCGGTAAATTAGCCTGACCCCAACACGTTACGTCACGTGCAAAATATTTATTCGACAAACGAATATCGTAAACTGGGGCTTTCGTGAATGCTTTCCCAAGGAACTGCACAAATGCTTTGCACTGCAAGCGATAAATATGTCTGCGCAATTGTTGATATCCATACTTCAGCTGAACGTTTTTAGATTTTTCGAAAGTTTATAAAGTGAAAATCAGCTTTCTCACACACATAACGAGCGGTATTAAGTTGCCTTTAGCTTATCAACTAAAACAATCAACTGACAGCTGATTCTGCTTTTTCCGGATTTGGACCGCGTCTTTTTTTCAGTTATCCGACGTTTCGCCCACACTTATAAGGGGCTTTTTCAAGGATGAGACAAAAAACAAAACAAAAGTTACTTACCTTGCGGCTACTCCATTCATTGCATCTTTTTCTCACGAACACTTCAAAACTTCAGTTTTTGATTCAACTTGTCACAATGATGTACAAATTCTAAATGAGTAATAGGTACCAAGCAATAATAATTGGTCCCTCAAAATTTTCAGGTAAAAGAAGGGTAGGAGGCACTTAAAGGGATTATTTTATGATTGAGATGAAATTTCGTATATGTTCCTGGAATTTTATTAGTGGATAATGTAAATGATTTATTTTGTGGAAATGTTGATGCAAGATTGCCAGATGGACGAAAGTTCAAAACCTTTGTCTTGGTTGAAATTCTTGGGATTTTTGGCGATTTCAACAGCCTCACGGAATTTTCTGGTGAAATAATACGGAGATTTGGCCACGACAGAGGAGCTCTCGAAGAGGATTTGGTGGCCCGTTTCGTGATGATGTTCAGCTACAGCAGAGTTTGAAAGCAGGCCCGTTTTCAAACAACGTTTGTGCTCACCCAGACGAGTGTTTATAAATCGACCTGTTTCACCGATGTATACTGCCCCACACGTGAATGGAATGGAATAAACACCTTTAGATGAAAGAGGATTCCTTTGGAGAGGGTAACATTTGTGAGATTCTGGATAGTGGTTTGTACCTCGTGCGTATGGAGAAGCTTCCCAATGCACCAGGGAGTTCACGACTGACCATTTCTCAGATGGGTGATGATGGGACCGGGCGTGCAGATATCTGTCGGTATGTGTTGGTTTTCTGTATACAGAGTGGCCCAGGCGATCATTTGGCAACCGTGAAACCAACACGTCTAGGAAGGGCAGGGATCCATTGGACTCAATTTCCATAGTGAATTTGATGTTTGAATGTTGGGTATTAATGTGGTTAAAGAACAATTGGAGAGCCTCTTGTCCATGTGGCCAGATGACAAAAGTGTCATCAACATATCTCGACCAAATTTTGGGTTTGTGGCTTGAAGACTCCAGAACCATTGCTTCAGAGGCTTCCATAAAGATATTTGCCACTACCGATGATAGCGGCGAACCCATGGGGGTACCAGAAGTTTGCATGTAATATTTATTTTGAAAAAGAAAATACGTCGACGTAAGACATTTTTCGATCAACATGAGTAAATCCAAGGTTTGTCCGTCTTCCGACAGCAGTTCTCTAATAATCGATAGGGAGTCTGGGATAGGAACTTTCGTGATGTCACATTAAAACTAACTAAAATGTCTTGGGGTTCAATTTGTATCTCTGACAGAAGAGTTACGAAATGTGTTGAGTTTAAAACGTGTGAGGGAGATTTTCCAGTGAATGTCTTAAGAATGTCCTCTAAATATTTGGCAATGTTGTATGTTGGACAGCCGATTAGGTTCACAATCGGTCGTAACGAAATTTGTTCTTTATGAATATTCGGCAGGCCATATAGGCGTGGAGAGGTGCAACTCCGAGGAATTAGATGTTTTTGTGTTGCTTTGGGAATGTTCGACTCTCTTATCAATGAAGTTATTTCACGTTCTATTTTGGGAGTGGAATCCCGATGAATGGGAGAATAGGATCCATTTGAAGTAAATCATTTACCTTATTGGCATATTCTGGAAAATCTAGGACAACCGTTGCATTGCCTTTATCCGCCGGAAGAATGACAATGTCACGGTTTTCCCGCAGCTTGCTAAGGGCGATTTATTCAGTTCTGGAGATGTTTGATGGCGGAGATTTTGCCTTTCGGAGAATTTTATTCGTTTCAAAACATATTCTGTCGGCTTCGGGTTTTGGAAGACCCCGGCTGGAAGATTCAATTAAGCTAATTATGTCTTCAATAGGAATTTTTCTACGGGCAACTGCAAAGTTGAGTCCTTTTGAGAGAACGGAGTTTTCATCTGGAGTTGATGGGTGTGAAGAACGGTTTACCACGGTTTTTACACCATTTGCTGACCTAGAGTATTCAGCGCCTTTTGAGTATAATGACTGAAATTTCTTTATGTTTCTGAAAGCAGTTATCTCTTCAGTTTTGAGTGCCTGGCAAAATGATATTCTATCAACTGTGTCCCAATCTGTTGGTGACAAGCTTCTCGCGAGATTAAGATGTAGTTTGAGCAGGTCTTTGGAAAGGAAATCAAGGTCACGTCTAGTTGCTTGGATGCGTTCTCGTAATAAAGCAAAACTAGCTCGTTCTAGAATTTTGCGAGAGGAACTCGTGTTAATTAGATGTTTGATTTTGAAGAACTTTGGAATTATTTTATGATCGCGACAACGCTTAAGAAAAGTTAATGAAGACAGGGTGCTAGCACTTTTGTGACGAAGTTTACAAAATAAGGATGTTTGCTGAGCGATGACCTCTAATGGTCTAATGTCTAATTATGAGTAAGCACAAATTTTACTGATAAATATACTGTATTTTTACTTTAAGCAGGTGTTTTCAGCTATTTTCCTTCAAACATTTTCATTGGTTATAGTTTAATGAAATTTGTTTCTCAGTGTACCAAGTATAAAATTTTGGATCGATATTCTTTCATACTGTTATTATTCAAAACTGAATCCGCGGAAACTCGCGTCAAAAGAAAAACGAGAGCCATATTAGTCGACATAAAAGATTAATTCCTTACGTGCTAAAGTGTGTATAAATACATTCTTAATTACATTATGTAAAACACAGAGATGATCGATAAAATCCTTTGAATAACAAAATCGCGTCCTGGCAAAGAAAACCACCACCGATAAAAATCACAAGAAGACTTACTTCTCATTTGCTATCGAATCGAGGGTTTGTTTTTCGATGAAAAGCAAAACTTGATTACTATTTCTTCGTTTTTATTCGTCCACATTCGACGATTACATAAAAAAAACCTTGAACGCCACTAAAACAATTGACGACGCGAATCCATCGGGACGTTTTCGAATTTTGTTTCGCAATTTCCTGTCGGAAAAAGAACTGCGAATGCCTAAATGGCTTTTTATGATGTTAACGTTTACAATAACAAAATTTGAACAGATGATTGGATTATCTGTACGGACGACTTGCATGCCATATTCCATGAAATAACTAAGAGCGGGAACAAAAATCCAACAGGACGTGCAGAAAGCACTTCATTATAAAAACCTTTTTACATTTTTACCCGTTCAAACAAATCGGATTTGATTAGTACTCCCGCACGGCGGGAGACGAAGTTGTGGGGGCCATCGGCGGGCGGTGCGTCCCGTGTATGTGCCTATACCCACCGCCACCACCTCGTGCCCCTCGTACGTATATATGCATGTTACAATGAAGAAATGCAGTTCCCGAATGCACTCCAGAATATACAGTGATGGGCAAATGTTTGGAAACAAGCAAATATCTCTGGAATTATTAGAGATATCATGAAATGAAATTTGGAAGGTGGATACTGCAGTAGATTGCCTATTTGTTTCCAAATTTTTTACAATTTTGAACTTCCTATTTTACCGGAAGCAATGTCGATTTTAAAATTTGCAATGAAACACCCTGTATAGTATTTTACTTTCTGATGAAACATTTTATTGTGAATACAAAAATATCGGGCTTGATAGTGTTTATTTCAATACCTACCGAGATATTAACAGAAAAGTAATTAAGGAAAGGAAAAATCTAATATCCATTAAAGAAATACATAATCATAATTATTAACTAAATCTAAGTGATTTTCAAAACATTGAAACTTAACTTAACTAAACTTAATGTATTAGATGTTCAAACTGAGCACCGTTTACTTCTTGACAATAAGCAAGTCGGTTTTTAAATTCTCTAGTAACATTAGCTATTACTTCTGGTGTAATTCTCTGGATGTCTTGAGTTATTCTTGCAGCTAATTCTTGCAAATTATTTGGTCTATCAACATAAACCTTAGACTTTAAGTAACCCCACAGAAAATAGTCTAGTGGACTAAGATCGGGACGTCGTGCAGGTCATTCATAAGTACCCCTTCTTGCAATCCATCTGTGATGAAATGTCCTATCTAAATGATCTCGAACAATGCGAGCCTAATGGGGTGGTGCTCCATCCTGCTGAAACCAGATATTACTTGGTAATTGTCCAATTACCTCCAGTGCCGGAATAACTTGTGTCTCCAAGGGCTGTAAGTACCTATCTCCGTTTAAAGTTTCTTGTAGGAAGAAGGGTCCCACGATTCTGTTGTTATAAATGCCGGCCCAAACGTTCAATTTTTGGGGATGTTGTGTATGAGCCTCTTGTACCCAATTAGGATTACTTTGCGACCAGTAGCGTCAGTTATGTCGATTAACCGTACCATTTAAACAAAATGTAGCCTCGTCTGAAAACACCACATTTCTTATAAAATTATTATCACGATTACAAATATCCATCATCGTTTCACAAAATTGCAAACGTCTGTCGAAATCGTCTTCGTAGAGTTCTTGAACGAGGCGAATTTTGTATGGATGATATTTTTCTCGCCTTAATATTCTTCCTACGGAACGACGGCTAATTCCATGCATATTGGCGAGGTCGGTAGTGGATAAGTGAGGATTTTCTCCCAAAGATATAGCAACATTTTAAGCTACACCTTCATTACTTGCACTTTTTAACCGTCCACTTTTTGGTAAATTGCTAACTGTTCCACTTGTGTCGTACCTTCGCAAAGTTTTCGTCACTACTGAACGGGATATTTGTGTATTTGGATGAACAATGTTAAAAAGGTCACAAACTTCTTGATGCGTCCTTTTCCTCTCCCCATACCCAATCATTAATATTTCTATTCTTTCTCTTTCACTTAATTCGGCCATTTTACGATCAAATTAAAACAATATAATCTTTTTACGTTCAAATAAAAAAAAACTAATAACTTATTTTGACAACTACTGTCACTTCTGCAATGAATTTCATGGACTACTAAACTTGATTCAGATTTAATTTGCACCTGATTTAAACAAACGCACGTGTATTCAACTATGGAACAAGCAGCGCTGTTGGCTGTGAAGGTATAATGGTACCGATTTGGCCAATAGAAATACAAATCCTTACCAAGCGGTTTATTTATATCGGGTGTAAATGAAATCTGAACCGAGTTTAGCTACCATCGAATTTTTCCTTTCCTTAGTTATTTTTCTGTTAATATCTCGGTAGGTATTGAAGTAAACAATCAATCAATCAAACTCCATATTTTTGTATTCGCAATAAAATGTTTCATCAGAAACTAAAACACTATACAGGGTGTTTCATTGCAAATTTTAAAATCGACATTACTTCCGGTAAAACAGGAAGTTCAAAATTGTAAAAAAAATTGGAAACAAATAGGCAATCTACTGCAGTATCCACCTTCCACATTTTATTTTGATATCTCTAATAATTCCAGAGATATTTACTTGGTTCCACACATTTGCCCATCACTGTATATAAATGGATCATGAATAAACTTAATTCACTTGTTTGTGAAAGAGGAATCGGTCACTATGCTACGTGTGTGCTTGATTAAGATTCATTTGTTTTTGATTTAAATATAGGTTTGTCCAACAAAAGTGACTTAATCCTTTTTAATTCATTCAAATTTAACAAATTCTTACTGTTTGTATATCATGTAATTGTATCGTTGTGTGAAATCATATTGCACGGGTATTAAGTTCTTGGACTATAAGTAGATGGCGCCAGTATGTGTAAAAATTTCCTGACCATTTTAGATCAATCGTCGTCGAGATATGTTACCTTTGGAAATATCCAAAATTTTTTGAAAACTGCTATATTCGATCGCAAAATGGAGTAGTAATAGATTGCTGATACCCCAAGCGGCTATCCACCGGGTATGGGAAAGGGAGACGCATCCGAAGGTACAACAGTCAGCAGACTCCATTTTGTTACACAGATGGAATTTTATGCTTCACCTTTTTTTCGATAAACTAGGCTATGAATAACGACGCCTATGTTGCGTTATTGGCTTCCTTGGATGAGGTAATCAAACATAAAAGGCTTCACAGGACTAGGAAAAATCTCTCTTTCCTAGATTTAGCTCCATCTTGCTTCCACCTATTCGAACAACTCAGAAAGATACTCTAGGGAATGTGATTTGGTTCCGATAGTGAGGCTGTAATGATTGGGGAAGGTGCCTATCTTCATAGCACGTTAAAAAAAATTACTATTTAATCTTGCGATTTAATGAATTACGAAAAATAATGTCAGTCACTTATGGCACACTCCATTTGCTTCTTTGGTAACCATTTACGGTTTTATCTTTTTATTGTGAAAGTCCCAGTTGTTGTGCCTATATATTTTGAGCAGGCTACATTTTGTACATTGTCACAATAGATTTTAACAACATATTTACTTTGTTGCTCTATAGATGGTTTCGTGATGTTCATTGCACTAATGCATACACTTTATCAAACTTCTTAATATTTAATTCAAACACCACCAACTGATGACCCCACTCTATGCACATCATTGACATCTAGTAATTTCGTAATTCAAATATTTAACGCCCTATAAAAAATGTTCTAATATTTAATATGCAAATAACAATTTTCATATATTTCGTACTCTCAAAATCCAAACTTGTTACTACATAACCCCGATCAATAGACACTAATAAGCTTACCAAATTATTTATATACTTCGTAACATATTTTACAAATAAACATCTATATTTTTTATGTAGTCAATTGCAGCCTTCGTTCCTTTTGGGACGTCGTCAAAAGGTCCACCATATGCGGCAGACGGTTTGTCTGACTCTTCCGGAATCACAAAATGGGGACGAAGCCTTACCCCATTTATGAAAAGAGTCCACAGTTCGGCCATGATTGGTGCGTATTCTATTAAGTTTTGCCCATATTCTGCGAGATTGCTCAACTGCGGGTGTTTTATTTGTGCAAGGTATATTTCAGCAGTGTGGAGGACAATTTTATATCTAGTTGAAATGTGATATATGCAGGTCATTGGCAGTTTCCATGGGTGGTTTCTTCTCTCGTAGATCCTTTAGCGGAATGTGGCTTAGTATTGAATTGATCTCATTGTGCCGCTGATAATTGTCCTGGTGTCCTAGTAAGAAATCTAGTATCAAAAAAAAAGACATCAATAGAGTTTTGTCTTCTTTGTTCACATGAACCTTAACCATATAGATAATATTTAATAAAGAACACGTTGAGAAAGAAGTCACTCTGTTTTTCTTCTCTATCATCTAGCGTTATGATCCACTTCATACTATCACTGTCACACAATGTTGATTAAAGACAGCCTACATATACGTCATCCACTGATTTTTATATCTGCACAGCCAGGTTTGTTGGTAATTGCTTCGACTATGTCAGCGTGTGTGTCGCTTAAAGTTATTGCTGTCGGAAACGCAATTTCCTACTGAACTTGTGTCTCAAAAATTGTGGATTTTTGTCTATGTGATAGATTAAGTGTCAGTGTTTAACTAGATAAAACAAACATTTCATATAAGTAGATTATTTGTTAAGTAAATTGCAAATAAAACTGGTAATTTTAATTTAACTGAACACCTAAACAATCTGTAAAGTGAGTAAACAACCAACAGTGCGTAAGTGTAAACAAATGGATTAAAACTCAGGCGCCTCCTGACGAGCGGACAATTTTGGAAAGTGGGTGAAAAACCGTAAGTGCCTTACAGTTTTAAAATACGTAATTACCTTGTGGCAACATGGCGAGCGGTGAAAATGCTGCTTTATATAATGAATTATATAAATTTAAAAAAAGTGATCTAATAGACATAATTTTATACTAAAAGATACCTGAACATCTACTTCAGAATTCTGCACTTAAATTGCTCCTGGATCAAAGTGATAAACGGGGAATTAAACCAGTTGACCGTAGTGAGATAAATGTAACATTGTGCATTCAAAGTCAAAGTTCAAACGATAACTACTATAAAACTAAATTAATTTATCATTTAGAGGACCGGATTAAAGAGCAAAACGACATAATTCAAGTCATTAAAACTCAACCAAGTGATAATAATAAATGCTGTATTAAATTACATGAAAATTCAATGAAATGAGCAAACGCAGCAACGACGGTAGAAGTTCCAGAGCACAACGGCGCAGACGTACCTGGTGCTAATAAGTCAGCTGTCAAACCAAGTGAAAAATGTAACGAAATCAAAACATTTGTAAGTGTCACAAAAGAAAAGAAAACTAAAAACCCAGGTAAAGCACAAGAGAGTGGGCAAAATTCTAAAAACCCACAAATGAAATAGAGTGACTTGAATATCAGTGCTGGTTCGAGCGACCGAAGAAAACCCAGGCAAAAAATTGAAGGCACTTCAACAAACATAGGCTTGAAATCAGCAGAAAGGCTCTCGTTTGTGCATGTCTATAACCTGCATCCCGAAATAAAGGAGGAAGAGGTACTAGTACATGCACAGAATCTCTGTTCAGCAGCGACTTGTGAAAAGATCCAACCAGGTACAGTTCATTTAAAATTGGAGTACCTACTGCAAACATCAACCTAATTAATAAGGAAGAGGCGTGGCCAAAAGGAGCATACATTAGGCCTTTTTTTCACCTCACCAAGAAAAAGAGGATGAATTCATAAATATGTGCATCGTTCACCAAAATATTTAATGCATGCGACAAAAACTAGATGAAATTGACGTTATGATTAAGACAACTGACTTGGAAATCAGCTTCTTCTGTGTAAGTGAACATTGTGCCGTAAATACTGATGAAATGGAATCCTACATATTAGATGATTATGTATTATCATCTTATTTCGTTCGCAAGGACCATATCCATGGAGGCTGTGCCATCTTCAGTCATTCAAAATTTTCTTGTGTAGAACGTAAAGATATTGTAGTAGTCTCGCTGGAACTCCACTGTGAAATGGCAGCCATAGAGATAAGTAATACTAATATAATTATAATTACATTTTACAGGCTCCCAAATGGGGATTTAAATATATTCTTTAATCTTTTGACAAATGTATTAAACAAAATCGATAATGAAAATAAAAGTGGCATCCTAAATGGAGACTACAATATAAATTTCAATAACAATGATCAAAAACTATGTGATTTTCTAGATATAACTCAAAGTTTTGGATATGTAAGTACAATCAATGAAAATACAAGAATTAACATTTGTATAGATTATATTTTTATATGTGAAAACATAACTAATTACAGTTCTTTTGTATTTGACTATGGTCGTCAGATCATAGTGCAGTTGGTATTCAATTTCAAATGCCAATAAATTCTGTAGTAAAAGGGTTAAATTTATTTTAATTATCGTTAAATGCAGCAGATTTTAGTTTTATTGATGATCACATGATAGATATTAATTATAAAATGTACAAGTTTATTTATGTATTATCAGAGGCGGCTAATGTATGTTTTCCTTTAAAAAGACATAAACATAGAACATATAGTATTACTCCCGCGAGCTTGTTAACTTTTTGCTTGAGGTTAGTAAAAAGTCACCGACAGTCGCAAATAAAAAATTGTATCACGAATGGAAGATAAAATACAGACGTGAAATACTATTAGCAAAACAAAAAGCGAATTCTAAATATATCGAGAATGCCATAGATAATACAAAGAAACTATGGAATGTTATTAACAAATGTAAGAAAATTAACCTAATGGAAAGTACAAATTATAGTTTGATACCTGATGATTTCAAAACATATTTTAAGAATGTTCCTGACCATATTATTAAAAATATGGCCAGGGGTACAACTAGTTATTGCGATTTGCTAAGCAAGAATAAAAATGTTAGCAACTTTGAATTCAATGAACTAACTATCGTTGAAGTCAGAGATGCAATTATAAAAATGAAAAATAAAAATGCATGTGACATACATGGTTTAAATGCTTTTATGATAAAAAAAATCGTGAATATAATAAATATTCCATTGTTCAAACTATTTAATATATTTTTTTTTATTTAACTTGCCTTTGTTTAATGAGAGTTTACAGATCGGTTCAACATGGCGAGATTTAGCTAATGCTACTCTTACACCTAACCATGGAACCACTCCTTATGTGTACACAAGATACTAACTATACATTCCTAACATTAACGCTTACGGTATAACCTAAAGTATTTATATCTATATACACATACAACACACATACATATACAACTAATCTATGAATGTTAAAGCAGTGACAGGACACGAAAAAGAGGGATCACTGGAATTATATCATAATGACGCGAGCAGCAGCATTTTAACATTTTTTGAAAAAGTTTTAGGCTGAAAATCTTTGAGTTTGTTGCGCAGTAAATTATAAATGACCACCGCATTATATGAAAATGACCGTTGAAACATGGTAGTACTATGATGAGGAATGGACAAAAAATTGCTATTCCTGACATTTCTTTCATGTAGTTCTCTACGAAAGATAAGCTTTTCTTTTAGGTAAAGGGATTTAAATGGTATTAATAGCTTTTGAATAAAACTAGCAAGGTGGTAATAGAAAAGATCAGGCATCTTAAGCCACCCGATTTGGTTATATTTACTTGATATGTGGCAAAATTTCCTCAAGTTGAAAATAAAGCGAACACAGTTGTTTTGAATGAGCTGAAGCCGATGCTTAGTAATCTCATCTAAACATGGATAATAAACCGTATCTCCCTAAGAAACAATGGACAAAATTAACGACTCACAAAGTTTTTTCCTGAGTTTAAAATTTAAGATGTGTTTGTTGGCAGATAAGACTCTCAGCTTCAGATATGCCTTTTTCATTAAGTTATTAACGTGGCCAGTGAATCTCAGTCTTTCATCCAAAGTAACCCCCAGAATCTTTATGCATTCCGAGACTGATAAAAATTGATTGCCTACACTTATCTTGAGCTCAGTTTTAAGACGATACCTGTAGTACTCTGGACAAAATATCATGAGGGTCGATTTGGTTGGATTAAGAGCAAGTTTATGGTGGCTGGAAAATTTACATACGGTATCCAAGTCAGCGTTTAGATCTGACATTGCTTGTTTACTATTGTTTAAATCAAAATAGTGCAAAATCTGTTTATCATCAGCGAATGACTGAATACACGAGTTGTGAACTTGGAGTGGAAGATCAGCTGTATACAAGAGGAAGAGCAGCGGTCCAAGAAGGGATCCCTGTGGAACCCCTGAGGAGATAGTTTGAGCACACGACTTTAGTTCTTTAATGCAGACCAGTTGGGATCTATTACAAAGATAATTATTGAAGAAACCGATTGACAATGCATCAAAACCAAAGTGTTTCAATTTGGTAATCATGAGTTTGTGGTTAATTTTGTCAAAAGCTTTAGAATAGTCAATACTGACTAACATCACCCCAATCTTTTTATCCATCGCAGTAATTACATCGTCCACAAGATTAAGAAGGGAAGTTGTAGTACTATAATTTTTCCTAAAGCCTGACTGATGTTTAGGTAGAAGTTGAGAAGATTCAACATAATGGGTGACCTGACTAAAGACAACTCTTTCCAGAACCTTTGATAAAACTGATAAGAAGAAGATCAGATAATTCCTTAGGATTTGCTACTTTAAGAACTGGTACAACCAGCGCCACCTTCCACTTCTCTGGAAAGTAACCCCGCTCAATGCACGAGTTAACAATGTTAGTTATATGGAGCAATGTAACTGACAGACTAAATTTTAACATATGAAGGCTGAGTTCATCAATTCCTTTAGCATTGGATTTTAAGTTGAAAATTATTTCTTTAATTTCATTTGGATCTGCCAATCTGAGGGAGAAGCTGTTCGCTGGTCTAATGAAATTTTTAGAATAATAATCGTTTATTTGCCTGTCTAAAGCTCCATCCTCATAAACTGACATGAAGTAATTATTCAGAGCATTGGGATCATCCACTTTATCTGGTATCTTTGGTCTAGAGTTAACATTAATTTTCATAGCATTGAGTGCAGTCCACAGTTTCTTTGAATTACCATTGTATTCTAGATGGGCTAAATAGGCACGTTTTCCATTTCGAATAGAATTTAGGCAGAAGTTGCGTAAAACTCGGTATTTTTCATAATTCTCAGGAGTTTTATTTGATCGGTAAATTGCTTCTGCTTTTCTTTTCTCTTTTATTATTAGTTTGAGAGGGTACGTTAGCCAAGGGGCTTTAGGTTTACTCACTCGAACAGTTTTCACTGGCGCATATAAGTTAAAGACAGCCAACAGACTGTTGGTAAAAAGATTGACTTTATCGTCAATGTTCTGCGTATAAAACAAATTATCAAGATTTATATTGGTGAGATCAGATAAAAAGATTTATCGTGAAAACTGGAGAAGTCTCTAAATGTGATAAATTTCTGTTTATGTTTGAAGGAACGTATGTTTATATGACATGAAATACGCTTGTGGTCGGAAATTGGATCGGCATCTATAACAGCACACTCTTTGAATAGGTCTTCTTTGTTTGTAAAAATCGGATCAAGTAATGAGGCAGAGATGGGAGTTACTCTTGTAGGCTGTTTAACAATATTAGATAAGCCATATGCATCAAAACAAGGACTTAAAACGTTAGACATGTTTAGTAAGTCATTATTGAAGTCACCAAGTACTACAACGTTGTCAAAACTGCTCATAATAAGTGGTAAGATGTTATCTAAGCCTTTAAGAAAATCTTTTATGTTGTATGCAGGCGGTCTATACAAAATTTTTGTTTAAGGAAAGTTATTTTTACCCATAATTGCTCCATATAAGGATGAGTGTTAATATCCCATTCAAATATTTCAGCCTCCAAATTTTATTTGATGTAGAAACCCACACCAACTCCTCTCGAACCCCTGTCACTACGATAAAAATTATAATCGCAAATTTCCACCATTTCGGTTTTGTGGAATTCATTAAGCCACGTTTCAGTGACGGCAAAAATGTCATAATTTTCCAATTGCATCATATTCACAAAGATATCAAAACTTGATCCCGCTAAGAGAGATCTTACATTAAGAAGACCTAATTTAACATTATTTTGACAAAAATTACTGACCATAATCTATTCTGTTTTTTAAATTATTTAAATACAATTCATATATAGGACAACATTTATTATTTGCCGCATGATCAATAGCTAAAGCTCCGTTGTGCTTTTCATTATATTTTTTACAATTTATGCATGCTAAATCACCACTGCCACAACTTTTAGTGTTGTGTTTGCAAGAACATTTGACGCAGTCTGCAGACTCTCTGCAATCCTTTTCATAGTGACCGAATCCCCAGCACTTAAAACATTGAATCACATGTAAATAATCCACTATAGCACACTTTTTCCAATCAGCCCATTTTGAACAAATTGCTTTCTTGATACAGGAGGAACTTCCACTACAATGTGATGGCCTTTTAATTTTTTTTAATATCAGAGGGATTATAGTCATTGATGCCATTTAATAGAAATATGCTACGAACTAATTCTTCATTGTTGTTTTCACTCAATGGAATATTTTTAACTAGGATTCTAGGATTAAACTTGTGTGCTTCACACACATTAAATTTACTGCCGAATGTATTTACTATTTCATTTTTTAATTTAAGTAAACTCTCAAAATCCCTACAATATACTGCTGTTCCATTTTTGATTTGTTTAGTGCCATTTATACAAATATTCATTTTAGAAGGATTTACTTCCTTCGCCACTAATTTGAAAACGTCCTCGCTTGTTTTGTTTTCCATTGTTGTTATTAAGAGAGTCGATGAATCATTGTTTACACGTTTTTGTAAAATGTTACTATAAGTACTTCGACAAGCACTTTTTTGTTGGGCATCAGGCAAAAACACCTCACTGGAATTCGGTGAAATATTATCATTTTTTTCCTGTAGTTGGTTTATTTTATATTGTAATAATGTATTTAACGATTCTTTATCACTTACTGATTTCTCTAGTAGATCCTTTTCTCGTTGCAAGCATTCTATATCCTTTTGACAGAATATAAGTTTGTTTTCCGGGTTTTCTTGTGGTTTGTCAACCGACAGTTTCTGACGCGCTGATTTTTTGCACACTTCACAAAACCAAAAAAGGCAGTCAGTTTTACTAATGCATTTATAAAGATCATCTTTCATGCTAATGCACGTTGGATGAAAACGTCTGTTACATATTTGGCATTGTATGTGTTTAGTATTTACGATAAAATTGTCAGAACACCGTACACACACGTTCACGTCGCCCGACATCTCGATGTCGTATTGATATGAGTCTTAATGAGGAAATTTTCCCAGATATTTAAAAAGTTACACGGGTTATACCTATACCTAAAAAGGGGAATAACAAAGCTGTTGATAATCACAGACCCATTGCCATAGTTTCAATAATCGGAAATATTTTTGAATCTTGTTTGAATAAAAAAATGATGAGTCATCTTGAAAACAATAGTTTGCTTCATCAGAAATAATACGGTTTTAGGGCAAGTAAATCTACTTCAATCACAATCGTAGACTTAACAAATAATATATGTAAAAGTAGGCCTTTGACTGCGTCTCTTGGCCAATACTCTTACATAAGCTAGAGTATTACGGTTTCGGACCAAGTAGTGTAAATATAATTAAAAACTACCTGGAGAAACGTTCTAATATAATAAATTACAACAATAAATCGTCGGAGCCCTATGAAATGTCCTACGGGGTACCCCAAGGTTCGGTGCTTGGCCCTACCCTATTCTTGATATACATAAACGACATAAAGATAGAGGTACCAGACGTTGAACTATATCTGTTCGCTGATGACATAGCCGTTACCATAGAAATGGATAACTTTGAAGATCTTTCTTTAAAATTAGATGAAATTCAAACTAAAATTAAAACATGGTTTGATGCAAATAAGTTAAGCCTCAACGAAGCCAAAACCGAAAAATTCTATTTCACATTAAAAAAATTAGATGATACATGTCAACATAATGTAAAATTTCTTGGTGTAAATCTAGACCAGAAACTTCTGTGGCATTCCCATGTGGAACAAGTTTCGGCTGGTGTTTCCAGAAATATATATATTTTAAGAAACATTGCCCGGTTAACAGATACAAGGGTTACCCTAATGGCATTTCATGCTTTAATAATGACGCGCCTAACCTATGCAATACTGGCATGGGGACATTCCCCTGCAGCCAAGAGGCTCTTCAGCATGCAAAGAAGAGCTCTAAGAATCGTGGCAGGTCTCGGATACAGGGAAGATTGCCGTCAGGCTTTTACGTCATACAACGTACTTACCCTACCTAGCATTTATATTCTGGAATCAATTATATTACCGGTAAAAAACTTAAACTTATATACCACGCAAGATTCTCTACATAATTACAAGACGAGAAATTGTGAAAATATCAC
This sequence comes from Octodonta nipae, assembly GCA_034190945.1. NCBI lineage: Eukaryota > Metazoa > Arthropoda > Insecta > Coleoptera > Chrysomelidae > Octodonta > Octodonta nipae. The sequence goes on along the minus strand of CM067216.1, from coordinate 36,842,358 downwards.
CCAACCATATAATAGAATCAATTGCTCGCAAAATGCCATAAACTATTACGGCCCAAAATTTTTTAATAAATTACCAGGGGAAATTAAAACCTTACCAATAAAGCAACTCAAACAAGCCGTAAAATTGTTTTTAATAAAAGCTAGTTGTGACTCTGTTGCCAATTATTTTGAATTAAATTTTGACAAAAAAATTTTCAAATTGTAAAAATTGTTAGTCATATATTGTTATTATTATTAAATTGTCTTTCGTATATTATAATGTATTTTGCTTTTTACACTTCTTTGTGTTATATATGTGTATGTATGTGTGTTTATATATGTATATATTTTATTAGTTGACGAATGTAAAACTTTTGTATCTCACATGAATAAACATATCTTTATCTTTATCTAATGATTGACCACAAGAAACGAAGAAACAGTCATAATGAACTGAATAACAGAGCTCTTCTGGGTAGCTCTTCATGAAAGACAAAATCATGAAAAAGGACGATATTTAGCCGAAAATAAAATTACGTTACATCAATACAGTGCATAACTCCAAACGAGAATTTTCTAAAAAATTAATAAATTCAACAATAAAAAGAGAGAGAACCATTATCTTTTTCCCCGATATAAGTTTCATTTCATAGCATTAACATCAGACTAAATTGCAAAAGAACAGGTAGAAATCTGCTGGTCAGGTCTGGTGAATATGGGAGGTGTGGAGGCAATTCAAATGGTAAATATTTAAATTACCATCATTTTCATAGATTGAGGATCGGTGTATGTTCTTGGTGAAATAACTATTTAGTTTGTTGATCATATTGTTCTTTGGAAGAAACTCGATACGCAAAATTTTGTACTTGTGCCAAAATATCTTGCTTGCTGACTGGTGTGTCTTCAGACGTTTTGGCCGGCTGTCGCCTTAGTATTGAATACTGTGCTCTTGATATATTTAGGTCAACTATCAATTTTTTTGTGAAAGTTGGCATTACCGAAAAACAAAAGCGGCATGACACAGGCACCGCCATCTGTCTTAATGAATTAATGACTTGTATAATAGCTACTTTGAAAAGTTCAAAATCACCTTGACATCTATATAAACCAAATGAAGACTAATAGAGAAGTATGTATATTTTTCTCAAGGTTTTTTGTTAGTTTGGATACTGCTGGAAACACCTTGACACAGAAACATTTAAATCATCACAAAGCTCTATTAAATACCGAAATACATAAAAAAAGCTTGTAAATAAAAACTCTCATAATGTCTATTAACTAAAGTAGGTCCCGTGTAAATGTCATCTTGAAAACAATCAACCCAGCGCGAGCGACCACTGTGCGTCCACCTCTAACTAAAAATATTACCCGAAATGACATTCCACTTGCGTTGAGAACCGCTTTAAATATTTTTCATTTAGTGCATACAAATTTAATTTAATTTTTATAGAAGCGTCGACCACATCGCCGACGTAACGCTACGTGAAAAACTACTGAAAAATGCACGCAGATGAATAATGCAGCGTGCATTTCTGTAGACTGCCGCTGTATAGTGGTCGTGTGTTGTTGCATTTTCGTCGGGGGGAGAAAAAAAGAGAGATACTTTATATTTGCAATTCGCATATGTTTTTGCGAACGGTTTCATCTTGTTTTATTTATTACGGTGTGGCGGGCGACTAATTCGCGACGTCATCGGACACTTGATTTAATTTGAGGCATTCGTTTTTCGTATTTTATTTGATTAACAAATTAGTTGGTTTGTCAGTCGTTTTTTACATGATCGTTTAAAGAAACAAAATATCAACGGAAATAGACGCTATAGAAGCACTCGTCTTATGGAGGGAATGGCTTTTGTTCACATTTGCTTTATGTAAACAACAACGTTTGATACCCAGTCACGACAGGCGCTGAGGTATTAATAAATGAACATTTTATATCAAAACTATGTATGTTTTACGAAAGGAAACGGTAATAGAGAGCGTAAAGATCGCTACACCCGAATAATTTTAAGTGTAAATGTACAGTTTTAACTGTCAGTTTTAACTGTACAGTTTTAACTGTGAGTTTTAACTGTACAGTTATAACCGTCAGTTAAATTTTAGTTGGATTGTTGAGTAGAACAAAAAAGGAGTTACCCCTACACGTACAGATTTAACTGCTGTCAGTTAAAATGTTAACTGGCGGCAGTTAAAAATGTACGTGTGTAGGCACCTTAAAGTGCCCGAACAATATTTTTTAAATTTTGGTAACTATACGGTGTTGTTAATTAATCTTATATACTAGTTTGATTCTTTCGTGGATTAAGGCTGTTGATATTGTCAACAGCAACAACCCTGCAATTTCTATTAAAAACATGTAGTAGTTCAGTGGTCAGTCCTTTTATTTTATAACCCAAATCGGTTGAACGCTAGTAGATAGGACAAAAAACGTCTAAAAAAAGCAAATCAGATAAAAATACAACACACTACAATAAATTAGATAGTTGCTTTTTTAATATAAGGATTCATATTTCAAAAAACTGTGTTGAACTACTATTATGATTTGCATTTTCTAAATATCTGGTATTTGGGTGTTTTAAATTAATATTGGAGTATCTGTCAGTATAGGTAAATTTTCTATAAACCTCTGTTTTGAATAAAAGTATGTAGGTAATAGAGATTTATATATAGAAAAGCGACTCATACCAACATATACTTTAATTTTAATTCAAAATACCCAAAAAGTAAAGGAAATGTGTTATTAAATCATTACATGTCAAAGCAAAGACCAACTGTTCTGATGACAACAGATTCTATAAAGAAAAACAATTCAATCTGTTAAGGGATGGATGGCATCACGTACCGGTTGTTTGGGAAATACTTTAGTTCGTTAAATAGTTGTTTGAAATATCGGGCCTTAATCAAGCTTATATACGGCTGTAACAAGGCAATTTTACAATAACAACCATAATCCAACATTGTCTTGTTGCTATTTCAATATTATAACACATAAATACTTGTCTAAGTACTTCTTGGGAAATAACACCACAGTTTAAAGAAAATTGCTGTATATTTCAAACGTTTCGGGGTCTAGATCATACCCCGTTGTCAATGGTTAAGAAACGACGGATAAAAAAGGCACAATTCTAAGATGTAAATTAAAATATTTGACAATGTGTATTATTTGATTTCTGACGTAACTAAGAGAATTTTATTTGTAATATACAGGGTACCACAGAAATTTCTAAAGATCATATAATCATAAAGTTCCTTGGGACCTTGGTGATAAAATACAGTTTCAAAATTCAGTTATATTACACAAAGAAGAACACAACACCAAAAGAAAACTAATTTTGTTAAATTTTTTGTTTTGCTTTAATTTTGTTAAATGAAAACGATTGTATCGCTACTACCTCCGTAGAATTCAGTCGTTCCTGGTTGCCGATGATTAAGGAAGAAATTGCTAATGGTCATGTCTTTGTGAACAACCCAATATCGGGATAGTTCATAAGGTTGTTCCTAGGTTTTCCCTTATGATTTTAATGGGATCACTGAATCAAAAAAGTTCTTTGATCGCATTTTTGGCGAATGCACTATCTTATAACAAAGTCGCACCTAGGAGCGCCACATAATATTCTGAAGATCTCCGTTTCAAATTCTTCCAATTTGAAAGGACCTTTATAATTATATGATCTTTAGAAATTTCTTAGTTCCGTCAGAAATCAAATAATACAAATTGTCAAATATTTTAATTTACATCTTAGAATTGTGCCTTTTTTATCCGTAGTTTCTTAACCATTGACAACGGGGTCTGATCTAGACCCCGAAACGTTTAGAATATACAGCAATTTTCTTTAAACTGTGGTGTTATTTCCCAAGAAGTACTTAGACATTGAAAAATATGTCACAAGTATCATTCAGAAAACACATAAATACTTGATTATCAATATAAGTATCAAAAAACATCTGACTGACAAAATTAATTCCTAAGCCAACCGTTGCTTCGTGAGAATCATCGCTTAACAGTTCGATTTATAAAAACTGTTCTTGGTTACAAAATTTATAAACAATGACTTAAACATAATTGACTACAAAACAAACGTTGAGAATCAATTCCAAACTTCTGCAATCAATAATGGAACTTATGTCAACCAGAAGAGATTTAAATTTAGATTTCTTTATTTGACTACAATACATATTATACAATGTTTGTAGCAAGTCCAAAATACAGTCTTAGTGAGAAAAAAAATCACAATTAAAATAATACAAATATGAAATACATGTTAAAAATAAGAACAGATATAAACAATTAAAAATTAGACACTAAAAATCGGGGAGCACATTTTGTGGTTCATGTAATCACCAACAGAGTAAAAACGAAACTTTAGTAGGTAGTTCTTCAAACTCTAAATTTATATAAGCTCAAAATTTTTAATTCTTCTTGCAAGATCTTGTAAGGATTGTAGTTTTGCGAGTTTTTCATTGTCTTATTTAATCTAAAACAGGTTGTTCGAATATTTCCTGCATTTCTTGTACGATATTGATGTACATCAGACTGTTTAGTCAAAACATTGATGTTCTTGTGATCTCTAGGAGCACGTGCAAAAAATAAAGGGAAGGCAATGGCAAGATGCGGAATCTCTGAAAGGTTGACACGACTCACGAACTCCAGGTTTAGCCAGTATTCTCATTGCTCTTTTTTGTAACCGAATATCAGAACAGCATTTGACGAACTTCCCCAGATCATAATTCCATAATTGATATGTGAGTGAAATAGTGAGAAATATGCAGTTCTTAAGGTATTATAGTCTGTGATTTTTGTAGGTGACGAAGTAGAAAGAGTGAACTCGATAATCTACTTCTTAACTGGCCTATGTGAACATTCCACGATAAGTTGTTATCTAAATCAATACCTAGTAATTTTACGCTAGCTGTATCAGTATTAGAAGTGGTTGAAAACATAAGACTTTGTGTTTTTTCCTTGTTAAGCTTCAGTTTTTTAGTACTGAACCATTTTTCAGATTTTGCTTCTATATCGTCCGATTGTTTAGTGAGATTAGCTAAATTGGTGTCAGAATACACAAAACTCGTATCGTCTGCAAATATCACAGATTTATTGGGACGAATAAAATTAGGCAAATCATTGATGTAAATAATGGACAGTATGGGTCCAAGGACGGAACCTTGAGGAACACCGTGTTCTATATATCTAAATTCAGACGTAGAATCATAATAAGTGACGACTTGAAAGCGATTTGTCAAGTAAGTTTTAAATATGGATAATGAAGATCCTCTAACTCCGTAGTAATTAAGTTTAGTTAGTAAAATGTCATGCGAGACACAGTCAAAGGCTTTGGAAAGATCACACAACTTAATCGCTGTATGGGTACCATTCTCAAGGCCCTCAACCACTCCACTCACAACACTCAAAACTGCTTGTGTTGTTAAACGATTTGTCCTAAATCCATACTGGGAATTATCTTGAAAGTTATTTTCCTCAAAATAAGAAACTAAACGATGTTTGATTAATGTTTCTATTATTTTGCTGAAAGTAGATGTAATTTATATTGGCCGGTAGTTATCTACCAAAGCAGTGTCACCTTTCTTATGTAAAGGAATCACTTTTGAAAATTTAAACGAGTCGGGAAAAATGCCAGAACCAACTCAAAAACTTGTTTTTATAAATTTCTTTTCGAATGTAATAAATTTTTACAATGGAGAAACTTCTAGACTTCTAAGTGTACGAATAACTGAACACCAAATTTAAGTATCGACAACTTTATAAATCGAAAACTTATGAGCATGTTTGGGACCTAGGCCACAAAATTCACTACCTTACACCTCAGTCGACCCTAGGAGCCCCACATGTAAAAACTGAAGACAATTATTTCAAGTGTTCCAACTTAAGTTTGGTGTTATTTACCCAACAGGTCATAAAGGTGCGGTCGGCTCAGCCTGATTAGGAATGAATCAACTTGAATTTCTATTTGGTTGGCCTTTATAGGGTCCTACTTCAAGTTAAGTGTGAAGAAAGCATTCTGGAATCTTTGACAAGTTTTGTACCCTAACAATAGACCTTTATTTTGTTACACTCAACTCCAATTCAACAACCAATCATCTTTATGGAATATTCTAAAACTGGCTACCCAAGGTTGACCATTGGGTGAAAAAAAGAGCCTTACCTTGAGCTGAATAGTCTTATACCCTTACTATCTAGTTTATTATCATTGGGTGCATTCAGGGAATTATAGCATTAAAGCGCTGAAACGCCACAGCGGTTTGCTTCCACTGAATGAAAACTTTTGTTTCTAGTTATTTTCATGTTTACTTGTTGGCGACACTTTTGCGTAATATCAACACAGAATTTGACAGCTGATTTAGTCATAAAGCGGTAAAGCGGAGAATTTATATGCTTTACTGCTTTATTAAAGCGCTGCAGCGCTGTGGGTAAAGCAGACACTCTGTAGTACACCGCTTTAACAAAGCGCTGCATCGCTACAATTCCCTGAATGCGCCCATTAATTGATTGATTAATAATAAACGAGTATCATAAAGTTCCAACTGTCACATTAATATTCAAATTTCTTATTAATACTGTTATATTTTTCTACGATTCTCTGACGAAAATCACCGAAAGTTTCTTGTTACGCCTTTGATTTAAGTTAATCCCAAAATATCGAAAGGATCAAATCCTGTGGTTCTTTGTCTATTCTATAGATCCTGATTGTCTAATCGACGTTCCGGGTAAACAGCGTTCTCATAGGTATTGAAATGACGCTCTCTCCTGCTAGAAAAATATATGTTGATAAAATTTCCGTGAGACTAATCTCTGGAAATTGTTTATGACAATTACAAAATAATCTAGAATTTCCAAAGATTCGCTAGTTGGCATAGTAGGAGTAAAATTTAATCCCTTAGATTAGGACACTCTTATTCCACATTACCATTTATTTAAACATTATTGCTCTGACTCAGATTTTCAATCCCTAGCCTATCGAGTGTTGAGTAAAAGGAGGACACAATCTGTGTATCAAAAAGTGTCCACAAATCGGTATCAATTTGGGGGCGCCACTGGGACGACGGGGTAATTTGTTCGTAGAATAACATTTAAAAGACAATTGAAAATTCTAACCTATACATTTTACAAATTACAACAGCAGATTATAATATGTCTTTTTATAATGAAAAGTAAGTATTTCTAAAAATAAATGCTGTAAAGTTTTTATTTACTTGTTATAAATGTAGTATTATTGACATGATTAAATTGAAAATTATTTTCAGTTAGTTATATTCCCACAAAATATTCTCTCCATATGATCTGCGAAATAAACCAACCAAAAATGTGTGGGTAAATAAGAAAAGATAGTTTTGTTACATGCCTGAGAGATAACATTAAAACCAAAAACTGACGCTCAAGATTGGTTAATTATTAATAGGAAAGAAGAGTTTATGCAGTTAGAACAGAACCTAACAAGAATTTTTTTTTGAAAATGTGTTGTAAAGTAAGTACACATCCAAAAATTGCAAATTTAAACATCATAGTTAAACAACCAAATTTAAAATGATTGGTAAAATTTGTATGTAATATTAATAAATGTATTCAGTCAATGAAATACATTGTACATAGATAAAAATAACTTGTAAGCAAAATTTTAATTGTAAATTTTTTTAGGAGTCAAGATAAAAATCCTACACTAATTAAACTCTTAAGAACCCATTATTATATAATTACTAAACTGATTATGGCATTGTCCATCGAGAACTTCAACAAACTTCTGAAGATATTTTTCCAGGGCCATTCACCAGGCGTACCTTTGGAAATATTTAAAATAGACCTACAGCAGAAAGATGCCCAAATAGTCATTTAATTGTAGTTAATGGAGACAAGAAAAAATATATGGAAAACAAGTGTGTGAAAATGTTAGAATTATTGAAAAAGAAACTATTCTAGTATAAAATGCAAGTGAAATTTGTTCCATAATGCTAACAGAAGAGATAACTTAATTATAGCAGTTTATTCAGTGATGAAAAGAATTGTTAATTACCTTTTATCCAGAGAAAGGTGAACAAGGAACTAGAAACACCAACTTTTCAAAATAAATATGTAATATGAACACAAGAATGTAAAAATAAATAATTTTTATTTACATCTAATTCACCAACATCTATTTGTTAATAATTATAAAAATATTACAAATATACAAATTTTTCCCAATGTTTAACTGTTTCAAAAAGTTTTATAAGAAAATAACAATTATAAAATCACTTCGTTTTATAAAAAGTCAAAACTGGGGCACACGCTTATTAATTTATATCACAATTAACACACTATAAACTCATCACTTGCAGAGATTACAAAAAACGGAGACAACCATTTACAAAGAGGAGTTCACATAACAGATTTTCTACGTTCTATTTACGATTTTTACTAATAATTTTACATCATTCTCACTTTTTCAGCCGCTTCACTTCTAAATGTAGGATTTGTGTATTTCAATCCGTTGACAATTAACTTCATAACATACCCTGTGGTCACACTTGCGCCATTCTGGTCATTTCTTGAACTTCTTATTTGAAACCGTCCGCTGGACACTTTTTCAGTTTTATTCCCATATAAGTTTGTCCTCCTTTCACTCTACACTCCATACCCTAGCCTTACAGAATTATCATAGGATCCATATAACGTTGAGAACAAAATTCTTGAAACCTTGGTTTTGTATTTTTTTGAGGTTATTTTAGTTCAGCTTTAGCATGCCTTAATTAAAATAGAGTGTTCTGTAGGAACTTCTACTAATTTCTGTTAGTTCTTACTGCATTGTCTTAGCTGTAAGTTTGCTCTATAAGAATGTCCGAGAATAGATACAATAAGCTCTGGACTGAACCATCCACACAATAAAGAGTTTTGGTTGTTTCAATTTCAGCCAAATTCTGCTTGTGTTACAAATAAAGGTATGTTAACATCTAGTGAATCTATTGCTGAATTCGTAGTTTCGAAATTCTGTGGCTCTGATGGTGCAGAAACTATGTAAGCCTGTTCAGAAAGATTGGCTAGATCTGGAATTCCAACATGATCCATGTTTACTTAAAACCATTTTTATAGATATCATTATTTGTGTTGAAAAATGATGATGCAGTATGAAGTGTCGTATGTGAGATAATTTTCTTCTTTCGTATGTACTTCAGTAGATAAACAATACCAGAAATGAAAATTATAACCTGTAACTAATATAGTATGTGAAGGAAATTCGTCAAAAATGTTATGGAAACAGCTACTGTTACCCGCTTTACCACTAGGGTGACTTAGTATAACTTTACACTTTTATTAGAACTTACCTAATATGGAACATTCATTTACCTCACAAAAATTCTTAATAATATATGGAATTTATGACTTCTTCCAGGCACATTTAAGCGACTTTATATAGACAAAGGATTTTCTAAAATAATTTTATACGGTATGTCATGGACTAGATGACAACACAAGAAACTGTTATATAACCGAAGTACAAGTTAAATGATCTCATATACAACAAGCGAATTTCTAGCTATCTAAAAGTTATTATCTCAAAATGAATCATGGGAGTCGGTTTAATTGAATACCACCAATGCGGTAGAATTAATTATTAATATTTGCATTTCCTCGACATCATTATTGTTTCCGTACGTCTTATTTATAATATTTCAAAACAACTCTTCCTCCACGCTATATTAGCTTTATTCGCTTCGTATTGAGTCAGAGTCGCGTTTAGAGTCTAATTATACATTTTGCATGATTGCTTTACGAAATAAATTGCAATGATCTAACCTACATTTAACTATATATTATTATAATCCCACGCCGGGGCCCATTGATGACATTAGTCATTACAAATGCGTTATTTATATCTTAAATTGTGAATAATATACCCGCTGTGGGAGTGGGAAAATAATTTCCTCTGTCGTTTCCAATTTGATGGTGATTCGGGGAAATTAAATAATATTTTTTGTGGGTGATGCTTGTCGACAACTGAATTCTGCGGTAGGCAATAATGGAAAGTTGTATTAATTAGGATGAGATGTTTTTTGTTGTCAAGGTTATAAATATGGTGTTTATTGCTGTATGTGCTTCTAAATGTTCATACAGTTTTAAATTGTGTCAATTTTTAAACAATTATTTTAGAAAATAAGCATGTTCTACAAGATTTGTTATAAAAAATCCTGCCTGCTTCTTCTAGTTCCTAATTCTAACACCATGCAGATTTACCTCTATTACCTCCAGCCATTTTATCCAGTTCTTTCTCTATTTTTTTACTCTTCACCTACCAGCAGTATTTTTTTTACCAATCCTCTGTCGGGCATTATTTCTGTGTGTCCTAACCATCTAGCTCTTTGTATTCTCATTTCCAGAGATCTTCCTCAATATTTTAGGTTTCTAATCTCTAGTTTACTTTCCGTAACTATGGGTCTTATTATTGATTTATACACCCCTAGTTTTGTGTCTCGTGTTATATTTGTGTCTTTCACTCGCTAGTCGTATCTCTATTTCATGGCAAAAAAGTTTCTTTACTGAGATTATAATCAGAATAGTGATATAGAAGATTACTCAGATATGTTGTTCTTGGTTTAAATCCAGAAAACTGATTCGTATTTATTTAAATGATCTGTATACAGGGTGAGTTTTTTGATGATCAGTATGGGGATCTCGGAAATTAGCGGAGATAGAGCATGGGTTATATTGGGAAAGATTTGCAGTTTTACTGGCCCAATTTAATGACACTTTCGGATTTTTGTAAAAAGTCATGACTTACTAGATATTTTGAAAAAAAAAACGAAATTCTGTCGATTTAGTCAAATCCCTCTAGCTCCTTTGTTTTTGATTTTATAAAAAAGTGTAGATATCAAAATTGAAGGGAATTGTATCCCGAATATGATTGTCATGTCCTCGTTTGCGTGACAGCTCTCGTTTTCGAGATATGACACAAAATTATCTTTTTTTGAATGGAAACCATAGTTGGCTATGAGCTCAAAAAATCGGACATTTTTAGACCTTTTCAACGATATAAAACACGATATAGTTATTCCTAAAAATAACGGAGTTATGGATGCTTTTCTTTCTTATTTTCACTTTTAACGTAGGTAGCCATGAAAAAGATTGTTTTCACTTTGACGTTTCCTCATTTGAGAGTAATTCCATTAGTAGTGCTGAACTGACAGTCGATATTGACAAGTTTTCGTGATAAAATGGAATATTCTAAGGAAGAAAAACTAAAAATTGTGGAATGTTATATCATATGCCATAAAAATTCAGTTTGTGCAGATGAGGAATACTTTAATCGTCGTCAACCATCAACCAAGGAACATAATCAAATTAACGAAGCAACACAAATAAGTGTTTTGGCAATGGTAAATCAAAATCCATCTACATCAACTCGTGAGATTGCGGCAGAAGCTGGCACATCTCAACGAACTGTAGTTAAGGTACTGAGAGCGCACAAGTTCCACCTGTATCTGGGCTAAAGAAAACGCTTTCCATCTAGAACAAAGTCGACCCCAGATAAAATTTGGTTTTAAAGTTTGGTGTGGTATCATAGGGTCTACTATTCTGGGTCATTCTATCTATGACGAATCACTTACTGGGAAGCGCTACTTGCATTTCTTGCAATACACTTTTCAAGACATGTTGCATAATCTGAATTTGAGAACTCGTTCAGAAATTGAGTGGTTCCAACATGATGGAGCACCTGCTCATAACTTGTTATTAGTAAGACAACACTTAGATAATATCTATCCAAACTCATGGATAGAAAGAAGTGTCCCACGCGAATGGCCACCCCGGTCTCCCGATTTGGCAGTTATAGACTTTTAATTATGGGGTGCGCTAAAAAACAAGGTATACAAAAGAAATTATGAGACAGTTGGTGACCTACGGGAGGCGGTATACAAGCAATTGAAGAAATTGATAGGCGAGGAAATCGGTAATCTCAATCTTAACAAGATGCAATTTTTGTCTAAATAACAATGGTGGACTTTTCGAACATAAATTGTAACCATTATTATGTACTTTAATTTCTTAAGTTTTTAGTAAGTACCTACTTATTTAGTTTTTTCGTTATATCTGATATACCTAATAAAAAAATCGTTCAATGTTTTTTGGAATAGTTATTAATAGATCAATCTATTTCATGGCTACCTACGTTAAAAGTGAAAATAAGAGAAAAAAGCATCCATAACTCCGTTATTTTTGTGAATAACTATATCGAGTATTATATCGTTGGAAAGCTCTAAAAATGTCCGATTTTTTGAGGTCATAGCCAACTATGGTTTCCATTCAAAAAATATAAGTTTGTGTCATATCTCGAAAACGAGAGCTGTAACGCGAACGAAGACATGATAATCATATTCGGGATAGAATTCCCTTCAATTTTGAAATTTACTCTTTTTTTATAAAATCAAAAACAAAGTAGCTAGAGGGATTTGACTAAATCGACAGAATTTCGTTTTTTCAAAATATTTAGTAAGCCATGACTTTTTACAAAAATCCGAAAGTGTCATTAAATTTGGCCAGTAAAACTGCAAATCTTTCCCAATTAACCATTGCTCTATCTCCGCTAGTTTCCGAGATCCCCATACTGATCATAAAAAAAACTCACCCTGTATACTATTAAGCAGTTTCGGTAATGGCGGTTTTTATAAAATCGAATTGCTACTGACTCCAGAATATAATTCTTGAGACTATTTATGCAAAATATATTTTTTTAATTCTAAACCACCCTTCTATAATAAATTATAATGAGAATGGTTTTACTACCAAGAAAATATTTCCGAAAAAAAAGCTTATTAACTGTATTTTTCAAACCACGTTCATCAAACGGGTAATACAATACTCGTTTTTATTTATACACCTTTGACTCTATAAATCTTTTGAAATTCTGCCTTTCATTTATGTACCACATGAACCCGCATTAAATATAAACATATATATATATATATATATATATATATATATATATATATATATATATCGTGATAAATTCTTATTTCGAAATCCCATTTCTAATTAATAAAAATAAATATTAAAATGAATAAGGTATTTATCAACGTCCGACGTATTATTGATGATAAAACGCATAACAGCAGGGAAGAATTTCTTCAATTATCATAATAGTCTTTATATTTCAATATAGCATCGAATGGTCCTACGGAGTAATTATTGTTTTTAATTATACACCATCTAGGTCTTGCGGGCAGTTTAAATTACCCGCTGCGAATTATTTGTAATAATTTACGGAGATCGAAATTATTATCTTTAGTAAAAAATTTGAAATATCACGCCGTTCTCTGTCTCTGGACTGGATCGGCTTGGGTTTTTGTTGTACACAGGTAGATGTAAACTACTACTGATGTTATGTCGTTTTTTTATGAAATTAAACGTGTTTTGTTTGAAAGCTGGATATTTGAATAGATGTCCACATGATTGGTACTCTTGTTTTTGTATTTTCTACTTTACATCAATTTTTTGTCTAAATAATTGACTTCAGGTCTTCTAGGTACTTTTCATTTATGCATATCAGGTTGCATTTATCTTCAGGTAGTAATTATATTTGCTGAAAACTACCATTTTGTGACAATACAACTTTAGATGCTTTATGAAGTTGGCTAGGAATGAGTTTTGATAAACCTTCTGATGTTATCGTAGTACCCACAGATTGTAAAAGATAGAATAGACAGGAAACTCAATGATATAAATTGTACTACCAAAATAGAATTAGCGCCCTCTGCAGTCGCCAAAAAAGCTGCTTCAATTGTCCCAAACCTATATAAAGGCATTTCCCGAAAATAACAAGTCTACAGGAACATGTAAAAAACTATTACCAGAAATAAAAAGAAATCTATATATTGGTCTGAAGCCTATTTATGGCATCGTCTAGTTTCTTTTAATGACATTCAGAAAAAAAGTACATTCAAAACATCTAAAAGTTTCATGTTCTGTCCAATGCATTTTATTTAAAAATGTATTTCACAAATCATCTTAGGTTCAGTTTAGGTCTCTAGTAAAGAGCTTTTCATTGTTTATTCGTAGACTACGTTTCATGTAACATTCTGTTTATATTTTGGAAAATAATGTCTAAAAACAGTGAAGCTAAACAGTAAACGCCATAATTCGTTGATTCTGTCTTTTCGAGGTTATGCACTCCTAACTTTTAGAGATTTTTCAATCCCTTGAACGCAAGACGATTTGGGGTCTCTGTGGGCTAGATTTTCCTGAAACTCCTGTATGTCGGAATTCATTTCGCAATAAAATATGAAATGTACTGTAAACATAAATAATTATTCGAGTATTCAATCGGTTGAGGGGCGCGCAACTGATGAAGGTTCTCCAGTAGAAACAATATATTGTCTTGTGTTCAATGGACTGAAAAATGTCGAAATTTAGTAAACCTACATTTTTTTCGTGTGATTTCTATCGTAGGAATCATAGAAAAACGGCGTTACACACAGTACGACTTCCGATTTGGAGTCTCAGTGAACTACATTTTCCTGAAAATCCTGGATTTCGGATTTCATTTCGCGATATAATATGTTATGCAGTCCATTGGACACAAGAAAATATATTGTTTCTAGTCGATAACTGATTGAAAACTTGAATCTTTATTTATGAATTTTAACATTAAACTGAATTTCATATTTTTTAGAGAAATATTTTAGTTGTTCCATGTCCTTATAGTCCGGGAGCCCACGCTATTTTTTTTATTAATAACAGGCTCTCTTAGCTACCTGATTCAAAAAATTTCGAAGAGGAAAAAGTTGGACGTCTCGGTGAAATTAAGCCACTCAAAAGTTTTTAGCCTGTTGTTAACCAAGAAAAAAAAAGCGTGGACTCCCGATCTATAGTTGTAAAGCATCAAAATGGCCATGTAGTATTACGGAGAATAGTATTCGATTGAACAAGTGGTTTGTTTCTCGTAAAGAATGTACCTTGTATAACACGTATAAACTGTTATAAAAAATATTTCTTAATAAATTACAGGGGTTGTTTCAAGTTGCAAGTTTTCGGCATTGGAAAATAAAAAAAAAAATGAACTATGCCGCGTTTTACTGAAAGATTAGATTAATACTGCGTTCCTTTCAGATTAATAAATATAATTTGTCATAAAATGGGAGTAATGTAAAAATGTACAATAAAATGGTCTCGATAAAAATTTATTTTAGAGAAAACCTGCAAAGCCAAGTTGAAATTTTCAACAGTTATTAAGTTATAAATAGGAACAAGGTAATAAAATAAATTTATTTAAGTTACTATTTTGTTATTTAACTTTTAACACACTTTAATTAAAATAAAACATAAATATATATATATATATATATATATATATATATATATATATATATATATATATATATAGAACCGACTTCCACCTATAACAATAAAGCTAAAAATAATTATAAAAAAATACAAATCCAGCAAATAAATAACACATTCAATGTTGTTAGGTACCTACCTAGGAAGTAAAAAATGTAAACATTAAAAGGGGCTCATTCTGTACAAATTAATTACCTACCAATCTAGTATATTTTTGAAGTCGGTGTCAAGCAAATCTACAATCCTTCATTGCGTACTTATCTACTACTTCATCAAACTTGATTGTTGCTTGGCACCGTCTTCAAAAATATACTAGATTGGTAGGTAATTAATTTTTACAGAATGAGCACATTTTAATGTTTACATCTTTTACTTCCTGGGTAGGTACCTAACAACATTGAATGTGTTATTTATTTGCTAGAGTTGTATTTTGTTATAATTATTTTTAGCTTTTTAGTTATAGGTGGAAGACGTGAACTCTAAGGCATACTAAAACTGACCTACATAAACGTCGTGTTGTCATAGATTCCGCAACTTATTCCCTAGAATTCGAATGGGTAACGTCATCTTTAGGATCGTTCTCAATTTAATATAATGGATGCATAGCTCGCTTGGTTTTGATCACACCCAGAAGGCTACAACAATATATTATTTATAATCTCTGCATAAAGTTGTATACATTATATGTATGTATGCAGCCATAATATATTATTGCAGTAATCTCTTGCTGTGGGTGTGAAGACGTCGTATGACTAATAGTATCGTTATTATTTGAAGAAAGAACAGCTTAAATGAATTCTACAGGAAACTGTTTACTTTGCAATGAGCACTGTGAGTTGGTGAATATTTTTTTAAAGCGACTAACGTTTTATTTTCTTTTCAGGTGAGTACGTTTGGATTTACTTGTAACACGATAAAGTGGTAAGTCAGTTATTGTTTTATAGTTTTATGAGCAATTGCACCTAACGTGTCTAGACTCAGGGAGAATTTGGAGCCCCTGAGGAATACAAGGAATACAAGAAAATGTAGTGAGATCTAAACACATAAACTACTTTAGGGTAATCGCTGATCAACATCTTAAGTGGATTATGCACATTGACTACGTTTTTAACAGAATAAAAAAACTTATTTATAAATTCTATACTCAATAAAAACAACTTGCTTATAGCTTATAATAGTCTACTTGAATCTATACTAAACTATGGATTTGGCATTTGGGGTTCTGATTTTAAAACAAATTTATCAAAATCAAATGTTACACAGAAGAATAATGTATAAATTAAAAAGTTGTGATAGTATAAAAAGTATTTTATCGTTGAATCTCTTTTAAATGTTAAAGGTTTTTATATGCATTCTGCTCTCAAGTTCATTCATAAAAACATATAGCTTTTAAAAAAATAATAACCCTTATTCTACCAGAAGTAAATTACTTGAACTGTATTCTTACAACCGTCACTCAAATGCTGTGAGTCAAAAAATATATATATTTTATTGGAATTAATTTGTATAACATACTTCCTCGTGAATTCCAAAAAAATATGTCTGTTTATAAATTTAAATGTAAGAGCAATAAATATATTATTTCAAATTATAACATGTTAAGTTTATAGCTTGCCTAAAAAAGGTAAACTTTTACAAATAAACAACAAAAAAAATTAAGCATCTACACTACTTCAACAACATTTATAGTGTTTCTTAAATTTCACTCACTCAATCCGGAAATTGTATTTAGTTGTTATATTTATTCATAATTTGATTATCTTAAGTTTACTTTAGTTGATTTTATGTATTTGCAAAGTCGTTTATGTGTTTACATTTTAAAAATAGATTGATTAACAAACATTTTTCAAACCTATGTAAGTATTAATAAATAAACTAATGAATAATAAATTCCTAGTACAATCCCCAGTACAATCCAGCGGAAACTCTTTTTGAAAAATCGTGTATCGTTGGAACGATTAAATATATTAAAGCAAACTGTTTTTGAAAACTATGGTGAATTATTACAGATTACTAAAAGAAGCAGATGGGTGGAAACACATATTAAAATTCTTAAATTTAACCTCAAAATTTAATGTTTTTGAAAAATTTTCTTTTCGGCTTTATTTCATCCGTAACAAACAAAAAAAGTGTTATCACAGATTGAATCACTTATTTTCGGTAGCCTTGGGCATGCTGAAGTCAAATATAGTGTGAGTAGTTCTTTCTTATTGGCCCATGTGTATTTTCTAACCTCAAAAAATAAGATGAATAGAGCAAAGCAAAATACGGAAGTAAAATAAATAAATAAAGTTTTTATTGAAAATCAGGACGATAGAGGTTTTTGGGTCAGTGATCAAACAAATGAAAAATGTAAAAAAAAACAGTTTTGCACCCTAAGACCAAACCTTTACTTTAAACACTCAACTGGTTTGGTTTACTCCTTGATGATGACAACTTAGAGTAGTTGAAACGGCATTGAGTGTTTAAAATAAAGGTTTGGTGTTAGGGTTTTTACATTTGTGCCACACCAAAGGTTCCACAACATTTCTATTTAAACAAATGAAACCTCACGAGAATTATTAAGTGAAAGATTATGTAGAGGTAATCAAAAGTAAACAAAAATCATTTGTTTTATCTATTTTATCAATATATTATTATTATTTATTTTATAAAAATAGTTTAGTCCCAAGTTTTTCGAGTAATTTTGTGTATCACTGGTATATTTCTCCAATATTTTTATTGGTTATTATTCAATAATTTTAAATCATTGCCAGACATAAGGAAATTGCGAAATATTTTAACGCCAGTAGTAAATTAATTAAACAGCTATAGCCCAAGATGCGACCCCTGTGGTACTCTGAGATATTCAGCATATTGCGGATTCAGTATCATTTTACTAAATTTAGAACCTTGGAGCTTGACAACTATCAATTTACGTCAAATGAGTTTCTAAAATCGACATTAATAGGGTCTACCTGACCTTCTGACTCAAGCATTATAAATTTTTATAAACAATTAATTTTGTACTGGAAGATATAGGTTGATATAACCCATATTGTTGGTTATTTATGATGTTTCCTCAGTTAATTGTGAATATTACCTAGAAATCTATCAAGTATTTGAAATGTAGAATATATATTTATTTCATTAATTTAGTAATCATAATGCTTATTTTAGAAAATTCGTACATTCCGAGACATTATTGTGAATCTACAATGACAAATGAAATTAGAGAATCCATATTACATTATGTCCTCTTAGTTCTTCTATCTATTAATTAACGTTTCATGAAAAGCCGAACCAATATCAAATAATAAAATATCTGGCACGTTAGTTTACTAAAACACTGACTAATTAATGAAAATGTTCAAACTGATTAGAGATGTATACATATATATATATATATGTACATATCGATCAATCTGAGTATTCATTTAACGGCAGCAAAGTGGCTTTCAAACATTTAAACCGTCAATAACGGATGAAAACATGGTTAAATAACATTTTGGTATAACGCATTCATTACGCTTTAATCACAATGGTGTGTGTGTATGTATGCGGGGTGTTAGTTTATTTTACAGTTTTAATTGCCCCAAAAATTATCGAAATGAATATGTTTTGATGAGATTGGAACGCGACCGTTGCAACGGTGGTGTTGCACTCACACACACACACACACATACAATACACACAAACACATCATTTATGCCGTAATTTATTAATGGGAATGTAATTGTGGAAAGTGAAAACTTGAATGAAAAATGTTTGTGAATGATTTTGGGAGTATTTTGAATGGAGGTCAACGAGTACGTTCAACGGTGGTTGGTATTTTGAAAGGTTTTTGTTTTATGCAGGCGTTTTGTTTCGTTTTTGGTTTCTGCCGATCTTTAAATTAGTTCGCACTTTTTTTCTAGAAGTGTTGCAATTTTTGCGACATGTGTTCTTTCCACTTATTATATAAGAAAGAATCACGTATAAACGAGGGCTGCCTTTTATATTTCGGGATTGGACAATCCTAGTGTTGCAATCTGACAACTGACAGCTCTATCGTAAAGTTTGACATTTTTGAGGTTATACGTACTCAGAATGTTTTGACATACGAGCGCTATGGGTTGTTTACAGTAACTTAAAGGATTCATCTCGGCCAAAAAAATGGAATTAAATCGTGAACATTTTCGTGTGATAATTTTTTACAACTTTCGACGTGGATTAAAAGTCAGCAAGAGTGCATGGATGAACTTAATTTAATTTTTGGCGATGAAACTCCATCAAGGACCACTGTTTATCGATGGTATGGTGAATTCAATCGAGGTCGTAGTTCACTCCAAGACGAATTTCGTGAAGGTCGTTGGAAACCTATGATGCTGTGCACGAACAAGATCGTCATGTGACCTATCGTGAGATTGAGTCAACCTTACACATTAGTGGGACCAGCATACATTCAATATTGCATAAACATTTGAATGTCAAAAAAATTTGTTCGCGTTGGATCCCACACAATTTGTCAATCGTTCAAAAAAAGGCTCGTGTCGATTGGTCGAAAGAAAAGCTCAAAACATACGATCGCGGTGCTTCAAAACACGTTTATGACATAGTGACAGGTGATGAATCGTGGACTTAGGCGTATGAGCCCGAAAGTAAACAGCAGTCGACTGTATGGATGTTTCAAAATGAGCCGAATCCAACAAAAGTTGTTCGCGCACGAAGCACTTCCAAACAAATGATCGCCTGTTTTTTCGGAAAAACTGGACATGTCGCAACTGTACCACTAGAACAGCACAGAACAGTCAATTCTGAGTGGTACACAACCATTTGTTTGCCAGTTGCCTTCCAAGAAATGAGGAAAACCAACCGCCGAAGACGGATCACTCTTCACCACGACAACGCGAGTTCTCACACATTGACTCAAACAACTGCATTTTTGACCACTCAAAACATCGATTTGATGAGTCATCCGCCGTATAGTCCTGACTTGTCACCAAATGACTTCTTTTTATTCCCGTACGTAAAAAACAAACTGAGAGGTCAACGTTTTTCGATACCGGAAGAAGCGGTTGCTGCGTTCAGAATGCATGTTTTGGAGATACCTCAATCAGAGTGGAAAAAGTACTTCGACAATTGGTTCAAACGCATGCAAAAGTGTATAGATCTTCATGGGGAATATTTTGAAAAACAATAAAGCGATTTTCGATGATTAACATTTGTTTTTGTTCTCTAATCCCGAAATATAAAAGGTAGCCCTCGTAATTATATTGAAGTAGCTTATTTTGTACTGTATGTCTACCAATATTCCAGCTGTCTGTACCTCTATAATGCATAGCTTCATAGGTCGTTTTTTCCACATGACTTTTCTCCAATTCATTCCTATAGTCGTTATTTCTATATCTTTCTAATCTGGTGGAACCTTCTATATGTCAAAGGACTTTCATTTCTTCTGTTTGCCGATGATTGAAAAGGTAAAGATCTGTTTTGTTTGGATTCACGTAGATATTGCAGTGGTCTAGTGGAATTTCTTCCAAACTTTCCTTCTGCAATTGCTGCAGATATCATCAGCGGCTCTGGCGTAGAGGATACCTTGTAGTATGTTCGACACTTTCGACTGTTGAGTAGTGGATTGCTGGCATTTATGGCAATAGTGGTAGCGTAGGCTGCCCTAATTGGCTGGAGAGAAGTGAGTGGGCAGGGACTACGAGCTTAGTAGAAGGTTTTGGCATTGCATATCAAATGTGTTGGGTTTTAAGCCTTCTACTTTCTGCTCAGTGTATGTCGGATTTCGGTATACGTTGTGGCCAACGATACCGTCGTGATTTTTCGTAACTAGAACATCCAGAAACGCCTGTTAACTATTTAATTCTTTTTCCATTGTGAATTTAATCCGTGAATGGATATTTTTCAAATGTATTGTGAATTGCAATAGTGTATCTTCTCCGTAACTTCAAACCACAAAGGTATCGTATACATAATGGTACCAACATGAAGGCTTGAAAGAAGGAGTGTGTTTAAAGCTTTTTCTTCAAAATTCTTCATATTAAAATTGACGATGGCCAGATTAAGGGGACTTTCCTTAGCCAGGCCATCTACCTGCTCATAAAATTCATGTTCCGATTGAAATTCAAGTTGACCTTCTAGATTCAGACTATCTTGTGTTTTCTTTGGAGAAGGTTTTCTACAGAAGTAAAACCTGATTTTTCGTGTCTTTCAAAATCACTTCCTGTATGTAGGTTCATGTTTGGTAGGTGTTGGTCTTTCAGGAGACCTAATTTTTGTTGGAATCGGTCGCTCAAAATCTCTTTCAAGTTTGAGTTTATCCATATACCTGACAAATTTTGTTTTTGTCAGCCCTAGTAACGAATTAATCACGACTTTTATACTCATATCATTTATTCGTTATTTTCTCTTCTAATGACCTCGTATCTTTCACCCGTAGCCCCGACGCGACGTAGTCATTCCTGGACCAGGTATCTATAAATTCACCCTTTATTTGCAAAATATCTTCGTGTTTAACAATCTGAGCCTTATCACCAATATTACTTTGCGGAAATCCTATCTTCTTCGTATATCCCATTCACCTTCCATCTTAAGATTATCCTGTCGTTAAATAATTTCAGGTCTATCTATAACTGTGATTTTGTTCTTACTCCATTTTCAAACGTTTAATAACGTTGACACGTTCACCTTGAACAACCTTACAATCGTCCTTTTTAACATCTTCCATTCTTCTCTCTTATCTTCATGTTTAATTGTTACTCTAATTTCAACCGGACCAACTTCAATAATTTCTGGCCTATAAATTCACCTTCAGATTTAAGATTGTTACTTCAAGTAAGTACCTTTTGGATGGAAATTATCTTCTTCTGTTTGGCAGCTGATGAATATCGTTTCATTTACCGGGACCATGGTGTACAGAGAGACTAATAAAAACGTATGTCTCCAGGTTAGACCTTAAGGGTTTTTGATTTTTCAATGAATTGGCCGGAGCCTCTAATATGTAAGTTGTCATTCTAACTTGAGGGTTTAAAATCTCTGTTTGATATCAGCCAAGGTTAGGTCAGAGAGTTGATAGCACTTACCATGGACTGGACCGGGATGTATTTTAAGTAAACCATGTAATTCTTGTTAATACTATTACTGATTTTCAACTGGTAGTGTTGACCTTAATCAGATCGTATTTTTTCCTAAAAAATATTGGATTCATAAGTAATATTCAGTAGGTCAAGTACATGTCGAATCTTCTTGTTTTATTACTGACTGTTGATTACTTTGGCCACATTTTACTGATCTACTGGCAGATGATTTCTTCGTTTTTCCCGAAATTCTCTATTTATGATGTTGCTCTTAGCTATTTTGGCTTTTTTAGAATTCTTGACGACTCTCTACGTATTTCCTCTGAAACTTATAATGCTGGTTGCGAATGTCGGGCTTAATGTTAACGATGATGTCCTCCAATGGAACTCCGCTTTCTTCTTCTGCTACCTTTCGTAGTCTCGTTCTATCATATCTTTAAACTCTTCTATATAATGGGATAATATAGGTCTGTTATGCCCCAATAGTTGTGGTACTTTTGGTTATCGTCTGTTCTGTGGACTGATGAAATGAGCCGTATTCTATTCATTCGGGCTGGATTTTCCATTTATACATATCTTAAAGAGTTTATTTTTCGTGGTGAATAGCACTTTTGTCCGTTCTTAATTAATTCATCAATAATGTTTTCTTCATCAAGTCTTCTGCTATTAAATACAGCCGCTCTCTTTCTGTATTTATTGATTGTGGTTCTTATTTGATATATTTTGATCAAAATGATTCATCTGAGGACTAAAAGTAATTCTTGTAATTTACAGATTCACAGCAAGGGAGTTTGAATTACATACAGAAATATTTGTATTTAAGGAAGTTCTTTGTTGGACTAAGAGGACACAATACCTGTTTAGAAGTTTCTATGAAGATATGATCATCAGTATTTATCTACCGTTTCAGCAATAAGTTTTACCATTTGCTAGTTATTGAATATGAGTTTGCTTTATGATTTTTTCCAACTTGATGAGTTTCTTGAAACTGAATTTCCAAGTCGAAAAACCAACGCAAGCAGGGAATTTTAATGATGTTTCTCGAAGCAATCTGGGCGAGAAGTTGTTAGTTGGTATTCTTCAAATCTAACGCTAACCGCAAAGCTTATTTGTAAAGTTCGTACTGTACATGTAACAATATCTTTTGAGCAAACACCAAAGTAACTGCTGCAAACATAAATATCCAATTTTGTAAAGTGTGAGTTGTTTGGCTTTAGAATAGAAGTTGCCCTTACATATAAGATAAATAACCTGGCTCCGTTATTATTGCATGGTATAGGTGCACATTGTTTATATAACAAACGTTAAACTTTAGAAACTTGGGCGTTGTTATTGATTGGATAAACTTTCGGAGAAAGCGAGGCGGTCGGTGAGAGGAAAGGCAAATCCAGGAAAGGAGAGGAAACCTACAAACTTATGAACTAATTAAACTATCCTGCACTTGCTATCCTATGACAATAGAGATATGTAAATGTAGATTACGTACAATTTATTAGTAACACGAACGAGCGTCTTCAGCTATTGAATTACATTTCGGACTGAGTTTCGTCTCGAACGAGATACATAGCTTGTTATTTGAAATCAGTTGCCAACTGCATTGCACACCAACAAAGTTTGTAGAACTTATTCGTAACGCAAGAAATGTAATTATTTGTGTTTTATGAGAAACTAGTTTAACGATAACCCAGGTATAGAAGTTCTCTTACGTTGTTTGAACAAAGAGAACCAGTTTCAAATATCATTTGTTGAGTTCATTGTTCAGTTTCAAATATTTCCTCCTCCTCATAAGTTCAACAACGAATATTCACAAAACACGTTTATATTATCTGAAAGAAACGAGTAGGGATCTGTTAACTAGGCAGTGTGTGTTTTTTTGCTTTACTGCATTTCTGTGTTCCTCACTACGGGCACTTGTTTTTCTGTTGGTTTGGCCGAAGTATGCGAGGTAGCAGTCTTTATAAGGTATCTCATAGACGCCCTAGTCTTCAAGGGGAATTTTCTCTTTGGGAGACGGTATGATTTCTCCAATCTTTCTATGTGGCTTGAAAACTGTTTTAATATGATGTTTAGCTAGAAATTTTGTCCGTTGTACCCCGGACAAAAGGGAGAAAAGCTGTCAAAACGTTTTCATCTTGTTTCTTGGGTGTGGATTCCCAAAGAGAGAATTCCCCATAAAGACCAGGGCGTCTATGAGATACCTTGTAAAGACTGTAACCTCGCACACGTCGTCCAAACCAACAGAAACGCAAGTGCCTGTAGAGAGGAACACAGAATTGCAGTAAAGCAAAAAAAACGACGTCTGCATTTTCACAACATAACCTAAATACCGGCCATCAATTAGATTTCGACCAGAAATAAAGATATTGGCAAAAATGGAAAATTATAGTACGAGGCTCGTTGGGAGGCAACTGAAATAGAGAAACGAAAAACAAATCTCACAAACGGAACAATGTGCATGGAGAACCGCACTAGCAGACCGTTACATTAAAATCAAATCTCCAGATAAAAGGTAACACCAACATACCTCCCACGCCAGATAATAACGCAATGACCATCGGACCGATAACCCGTCACAGAGCGAGAGATCTAATTGACCAAAGCAAACAAGGCCACGCCCCCTCCGGCCGATAGTATAAAACTAAGACACAGAGCAGCATCGACTCATTTTGTACTACACTTAGTCAGTAACAACAATATTCGGAAGAAGATGAGTGAGATCTCATCAAAACGTCAAACTGTCTTTTCTAAAACAACTAAACAATACACACGAGAATACCCGAGAACCTTCAATGACATTTCATACTCGTGAAAACATCGTAGGCTTTCACGGACAGAACAATGTGAAGAAAGATTTATCCGGGAATACCTCCGGTCGTTATTCTGATTCATGTTTGAATCTTGCAGACGTTTCGCCAAGTGAAACCTTGCTGCCAAGTCGCGAGGCTCTAGAAAGAGTGAAACGACCCATCTGTCTAAACAGACGCGATGACAGGTCCCGCTTTCCTACAGCATGGACCTCCGGAATTGCCAGATTAAACAAACCAGGCACGCCTACCAATCACCGTACAGCCCCATCATCACGTGACATCCCCTTCTAATCCACCGATTAACTATAAATAAAAGAAGCTCAGCAGATTCACATTCAGTTCAGTTACCTAGTGACTCTTGGGAAGTAGGCAAAGCAGGAGTCGAAGCGTCGAGTATTTAAGGAATTCATTCGGAACCTAGCCTAGTTCTTAATAATGACCACGGAAGCCTCTCAGTGAAAACCCGCATTCTGGTTCCGCTTCATTCGAAAATGATCTGATGTTGTAGAGATACTCTATTATTAACACTAAGTTTGTGATGCCTTTCCAGATCTACTTTTTCATTTGGGATACTACTCGTTAGCAGTTCTCACGATGTTCTTATTTCTACATGCACCTGATGCTGATGTGGAGTAGCTATGTATGGTGTCAGTTCAGGATATTTTTAGAAGACATTTGGGTGATGTTTTTATTACTCTCCAGGTTTCGCAGGCATATAGTAACACGGGTTTGAGTTTGAATTAAAAAATTCTAATTTCATCCTGTGACTTGTGCGATTTTTTGATCTTGTTGGAGATGTCTGCTTATGCGGTGCTTTTGTGGTGAAACTGATATTATTTTTGAAACTAATGGACATTGATTTGGTCTTGTTGATGATGAGATTAATATGTAAGTAAGATTTCCATATCTTTAGGGAATTGTGTTATAAGTCAGATATCATCGCCATAGACCAAGTCAGTAAGATTTAATTTCAAAGTCCACCATTTACCACCAACACGTGCCGTAGCATTGTATAGTACGCTGTCAGCAGTAAATTGAAGAAGACAGGGGATAAAATACAGCACTGTGTTAGGTTAAGGGTACAGCTAGTCTTACTGTAGTATAATACGCTGTCAGATAGAAAGACTTTTTTAGAGCTTTTGATACGAAGGATTCTCTCAAACGCTATTTCAAAATTAACGAATATTCTCTGATAGAATGCTCTCTGATGATTGTTAATGTGGTCTAAAGATAAGAGGTTCAACAGAACAATTCTTCGCCATTAATGACAAAGCGTTGCGTTGTGTCACTTGTTGGGTTAGGGTTGATCCTTTGCGCTCTGATATGTTTTGTGATCTTGTGTAATTGCCTCATGTTACCTTGTTCTCCTGCTTCTTTCTCTTTCACTAGTTGTTCATACATACATACCATTGTCTTTTATCGTATCTGGCAAACCTTTTCAGCCATCTGTTCAACTGTTGATTGTATAGTTGCAGTAAGAATTTCTGAAATGTTATTATGTCTGAGTTGTTATCAGCTACCTATTGATTTCTAGGTGTCGTCTTTTATTCTATTCAATACCCAGTGTTTTCATGAATAGATCTACTGCCTTTTCCCATGAATTGTCTTATTCAGTCTTTGTATTTTCGTTTTGCTCCTGCAATTATCAAATTTTCGATGTGACATTTAGTTCTTTTTGTGAAGTTGTTGTTAACTCGCGCCACTTTTACTTGCCACTGATCATCTAGGTACTAACCACAACAGATGAAGCATTAACGATACCGTTCAATTTCACCTCCATGTAGCAGTCTGTTTAAAATTTCCCATTTTTTGCTGATAACTCGTTTAACCTTAAAATGCAGCACGCACCTTCGTAGGCATTAGGACACCTCTTTCAATAATAGGATGAAAAATACGTCTTTAAATTGCACTTAAATATTTCAGCTCTTGCATCTTCTTGACGCCTGCTTCATTTCCCAGACTCCAATGTATATTGTAAATATGAATACGAAAACTACTCTTAGTCTCCTAGTTGATAGTTAGAGAATGCAATTTTACTATAGTTAATTAAGTAGTTTTATAGCGTTCTATAGAGGTTTTAAATTCTTCAGACATTGTTCCAAGATATATTTCATTTTCTTCGGGTTCAGAACTGTCGTCTTCGGATTTGTCGTTTAGGAGTTACGTTTTGAAGGGTGTTAGCTTTACCAGGCTTGTATATCATACTTCATATTCTGCTTAATGATATGTTATCCATGAGATATTCCGCACAAATTTCGGTCCACCACATATTGAAGAGCAACTAACAACAATCTAGAACCAAATTTTTTTGCTTCATAAGGTCTTAGGTATATTTTTATACACCCTGTATACATTATAAAATAATGAATTAAATACTGTAGAGATTATAGGATACTTTCGGAGTCCCTACAAATAATTATTTAACTTATCACTTAGAATTAATTATTTTTTTATTAACGAAATCAACTCTGACACAGTGAAATCAAGGAAAACAGTAGGAGGGTGTTGTCGGACATTAATAGTTGTATTGTAATTACTCGGCGTTAGTTTAGATTTGGCGCAATGTTAGGCGTTGCGTGTCTGTTTGTACAACTCTCTCGTAATCAATAGTAATGTAGCATGCTCGCAGACTTACTTGACTAATAACTATTAATACGTCTTGCTGCCATCACGATATATCAGAGGCGCCCCTTGTTCCTCTCACCTTGGCTTCGGCGTCATTTCCAAGCTTTATGGGTTCAGTGTGTTGCTGGATTTCGAAGCTAGAAATGCAACTTGATGGCTAACTGTAAGGAATAACTTATCCAGATACTGTAAATATGTTCCGAGTGTCCAAGTTTTCTTAATTTTTATGTCGGCGACATATATGTGTAGGGGTTACGGGTAGAATAATATAAAGAATTCGTTATCCGATAGTACATACGTTCATTATTTCGATTCATGTTTGAATCTATCCGACATATCTAGAGAAAACTACTACATGATGAGTTTTTTTTTGATGATCAGTATGAGGATCTCGGATACTAGCGGAGATAGAGCAATGGTTAAATTGGGAAAGATTTGCAGTTTTGCTGGCCCAATTTAATGACACTTCCGGATTTTTGTAAAAAGTCATGGCTTACTAGATATTTTGAAAAAACGAAATTCTGTCGATTTAGTCAAATCCCTCCTTTGTTTCTGATTTTATAAAAAAATGTAAATATCAAAATTGAAGGGAATTGTATCACGAATATGATTGTCATGTCCTCGTTTATTTTATTTATTTTAGTAATATCTATACTTGGCTACACGATTGTACAAAATTATCCCGAATATGATTGTCATGTCCTCGTTTGCGTAACAGCTCTCGTTTTCGAGATATGACACAAACTTATCTTTTTTTGAATGGAAACCATAGTTGGCTATGACCTCCAAAAATCGAACATTTTTAGAGCTTTTCAACAATATAATACTCGATATAGTTATTCATAAAAATAACGGAGTTATGGATGCTTTTCTCCCTTATTTTCACTTTTAACGTAGGTAGCCATGAAAAAGATTGTTTTCACTTGGACGTTTCCTCATTTGAGAGTAATTCCATTAGTAGTGCTGATGTCAGTTCAGCACTACTAATGTCGATATTGACAAGTTTTCGTGATAAAATGGAATATTCTAACGAAGATAAACTGAATATGGTAGAATGTTATACCATATGCCATAAAAATTCAGTTCGTGCAGCTGAGGAATACTTTCATAGATATTTTAATCGTGGTCAACCTGCTCTATGTACATTTAAGAGGCTTTACGATAGTTTACGCAGATATGGATCTGTTACTAAACCACCAAAGGAACGTAATCAAATTAACGAAACAGCACAAATAAATGTTTTGGCAATGGTAAATCAAAATCCATCTACATCAACTCGTGAGATTGCGGGTCTTTTATCTATGACGAATCACTTATTGGGAAGCACTACTTGCATTTCTTCACTTTTCAAGACATGTTGCATAATTTAAATTTGAGAACTCGTTTAGAAATTGAGTGGTTCCAACATGATGGAGCACCTGCTCATAACTCGTTATTAGTAAGACACACTTAGATAATATCTATCTAAACTCTTGGATAGGAAGAAAGGGCCCACGCGAATGGCCACCCCGGCCGGTCTCCCGATTTGGCAGTTATAGACTTCTATTTATGGGGTGCGCTAAAAAACAAAGTATACAAAAGAAAGTATGAGACAGTTGGTGACCTAACGGAGGCAATATTACAAGCAATTGAAGAAATTGATAGGCGGTCTGTGAGGAAAGCGGTAATGTCAATCTTAAAAAGATGCATTTTTTGTCTAAATAACAATAGTGGACTTTTTCAACATAAATTGTAACCATTATTATGTACTTTAATTTCTTAAGTTTTTAGTAAGTACTTACTTATTTATTTTTTTCGTTAGAGAGAAAAGCATCAATAACTCCGTTATTTTTATGAATAATTATATCAAGTATATATCGTTGAAAAGCTCTAAAAATGTCCTATTTTTTGAGGTCATAGCCAACTATGGTTTCCATTCAAAAAAGATAAGTTTGTGTCATATCTCGAAACCGAGAGCTGTCACGCAAACGAGAACCTGACAATCATATTCGGAATACAATTCCCTTCAATTTTGATATTTACACTTTTTTTATAAAATCAAAAACAAAGGAGCTAGGGGGATTTGACTAAATCGACAGAATTTCGTTTTTTGAAAATATCTAATAAACCATGACTTTTTACAAAAATCCGAAAGTGTCATTAAATTGGGCCAGTAAAACTGCAAATCTTTCCCAATTTAACCATTGCTCTATCTCCACTAGTTTCTGAGATCCCCATACTGATCATTAAAAAAAACTCACCCTGTATATTCTGAACTGAAGATCGTCAACAGCTACTAAACAAAACAAAAATAAAGAAAATCGGTTGAAGGACAGAGGAGAAAATGGTACCGAATCGTTTTGTCTTTGCCTATTTATATATAGATTTTAACCTACTCAGCTTCCACGGATCTCACTGTATATTTAGAAGCACTGAGAAACTTTAGAGATTAGGGAAATTACCTGAATGGTTGAGATTAATTTCATCCAATCCAACATTATTATAACAAGAAGTTGCATCCATAAATTCCGACATAATTTATGCGAATCGAGAAGCAAATATAATAAAATCAACCGCTCTGACTGATGTTCCATAATCACAAGTTGGATGTTTAATAATTGCCATGAATTCTCTCCCGGTAATCTTTTATACAGTTGAGTTTTATCAATTAAGCCTCCAACATATATACGTATCGTAATGGTGCCCCCATAGCATGCAATCTAAAAGTCTGTCCGTCGAACCAATATACAATTATTTAATATGCCCAATACAATTACATTTCTTTCATCCCATACTCATCTATACAATTAAACATATAATTTTGTTATTTCCTAGTTATAATTTATTCTTGTTTTGCTTTCGTTTTGCCGGTTACGCTGATCATTTTCGTATGTTTTATGATATAATATCATCGACGAATGTTTAATCGTTCAAATGGATGAGAAAAGGCAGATGGGTGATGATAATGCCGTGTTTCATGATCTGATTAAAAAAAAAAGTTGAGAATACCTGGTGTTTCTGAAAGAACACTAATTGGTTTGGAATTAATAAGGTAATACAGGCCGAAAAAAATGTAGACGTAAGGTGTTCCAATTTCAAATCCGGTTTGTTGTTCCTATACGGAGGTATATCGAAGAGTTTTTCGGAATTGCCGTAAGATGGCGTGTTCGGATCTTTCTGTCACATGAGTTGAAATAGGCATTGTTTCTGCTATAGGTCTCAAATTTTCACATGAATTTTTTATAAAGTTTGACCCGTTGGGTACACCGGATTTAAATTTGTCTTTTTTTGTTGACAACTCTATTGATTGTCATATCTCATCTGCTGTTACTAAAGTTAATAAAGGCAGCTATACAAAAGAACAACCTTTTGTTAAAGTTGAAACACATATATCTGCTGCGAAACCCGTTTGAACAGTTCGTCGAGTTCTTGAGATTATGTTCCATGCATTCATTTCTGTAGTGTGAGCATTCTACTAGTATGTGTTCAACAGTAAGGGGGCTGCTTGGGTCACAATGCTGACATGTTGGTGGATTGTCCTTGGTCATCAGGAAGCTGTGTGTAAGTTGCGTGTGGCCAATTCTTAGCCTCCGAATTTTATTTTGTCAGACCTTTTCATGACTTTCACGGCATTTACATCCGGTTGGATGTTACGCAGTTTGGTGGTTGACCTGTTTCAGATTTCCTATCATTTTTGTAGGCCTCTCATTTATGACTTTTTTGAGGTCTCTGAAAATACACAGGTTAATCTTTGTAGCTTCTTTGGCTGTTTTGTCGACTAACTCATTTCATTTTATGCCTATATGTGATGGTATCTATATAATAACTATTTGAGTTCCTCGAGATTTTAATTAATGGATGGTTTTGTGAATTTCTTGTACCAGAGGATGGTTTGTGTAGATATCATTTACAGAGTATACTGCGGATAAGAGGTCGGTTCATATTGCTACTTTCTGATTGTTTCGTTCAATTGTCTTTAATGCTTTTAATATGCTATGCAGCTCTGCTATGTGTGCTACAGTGGTTTTCCAATCTACTCTGTTTAAGACATGTTTGAGTTTTGACAGACAAGCATCCCACTCCCTGGTTGTTCTTGGTATAAAGGATGGCATCGGGTTGAATTGTGTTGAGGATTTGGAGGATGGCTTTTTTCAGTATAGTAGGTTGGATATCGTGTTTGCTGTGTTCTGTTAGAGCTGTGTTGAAGGTGGGCAACATGGGAGTCCATGATGGGATGTTAGAAGTTGTGATTGGAGTTAGTCGTTGTAGGTCTATGTTTTCCATCAAAGATTGAAGGTTTTGGAATATTAGATTCAACGGCTGTGATGGGAATTGGATGGTATGTGTGGAATGAAGAAGTTTATGAACTGGATTAGCCGGCAATTATTATTAATTGTTTTATACAGGGTGAGTTTTTTTTGATGATCAGTATGGGGATCTCGGAAACTAGCGGAGATGGTTAAATTGGGAAAGATTTGCAGTTTTACTGGCCCAATTTAATGACACTTTCGGATTTTTGTAAAAAGTCATGGCTTACTAGATATTTTGAAAAAAACGAAATTCTGTCTAGTTAGTCAAATCCCTCTAGCTCCTTTGTTTTTGATTTTATAAAAAAAGTGTAAGTGAATATGATTGTCATGTCCTCGTTTGCATGACAGCTCTCGTTTTCGAGATATGACACATACTTATCTTTTTTGAATGGAAACCATAGTTGGCTATGACCTCAAAAAATTGGACATTTTTAGAGCTTTTCAACGATATAATACTCGATATAGTTGATCATAAAAATAACGGAGATATAGATGCTTTTCTCTCTTATTTTCACTTTTAACGTAGTTTGCCATGAAATAGATTGATTTATTAATAACTATTCCAAAAAACATTGAACGATTTTTTTATTAGGTATATCAGATATAACGAAAAAACTAAATAAGTAGGTACTTACTAAAAACTTAAGAAATTAACGTAATTGTTATTTAGACAAAAATTACATCTTTTTAAGATTGACATTACCGCTTTCCTCACAGACCGCCTATCAATTTCTTCAATTGCTTGTAATACCGCCTCCCTGTCCCACCAACTGTACTGTCTCATACTTTCTTTTGTATACATTGTTTTTTAGCGCACTCCATAAATAGAAGTCTATAACTGCCAAATATTATCTAAGTGTTGTCTTACTAATTCAAATTATGCAACATGTCTTGAAAAGTGTATTGCAAGAAATGCAAGTAGCGCTCCCCAGTAAGTGATTCGTCATAGATAAAAGGCCCCAGAATAGTAGACCCTATGATACCACACCAAACATTAAAACCAAATTTTATCTGGGGTCGTCTTTGTTCTACATGGAAAGGGTTTTCTTTAGCCCAGATATGTTCATTGTGTCTATTGAACATACCGCA
Organism: Octodonta nipae; assembly: GCA_034190945.1. Taxonomy (NCBI): domain Eukaryota; kingdom Metazoa; phylum Arthropoda; class Insecta; order Coleoptera; family Chrysomelidae; genus Octodonta; species Octodonta nipae. The sequence continues at coordinate 36,809,205 of CM067216.1, read as the reverse complement.
ATTAGTAAATCTAATTTCATCTGACCATAACACCTTTAATGGAAACTGGGGATTGTCAAGACACATGTCTCTAAACCATGTACAAAACAAAATAAGTCGATGTTCGTCACCAGCATGTAAAGTTTGCGAAACTGAAAGTTTATACGGGTGGAACTTGTGCGCTTTCAGTACCTTAACTACAGTTCGTTGAGATGTACCAGCTTCTGGCCCCTTTCAAGATCTTCTTCCATTGTTAACATTTCTTATTACTTCATCCATTAAGTTTAATAATAAAGGACTAAACAGTCTTCTTGTTTGATTGTTGTAAGTAATATTATAGTTCATAATGAACATGCGTGTTTGAGATATCAAAGGACCTCGCAGAATCCTTATGGGAAATGGCTTTCGGCCAATTTTTTTCAAATTAAAGTATATGATAGCTATTGAAGAGTAGATCAAAAGTGCTCATGGGCTCAAGGCTCCAGAGCCAATAGTTTAGGATCTACAGCTCTCTAAAGTGGACATGGTCCAGAATCCTTATGGAAATTACTTTCCGCTATTTTTTTTTCAAATTCAAGTATATGATAGCTCTTGAAGTGTAGATTAAAAGTGCTTTTAGGCACAAAGCTTCAGAGCCAATAGTTTAGTATCTACAGCCCTCTAAACTTGACTTATTCCAGAATCCTTATGGGAAATGGCTACAACTTTAGAAGGCTGTAGATCCTAAACTATTGGCTCTGGAGCTTTGTGCCTAGGAGCACTTTTAATTTATTCTTAAAGACCTATTACATATTTGGATTTGAAACAAAAATAGCCGAAAGTCATTTCCCATAAGGATTCTGGACCACGTCAACTTTAGAGGGCTGTAGATCCTAAATTATTGGCTCTGGAGCTTTGTGCCCCTGCTCACTTTTGATCTACTCTACAAAAGCTACCACATACTTCAATTTGAAAAAAATTTGGCCGAAAGCCATTTCCCATAAGGAATATTAAGTGTTTATAACCATGGATACCAAAATGAAATCATTACATATTATCAGTTTTTTAGTTTTTAATGAATATGGTGACGACGCTATCTTTAGTTCGCCTTCTAAGATATTTAAACAATCCCAAAAGCATTCACTATAAATCTCTGTGAAGACAATCTATCAGACACGCGGAATTTACCCATCCTATGCAAAACAAAAGCTCTTACAATAAACAACAATATGAGGTGTGTGCATGTGTTAAAGTGCATTAAACATGAAACACGTTTTTCATGGAGCAATGAAATCCCATCGTAAATAACTGTTTAATGTGTACACGTAGCAACGTGTATTTAATTGTAGGGAAAATTTGAATTAAATATTACACCGTAGTTAAAATACAAAACATTCATCAAATATGTAAATCATATTGGAATTTTCACAGAGCTTTTTCGTTTTTTGTTTTTAATTCGTAGTGTGGCTTGTGTCACACACATTATATAGAAGAGCTTTCCGTCCGGTTTGTTTTAAATTTGAATATGGCTTCACGGCTTTTCTATATACTGCCGTGGTCGTGATGTTTTTTATTATTTATAAATGTCCCCGTTTTCATTATTTTTATTGCTGTACGCAGAAAGTATCACTGATGGCATTACCCCATTAATAAAACATTTTGAGTGTGTTTGTTTTTATTATCTGCTTGCGTTCGGCGGCATACTAGTAGTGAGAGGCATGTTGAAACGTTCAAGTTTTGAATGGCCAATTGAATCTAGCCAGGTTTTAGAGATACTAACGGGTGTTTTAAAAAGAGCACATGATTTGAAATGCCCGCCATTATGAGTAATGATTATAACGTGAAGCAGTATACAACCTGATTCTTAAATATTAATCAAATGGTAGAAGTTTAATGGTTATTATTCGTATAATTCATTTAATGTGGCAAAATGATTGAAACTCACCTTTAATTCAATTGGTTTCTGCTAAAATCCAAAAAATCAATGGCATCACTTTTCCATTCTGTCATCACGAAACAATACTTTTTTAATAAAGAAGAATATAGAACATTTCGTGAACACTGAATTTATTTTGAGTGGAAGAAATTGAACAACTGCCAGTTCTTTTTTCTTTATTCCAGTTCACAATTTACAACAAACACAATATTCATTGCAAATCCTACAGAGGTAATGAAACCTGTGCGTAGGACCTGGACAGAATTACCTAAAACTAAACATACATACCAACATAAAAATATAGGCATATAAACAACTACACTAAAACTCTATAGACTAAATTATATTCAAGTATTGGTAATTTTTTTATTTTTATACAATACTAATTAATGCAAAACTTAATAGTACCCCTTTACTCTGCACAACAATCATGTTGTATTGTAAAAATATTTAAGAAACATTAAACAAATTTTTAAGAAAAATACAAAAATTACAACAATAACAAAATCAAAAAAGTCAAATTGGGTGTACTCACTCAAGTTCTTTCACAAATGTATCCTTACTTGTTATTATAAATCCATTCTTTTATTTTTCTTTTTTTGTGATTGCTATTCAAGATTTTTAACTTATTTTTACAATAAAGCTACTTTTATTACTTATTGTTTTCTTGATAATAGGCATTTATAAGTTTTTATTTCTGGTTATACTTGTCGATGTTTTAAATTTATCCTTTATTATAATAGTACATAAGTGATTCAAAGTAAAAGAGCTGTTTCATATTTAGTGGATGATTCATAAATACAAGTTTGTTATTATTTATTACTTTGAAAATTCTGTTTCGTATGTTTTCTAACAATATTCTAAAGTTCGTGTAGGCCCCTCCCCAGGCTATTATTCCATGATTAATTATGCTATTAAATAGGGCCTAATATATCATTCTAAGAGTTTCACAGTTCATTACTCTAGATAACTTGGCAAAAATGAAAACACGATATTTGGTTTTGTTAATAACGTTTTAAATATGTTGATCCCATTTTAAATTCTGATTGAAAATAATCCCTAAATATTTACAATTTTGTACTCTAGTAATATTACTACCTTTTATTTGTATATTAAATATATCAGGGACACTATCAAAATAATTCCCAAAGGTCATACATACGGTTTTCTTCGTATTTAAGGACAGTTTGTTTAACAAAAGCCAGTAAGCAATGTGATCAAGATACTCGTTCATTTTCATTTGAACTCCTTCCCAAGATTTCTCCATTGAGATAACGGCAGTATCATCTGAATACGATATTATATTGAAAGGTATATCCACCAAGATGTCATTAATGTATAAAATAAAAAATAGTGGCCCCAAAATTGTTCCCTGAGGAACTCCTGTTTTGACTGTCAAAAAATTACTATAATCTTAACTCTGTGTTGCCTATTTTCTAAGTAACTCATTAAAAGTCTATTAGTTCCCCCTCTAACACCATATGTCTCCAATTTATCAAGTAAAATTTTATGGTTGACTGTCTCGAAGGCCCTTGCTAAATCAAGAAACGTAATTGCTATTGGATGACTCTTATCTAGGTTTTCTATTACCAAATTGGTTATCAAATTTAAAGCTTCTTTTGTTGGCTTATTTTTTATCAAGCCAAATTGGTTATTTGCAATGATTTTACATCTGTTTATAACTCCAATCAGTCGGATGTAAATGACTTTTTCAAAAATTTTTCCCAAATTTGATATCATGGAGATGGGTCTATGGTTAGATGCAAGGTATCTCTCACTACTTTTGTAAATAGGTACAATATCTTTACTTTACCTTACTTTCAATTCTTTAATTAAGAATTCACCCAAGAGGAATATAGATGTATGAAACATCTTTTTGAAATGAATTGCTATAATCTCGAACATCTTTAATAAAAATGACCGTCATTAATGGTTGTTATTTCAAATGAAAACAAAATAATTGGAGACCGGTGCGAAATACAGAAAGTCCTGAAGAGTAATGGTTCAGTAACATATAAATTGCACTTAATAAGCTTGTAGAGAGATTGTTTACAACAAAACGTCACGGCAGTACGCACTACCCTTCAGAATATTACCATAGTTTTACATCTACACGCCTACAAAGTTGAATTGACTCAAGGAATTTTACCTATAGACCATGTAAATCGAAGAAAGTTCACCAATTGGATCCTTGAGTAAACAGAAGTGAATATTTTGGGATCAAAATCATTTTCAGTGATGAGAACCATTTTCATCTAGATGGTTTCGTTAAACCGCAAAATTGACGCATTTGGGGGCTTAGAAAGTCTACGATTCACCGAAACACAATGCATATAATACGTGTCACTGGTTGTGCTCTGGAAAAATTATTGGACTGCATTTCTGTGAATATGAGGAAAGTTATGCATTAATGGTAAATATGCAAAATTGGAGGAATAGTAATGTTATTTCTACTGAAAAAAAGGAAAATATATCCTCGAAGTTTGCTTGGACTGCCATCGTCTTCGAGGAACGAGTTATGTTGTCTACCAGCTTCAGACTAACATACAAAAATATATATTTACTTATGGTTAATTTAAACCAATCGACGCTGCATCACCATATGAAAAACAAGTTGAAGAAAGTAATACTCTTAGTCTTGTCAGCACGTCAAGATGCGAACCTCTAAGAAGACTTTTTCCACCCATTTTCTAGTTTACCATCCACCAAATTCCAAGCTCACAAATCACCAGAGGACAAATCCCTGTCCTTATATTCAAACAGTTCTCAACAATAGTCCACAAAGTCTAACTTTGAGAGCCCACTGGTTTTGATCCCACACGCTCCGAATACAGGAACTTCAAAACCACAAACCTAAATCTCATTGTTTTTTTGGTTTGTTGTTTGGGCACTTGAAGTGTTTAGTTTTGAATTTTTATGTCACGAGTTTTTAAGCTTTGTTTTTGTAGGACAAGGTTTTGTGGGTTAAACGTTTACGGACTTAGGTTTTGGTGGTTGTACTTAAGATATGTGATCCCGCGAATTTCTTACTTGGGATATTCGGTTTTATGATAAAGCAACTACAAGTTAATGGGCTTTTGCTTCATACAATTAAGTACTTTTTAAATGTACATAGATTTTGTGACATTAAGATTCCAGGTTTGGTGATTGTTTCCGTCTTTATTTAGTGAAATTTCTTGTTAGTTTTTATTAAAATTAACACACTTAGGTCGGTAGTTTTCATTTTATGTATTTGCTATTGACAATATTGTTTCTTCAGAGTACAAAGTAGAACTAAATGCTAAATACCTAAAATTATTACAAAGAAACATAAGGATGCAATTACACTATTAAGAAATAACAAAATATCAAATTTTGACGGGTTTAAACGGAATAAATTGTGTCTGTAATGTGTTTATATAATTGTATTGAAAAGATTAAGTAATGGGAATGAATTAGTGTTGGTTTGATTATTCGAGAGGTATGATGAGTTTGTATTTGTCAATTTCTTGTGACTCTAAAAGACATAATTTTTTACTTTTTTGTAAAAAGGTCGGCAAAGGTTGACTTATTGTAATTGTGGGTTTCAAAAGCTTTGGTATGTTCATCCCATGATGTCTTCAATGATCTTCCCATATGACTGAGGTAAAAAAGTGGGTTTATTGGTTAGGGTTTTTTGACTTATAGAATTGGGGTCCTGTAGATTAGGGGTTTGTTTTGTTTTGTTTGTTTGGTTTGTTTTGAAGCTTGGGTTTTGTGGGATAGAAACCCTTAGGATTTATGATCTTGGGATTTTCGTATCTGGAGTTATTTGGCCAAGAAATCAATAGAAAAAGCCTTCCTGGAGGTTATTCACAATTTATTCTTGTTCATAATTGTGTAATACACTTGAAACAGCTAGTATTTTTTTGCAACATTACGTAAAATTTTGACATTTTGGAGCAAAAAGCTCAACCAATATGCTCATCGACACCAAATATATACAGAATAGATGAGCCTGTTTGCGTGTATGTTTTTCGCAATATGTGGACCAATGTCATTATTCAATTATTTATTCATTTATTAATTAAGTATGGAATGCCTCTATTAATATAAGTACCTGGGTGACCGAGCTTCACTCGTAAATACAAGTTTTTATCATAAACGTACATATATCCTAATAATCGGACATTTGCTATGTAAACTAATTTAAATTTCCTAACATAATATATTTTTTCTTACATTGTTTATTTACATGTTGTTACTAGAATTCTACTCCCCCATATATTTCAACCACCATATAAATCCAACTACTTATGAAAAACCCATTAAAACATTTTTTCTAACATTTTTTAATCACGTTACAATTCCACTCGATTCCGTATTCCAACAACCCTGTATATGCGACCGCTTTTTACCAGTCTACAAACACTTTTCTTTCCAAAATCTTTCAACTACCCTCTGTAACTATAATTCTACTTAGCCCTATATTTCAACCATTATATATATATATGCAAGTCGTTGCAAGCTACTCTATAATACATTTATATTATAACATTTTTGTTAACACTTTGTATAACTAAAATTCCGATCCACCCTATATTTGCAACTTTTTATAGGCTACCAATTATAACATACTTATTTTAAATCACACTGTATAACTATAATTTCACACCACCATATGTTTTAACTACCCTGTATATGCATTTGTTTATGACCACTTATTGTGATTTTTTCTAACTATCATGTATAATTATATTTCCATTACCCTATAAAATTATTTTTTCTCACTTTTTTCTAAGCATATATATATAGTTCTATTTGACGCGATATTTCAACCATACTGCATAGCAACTCTTATGAACCATCTAACACATTTTGAACGATACTGTATAATTAAAAGTTTACACAACCAATTCATACATTACATGCATCAAATTAACATGCGAAATTATGAGATCATACTCATCCAAAAATTGCCTACCGTGTCAATTTTTTCACCGTGAAAACTTGAAATGTCTAGCTATAAAAATATAAGGCTAGGAAAATATGACTGAGGCATAAAATAGTTACATGTTCGTAACATACAAATACAATTTGTATTGAAATAATGTTCACAATAGTTTCACTCTCAAAGAGGTCACCAAATCACCCTGTATTGGAAGAATTTTTACAACAAGAGTCTCACTCTTACGTAGGTTACCTTGATTGTCACAAACTGTCAATAAATTTTTTAATAATTTAATTTCTCGGTAAAACGATTTTTCCCAAAGATGAGACCCTCACCAATCGATTTCTATCCATCGAAACTTACAAATGGGAGAATTTCAACAAAATTGTTAGAGCCGTTTTTCACAATTCAATTGCAAATATATATATTTATATACAAACATTGCTTGTATTATAGTATTAGATATAATGTTTGTCACAGTTCAATAACAGCTGCTTTTTATATCACAGTTCGTTTTCATTGTCTCCCTAATCTAATATAACTTCAACTATAAGTCTAACATCTTCTTCTTCTAAAATTCTGTCTCTAAACTGCTATATCACGTTACATCCATTAGTTAGTAGTGTGCCCGGCCAATTTTCTCAGCGGGTTGATATCTCATGCAAAGTATGGGGACACTGAAATTATATTCCGGAAAAATTAAGTAGTTTGAGTAAGTGTACCCAATAAATTCCTTTCAGATCTCTTGCTTTTAAAGTAAGAGTTTCTGTCAGATTTGTGACCCAGACTTGTGTTATAGCGTCTGCTATCATTATAACATCTTTCGCAATTATTCATTTACACTCTGTATATTGATAACTTGGTGAATCATGTCATGTCCAAGTATCTACTCAAAAATGTTCAACAAATTACCTTACCCGTAGTTATTTAAAACACATATCTGTAAAAAATTTTATCGAACGACTGGAAATGAATGCCCTGTCAGATCTGTGATCCAATCTATATGGTTGTAAGATAAGAGCGGCGATATTGAATAATGTGTACAAACACTCGTCTGTACACCCTAGAATGTGTGTTTTTTATTTTAGAAATGGGGTCGAACACATACGAATTAAAAGCAACCCTTCAGTTTCGTCCATATCCCTCAGAATTTATATTCACAATAAATACAAGGCAAGAGTTATTCCGTTAACGAGATTTTTAAATTTACATTTGGGTCCGGTTGATTAATGAGAAATGAAATATAATGGATATCTTCGATTTCGATTTGCGATAATCTGATATGAACGTCGCTATTCAAAATGCTGCATTTTTTATCTTTCGGCCGGGAATTTAGTATCGAAATAACTTTTCCTTCAGGTTTTATCTATACAGATACAGGGTGAATTTTCTTTTGATGATCAGTATAGGGATCTCGGAAACTAGCGCAGATAGGGCAATGCTTAAATTGGAAAAGATTTGCAGTTTTACAGGCCCAATTTAATGACACTTTCGGATTTTTGTAAAAAGTCATGGTTTATTAAGTATTTTGAAAAAACGAAATTCTGTCGATTTAGTCAAATCCCTCTAGCTCCTTTGTTTTTGATTTTATAAAAAAGTGTAAATATCAAAATTGAAGGGAATTGTATCCGGAATATGTCCTCGTTTACGTGACAGCTCTCGTTTTCGAGATATAACACAAACTTATCTTTTTTTAATGGAAACCATAGTTGGCTATGAACTCAACAAATGGGACATTTTTAGAGCTTTTCAACGATATAATACTCGATATAGTGATTCATAAAAATAACGGAGTTATGGATGCTTTTCTCTCTTATTTTCACTTTTAACGTAGGTAGCCATGAAATAGATTCATTTATTAATAACTATTCCAAAAAACATTGAATGATTTTTTTATTAGGTATATCAGATATAACGAAGAAACTAAATAAGTAGGTTCTTACTAAAAACTTAAGAAATTAAAGTACATAATAAGGGTTACAATTTATGTTCGAAAAGTCCACCATCGTTATTTAGACAAAAATTGTCTATATCAATTTCTTCAATTGCTTGTAATAACGCCTCCCTTAGGTCACCAACTGTCTCATACTGTCTTTTGTATACTTTGTTTTTTAGCGCACCCCATAAATAGAAGTCTATTACTGCCAAATCGGGAGACCGGGGTGGCCATTCGCGTGGGCCATTTCTACCTATCCAAGAGTTTGAATTGATATTATCTAAGTGTTGTCTTACTAATAACGAGTTATGAGCAGGTGCTCCATCTTGTTGGAACCACTCAATTTCTAAACGAGTTCTCTAATTCAAATTATGCAACATGTCTTGAAAACTGTATTGCAAGAAATGCAAGTAGCGCTCCTCAGTAAGTGATCCGTCATACATAAAAGGCCCCAGAATACACACACCACACCAAACATTAAAACCAAATTTTATGTGGGGTCGTCTTTGTTCTACATGGACAAAGTTTTCTTTAGCCCAGATATGCACATTGTGCCTATTAAACCTACCGCAGTTAGTAAATCTAGTTTCATCTGACCATAACACCTTTAATGGAAACTGTGAATTGTCAAGGCACATGTCTCTAAACCATGTACAAAACAAAATACGTCGATGTTCGTCACCAGCATGCAACGTTTGAGAAACTGAAAGTTTGTACGGGTGGAACTTGTGCGCTTTCAGTACCTTAACTACAGTTCGTTGAGATGTGCCAGCTTCTGCCGCAATCTCACTAGTTGATGTAGATGGATTTTGATTTACCGTTGCCAAAACATTTATTTGTGCTGCTTCGTTAATTTGATTACGTTCCTTTGGTGGTTTATTAAAAGATCCATATCTGCTTATACTATCGTAAAGCTTCTTAAATGTACATAGAGCAGGTTGACGACGATTAAAATATCTATGAAAGTATTCCTCAGCTGCACGATCTGAATTTTTATGGCATATGATATAACATTCCACCATATTCAGTTTTTCTTCGTTAGAATATTCCATTTTATCACGAAAACTTGTCAATATCGACTGTCAGTTCAGCACTACTAATGGAATTACTCTCAATTGAGGAAACGTCAAAGTGAAAACAATCTTTTTCCTGACTACCTACGTTAAAAGTGAAAATAAGAGAGAAAAACATTCATATCTCCGTTATTTTTATAACTACATCGAGTATTATATCGTTGAAAAGCTCTAAAAATGTCATTTTCTTTGAGGTCATAGCCAACTATGGTTTCCATTAAAAAAAAATATAAGTTTTGATATTTACACTTTTTTGTAAAATCAAAAACAAAGGAGCTAGAGGGATTTGACTAAATCGACAGAATTTCGTTTTTTCTAAATATGTAGTAAGCCATGAGTTTTTACAAAAATCCGAAAGTGTCATTAAATTGGGCCAGTAAAATGGCAAATCTTTCCCAATTTAACTATTGCTCTATCTCCGTTAGTTTCCGAGATCCCCATACTGATTATCAAAAAAAAAAAAAAAATCACCCTGTATAAATGGAATGGTGGTTAGCGTAAGTCACTACATCTAACAAACATAATATTCTAATTGGTCATATTTGTTTTCTCATTTTTGGTAGAACAAATATACAAGGAAGTATCTGGAATCAAACTATACAGTTATTAGTATAAATGACTAAGTTAATAATTAATAAATTATTTTATAGAAAGTGTAGCTAAATCAGACTAATATCGTAAGTTGTTTTCATTTTTAATAGACTTCTACAAATGTGGACGTTCTCAGTTCGATTGTATTTATTTGTAATTATGAGGGAATTTGGATAATTCCTTTCTTATTTCTAGCATATACAGAAGAAAATACGGGATCTATCTGGAAGGGTTTTGTGGTTTTTTTGCCATATGTACGGTACTGCGTGTTAAATATTATCTAAAAATCCGGGAATTTGGCGAAGGAACGGGTATTAATTGATCATACTTATCGTTATTTCAATTCTAATATAAAATTAACGTTAATCACACAAATGTTAATTAAACCACATAAAAGATTGAGATTATTAGTAATCGTCTGTCTATGCAATTGTTCTATTTCTCCAAAAGGAGAGATGGGGGCGCCCCCCCAAGCCTCAAAGTTAGTAAATTTAATATTAAAACGAGGTAATTATTACTCAAAGAGCCTAGAAGAAAGCCACATCTATGGGTTTAATCCTCATAACGACCGCTTTTAATGTATTTGTCCAAGAAATATGGGTTTCAAATTATATTTTTGTAAATTTAGCACAGGATCGTTATTCTCCATACAATTTATGAATGGTACGAAACATAAGATACCTTTTTACTAAGAAAATTAACAAAAAAAGCGAAAATCTCTTTTTTGATATTTTACATTTCTGCAAAAACTGGCAGGAATCAGCATAGGCGTGGCTTCATCGAAAAACAATATACAGGGTGAGTTTTTTTTGATGATCAGCATGGGGATCTCGGAAACTACCGGAGATAGAGCAATGGTTAAATTGGGAATGATTGCAGTTTTACTGGCCCAATTTAATGACACTTTCGGATTTTAGTAAAAAGTCATGGCATATTATTTTGAAAAAACGAAATTCTGTCGATTTAGTCAAATCCCTCTAGCTCATTTGTTTTTAATTTTATAAAAAAGTGTAAATATCAAAATTGAAGAAAATTGTATCCCGAATATGATGTCATGTCCTCGTTTGCGTACAGCGATATAATACTCGATATAGTTATTCATAAAAATAACGGAGTTATGGATGCTTTTCTCTCTTATTTTCACTTTTAACGTAGTTATCCATGAAATAGATTGATTTATTAATAACTATTCCAAAAAACATTGAACGAATTTTTTATTAGGTATATCAGATATAACTATAAACTAAATATGTAGGTACTTACTAAAAACTAAAGAAATTAAAGTACAGTGCATCCCATTTTGGTTGAGATTACCAGGTTACTCGGTTGTTATTGAAGATCGAGTCTTGCGGTTTTCACATACCTTTTCTAGTTTTTTGTGAAACTCAGGATGGCCATATCAGATTTTGCATAAGTGTTTCCATCTATAAGATACAGGGCGATTTTGATAATTTATACTTTTTGGACCCCTTCTATATCTACGAAGTTATTAGAAATACTCTTGCGCTAAGAACTACGTCTAATAGAAAATTTTGCATAGAATCCAGTGGAGTACTCAATTTTTTTTCCGAGTATGATTTTGAAGATACTACACAACATATATTTTTAAATGGAACACCCTGTATTTTATTATTTCATTGAATTCGTTATTTTTTTCCCTTTAAAATAATGTATAATACAATACACATGGTATTATTAGAAATGCTAAAAAACACTAAAAAGCTGAGTTTTTTGCTAGTAGGCCATGTATTTTCCATTTAAAAGGAGAATCAAACAAATAATTCCATTTGAGATTTTTTATAGGAGTTTATCAGCAAAGAAAAATAATGTTAACAATAATTCAATAACATGAAACACTTAAAAACAACTAATAAATAGTTATACATCGTTCATTATGTATAACAAACAGAACAAGTATTACAAATCAAATATCTATCTTAAAATTAATTTTGGACATTATTTATTACCTTATTTATTCAACTGTTCAAATTGTTGTCTATTTTCCCTAACACATAATTGGCAAACCTTTTCAATACGCCTGAGTGCATTTAAAATTATAACAGGTCGCCTTTGTAAATCCCGAAAAGCTGCCTCCGTTGCGGCACGAAGTTCTTCGCGACTGTTGTGTCTGTTGATATATATTTTATTTTTCAAATAACCCCACAAAAAAAAGTTCAATATAGATAAATCGGGTGATCTTGGAGGCAACCTAATTGGTCCATGTGTTCCTATCCAACATCATTGAAAATTATTTTCAAAAAGCGCCCAATTAATCTAGAATTGTGGGCAGGGGCGCCATCTTGTTGAAAGAGTATAGAATTGCGAAAGGCGTGGGGAACATCTTCCAATATTTCGGGTAATAAGTCTTCTAGGATTGGCAAGTACCTATTGGCGGTAAGGGTTTCTTCAAAAAAGCGGTACTTTATTTTTGTCCCCAGTATGAAACAGGCTACATTAAAACCAAATCGACCCTGCTGTTGTCGCTCAAAAATTAAGTGCGGGTTCTCATCATATCAGTATCTTGTATTCTGCCTGTTAAATATACCGGCACTGCTTATATGAGATTCGTCTGACCAAATAACTTTCCTTACAAAATCATTGTCCCTTCGGGTTTGGTCTAAAAACCAATTGCAAAAATTTAACCGTCTTGCTGCATCACCAGGATATAAGTGCTGGGCAATATTGACTTTGTACGGTTTAAATTTATATATTTTTTTAAATTCTTTGGACCCGTGATTGAGAAACTCCAGTGTAATTTTCTAATTTCGCACAAAAAGTCTGGGGATAGGCATGAACGCTAGCTAACACATTTATTTCATTCATTTCTCGATTTTCTTTGTTATACACCTTTGATCGTGGTTTAGAATATGCACCAAAACTTAGTAAATTATTCTTTAGTCTAAATATAGTTGCTCGACTAGGTTGATGCCTCTCTGGATATCTGAAAGTTTTAAAAACGCGATTTCATGAAATATCTTATGGTAAAATACTCGTACTTTATACCTCTGGAAATATAGTTCCAAAGCTTCTTCAACATTCTCATAACATTAAATCAACATTGTATCATATCGTATTTTTCGTTATTTTGAAAAACGAATTCTCTTCCAGCCATTATCAATTATCAACCAGCAAACTCACGAATAATTATTTATATAATGATCTTGTAAACTCAAACACGATAAAACACAATAGTTACTAACAATGACAGCTTGATCAGATTTGCGTTTTTCTCTCCAGCGCTCACTAGATAAAATATTGTTCCGAAAGGCGGAATTCTATAATAATTTTAAATGGATTCATGCGAGATGGAAAGGTTTGCCAATTATGTGTTAGGGAAAATGGACAACAATTTGAACAGTTAAATCAATAAGATAATAAATAATGTCCAAAATTATTTTTAAGATAGATATTTGATTTGTAATACTTGTTCTGTTTGTTATACATAATGAACGATGTATACTATTTATTAGTTGCTTTTAGGTACCTAAATTTCGTGTTTCATGTTATTGAATTATTGTTAACATTATTTTTCTTTGCTGATAAACTCCTATAAAAAATCTCAAATGGAATTATTTGTTTGATTCTCCTTTTAAATGGAAAATACATGGCCTACTAGCAAAAAACTCAGCTTTTTAGTGTTTTTTAGCATTTCTAATAAAACCATGTGTATTGTATTATACATTATTTTAAAGGGAAAAAAATAACGAATTCAATAAAATAATAAAATACAGGGTGTTCCATTTCAAAATATATAATGTGTAGTATCTTCAAAACCATACTCGGAAAAAGAAATTGAGTACTCCACTGGATTCTATGCAAAATTTTCTATTAGACGTAGTTCTTAGCGCAAGAGTATTTCTAATAACTTCGTAGATATAGAAGGGGTCCAAAAAGTATAAATTATCAAAATCGCCCTGTATCTTATAAATGGAAACACTTATGCAAAATCTGATATGGCCATCCTGAGTTTCACAAAAAAGTAGAACAGGTATGTGAAAACCGCAAGACTCTATCTTCAATAACAACCGAGTAACCTGGCAATCTCAACCAAAATGGGATGCACTGTACATAATAATGGTTACAATTTATGTTCGAAATGTTATTTAGACAAAAATTGCATCTTTTTAAGATTGAAATTACCGCTTTCCTCACAGACCGCCTATCAATTTCTTCAATTGCTTGTCATACCGCCTCCCTTAGGTCACCAACTGTCCAATACTTTCTTTTGTATACTTTGTTTTTTAGCGCACCCCATAAATAGAAGTCTATAACTGCCAAATCGGGAGACCGGGGTGGCCATTCGCGTGGGCCATTTCTTCCTATCCAAGAGTTTGGATAGATATTATCTAAGTGTTGTCTTACTAATAACGAGTTATGAGCAGGTGCTCCATCATGTTGGAACCACTCAATTTCTAAACGAGTTCTTAAATTCAAATTATGCAACATGTCTTGAAAAGTGTATTGCAAGAAATGCAAGTAGCGCTCCCCAGTAAGTGATTCGTCGTAGATAAAAGGCCCCAGAATAAGTAGACTCTTTGATACCACACCAGAAATTAAAACCAAATTTTATCTATGACCTGACAATACATTGATAATGCCAAGAGAGATCTTGGCGAAACGTCTGCAAAAATCAAACTTGAATCAAACTAACGAACGAATGTACTCCCGGATGAATACTTCTTGGTGAAACGTCTGCAGGATTCAAACATGAATCAATGTAACAAACGGATGTATTCTCGAATAAATATGTCATACAATTCCATATTGAACATAAAGTATGCTACGAAATAGCTAAAAATTCAATTTAACGATACATTGAGATTGTTTAAAAGTCCATATCTCAATAAATTTTCAACAAAAAGTTTCAAACCCTGTCATTTTGCACGAAATTTGGTCTACTTAGCAATGCCTATACCGATCTCTGCTCACAAATAAGTTATTTGCATAAAAGAAAAAAACAGTTTTTGTTATGTTCTGCACTAAATGCATTTTTAAATTCTTTGTAGTAACCTATTTCGTTGGCAATTTACATTCACTACAAAAATTTTCTATAAAATATCCACACATTTTTTTGAGATATAGTCCAAACGCAAAGGTTGCATTTTCACCCCCATTTCCAAATTTCACCCTTTCATTTAACAACTCTCCCGAGTATTTTCATTCATTACAACCAGTTAAACGATCCATGCAATAAAACCCCATCAACTTTGTAGCTCCATACCATAAGACATAATCACTAGCCTATAGATGCAAGACTGTATGTAACATACGATGGCGAGAGTATTGTGACGGTCGAAGCCTTACAGGTTTTCCATACTAGCTCGCAGATTTCAAGCTTAACCTACAGTAACAAACTATTTTCCACTCCACAACAAATAACTAGCCATTGTTTGACCATATCTCGGACTATAACATAATAAATGAGCCTGCCAAATTTTGGTGTATCACTAACCCTATTACAATATTCCCACTTGTTATAAGTGTTATAAGGCAAATGAATTCCTGAATATTTCATACTATCCATTACGATAAAACTCCCAAAAACTTCCTGAATCATCGTCGTTTGAATTGCAAAACTCCCCGTCAGCTTCATCAGTCCGACCCGATCGTTTGTATAAAGTATTTCGAACATAATAATTGTTAGAGAGAATGCCTTTCATAAATCACGATCGCAATACGCGGCTCGTCCTCCTATTTGTCATGTCAATATTCCGGAGGATTTAAAGCCGATATGAAAAACGGTTACTTGTTAATATTAACGTCAAACACTTATCCGCGGACCCGTCAACGACTACGTATACGTCAACGTTATATATCTTTATATCTATATGTATAATAGAAAATCCGTGAACACGCCAACGACGCTTTGTTCCGTAACGTTTGCTGAGCCGTGGCGATCAGAACAAAAGCGTCTCATGACGGGATCTGATGTCGACAACTGCTCCCGGCTTTTACCGTGTATTTTAGTGCTTAAACTTTGTTTATGGTGTACCCTCTATATTTCGAAGTTTTTCTCTCCTTTCTCATCTTTCTCCCTCGCTGTTTTTCTCTTTTCATAATTTAGCAGGACAAAGTTGTTCAGAGTTTGATTGCCTTTGTAACACTTTAGGGCCTCTTTTCGTGTTGTACAGTTACCATTTTATTGGAAGCGTATTACTATCAATATTGTATATTATATTGTTATAAAAAATTGTGTTATTAATATAATTTATGTTTTATATACATTTTTCTTCTAAATAAAATATTACACCAACACAATACTAATGATTCATATTCATATCATAAATAATTTATATTTAAGGTACAATTCTATTGAAGCTTATTCTTATCTCTCTCTCACTCTTTCTTCCTCTCTCATTCTCCCTCTCTAATCTGTTTTCGTTTTCTAGATTTTCCAAATATTTTTTAATGTTTTTATTTATTTTAATATTTGCACTACTTTCTATAAGTGTAACTTTAAGTCACTCTATATTGCATCCCCACTGTAAATGCTCCTGTGTCACCCCTATATAATTTATTTGTCTATCATGTTCTGAACCACCCAGTTCAACTATAATTCAATTCCACACAATATTGCAACGGTACTGATATCTTTAAAACCACCCTGTATAATTATGAATCTTCTCCACACTCTTGACTGTTTCTATTTTTCTATTGATTAAATTATTCCTGGATACCTATGGTTTTACTTCGCCCCATATGTCTAGTATTCTATTTATGCAACTGCTCACTGTCTGCCCTATATAACAAAATTCAATTTTACTCAATTTTATTTCAAGCAAAATTTTTTGAAGCCATGTCTATAATTATATTATACCCCGTCCTATAATTCAAATATTATTGGCTTATATAACAAATGTTTGATACACCCTGAATAACAATAATTTTACTCCACCCTTACTTCAAATACCTATAAGAACTACTTCCACACTATATATATTGTTAAACCGCCCTGTACAACTAATTCCACTCCATCTTATATTTCAACCATCCTGTATATTCCACTGCTTCTAACATTTTTTGAAGCCTACTGTGTAACTGTAATCATACTCCGTCCTATAACGCAAATATCCACTCTGTATGACAATAGCTTTGCTCCACTTTTATTTCAACCACCTTGTATCTGGAAATACTTATGTGCGACCCAATACAATATTTTTTTAACCACTCCATATAACTAATTCAATTCCACCTTATATTTCAAACAGCCTATGCATGCAGCTGCTTATGTACCACCCAAAATTACGCACACACCTAAAATGTATACCATATAGAAAAGACCGTCGGTATAACAAATTTTCGTTTCGATAAACTAGTGGAATATTTTCTGCCATCTCACGGGACTATAAGCCCGGTAACTTAAGTCTGACCCTAAAAGAAACTGACTTTAAAATAATCAAAATGCTAACTATTACAATAACCCTGTACGATATATTTTCATGGCATATCTTTTACGTTATAGAAAAATATACGGAATGAAGCTGAAACATATTTTTGTAGCATTCAAATTTTATTATACTATTGAATACTTTCGTTAATCTAAATTAAACAATTTTTTCTAAAAAAAATGTATTTTTATTTTTGGTGATGTTTGGATTTTATTTACTTTCTTTTCAAAATTGTCCACTGGGTAAAAACTCCACACAATTTTCTTTACCTTTGAATATACTGCTCCAGCTCTAGAGACTCCTTTTCTTTAAAATTTGTATGCGCCAATTGACCCTTTGTCAATAATTAAACATCTTACATCTCGCGTCTTTAAATTTAACGAAATGCATCAAATGCATTAAGAAGTGTTCGAGAGGACATTCAATTGTGGGAAGCGCAACTGAAACAATATATATTATATTTATATATAATATATATTGTCTTGCGTATAAAGGAATGATACCTCGAAGAGAGTAATAATTAAACAACCAAAATTTTCATTATTATGTATTATTAACCTTTCAAATGCTTCAAATTAATGTAAACACCAAACAAATTTAAAGCATAAATGAAAAAATCAAATCAAACAAATACATTTCACAATATAAATATCAAAACACCGTATAATTAAATTTTCAGTTAATATAAAAAGATTTGCGTTTCGAAATGATTAAGTTCTTTGCAACAATTAACTCACAAGATCAATGATGATTCAAATGTAATGTTATTCAAAATATCCAAAATTTATACCGTTACTAAAATTATTATTTCCCAATTTTTGTTTTAAAATATCTAATTGTTAAAATAAATGAAAATCAAAATAATTGGTTCAAAAACTTTAAATGTTAATACCTGATTCACTTTTCACCTTTCAATAAAGTGCGTTCACTTTACTCCCTCAGTTTGCTTTTAATGCTGACTGCTACTCATCATGTTATCAACTGCTAAAGGTTCCTGTTACCAATATGACTCTTTGCTATTTATTTACCTGTTATATCTGCTGCTGGATTTACTTTACTGCCAAATTATGTTGGTTCCCAATTTACAATTCTATCTGCTATCAACTTCCCATAACTGGATTTCGTACTTGATGTCAATTACTGCTGTATATTTAATGCTGAATGTTAGTACAATACCATTTACTAGTACTTTTGTATCTCTACTATCTTTGCATACAATTATTTTTTTTAAAATTACCATTACTTTTATCAAACTTTGAATTAATGAACTTTTTGACTTTTTGACAGCCGCTATCACATTATACAACATGTAAGGGTCTAACAATGTTTAGACTCTCTTTACTTGCTGTCAGTTC
Source organism: Octodonta nipae (assembly GCA_034190945.1). Lineage (NCBI taxonomy): Eukaryota > Metazoa > Arthropoda > Insecta > Coleoptera > Chrysomelidae > Octodonta > Octodonta nipae. Next base: position 36,790,059 of record CM067216.1, on the reverse strand, counting down.
TTGCTTTTTATAGTTTCTAATTTGACATAGAATTGCAGATTTTAAACTTTTTAAATAAGCAATTCTGAAATCCCCTTTTTATATATAATACTCATTTTTTTATATTTAGTTTAATATCTAAACAGATTCCTAAAATGCCTTTTACCTTTCTTTAAAATTACAATTTTTACTTTGCGTTTTGTCGCCATTTTTTGCGCACCAGCTATTTTAAGTTTAACCTGTATTAAAATTTTAATAAAATTTTCATTGTTGTCTCAAAACATATTATCTGATTCACTGTTCTGTATTTGCCTTGTCCTATGAATTTCAATATTTTTCGATAGGTAACTGTCAGAATCTTGCTCCACAGTTTTATCGTGACATCTAATTTTGAATTGGTTATTTTGTGTGGAAATAATCTGTTTTTTAAGTTTATTTACCCCAAAATAGTGTATTAAGATTCTAAAATTTTGAATTATTACTCCTATTGTCCCTGAAATATGAAGTTATTAAAATCTGGACGATAGCATTCGGCATTTCGATTTAAAGTTAAATTTTATATTTTCTTTTCGTTAAATGTTTTCATTGTGATATATGAAACCTACAGATGATTTTATGTGTTCATTTCAAATTCTAGTTGCTTTTTTAAAAAATTTATTATAAACTGTCACATTTTGCATTGTCAAAAAATTTACTGTGCGGTTTTAGTTGTACAAATCATTTTCAAATTACCAGTTTACTCTGCTTTTATTATTTTAATTATATATCTTTCTATAATGTAAATCTAATTATATTATTACTTTTGAACACAAGTGTTTAATTTAACTACCCGAATTTCACTCCTTACTTTTCCTTTTACGATCTAAGAAGTGTTAATGTTAAACCCCCTCGCTGCAGTGGCGTAGCGTTAATTGAAACTTTGTAACACACCACGAAATGAAGAGAACCTATTCAAAGAAGTAGAAGAGTTTCTATTTAACCTTTAAATCTGACAATTCAGGTTAAGAAAGAATAAAAACCGTACATACCTATACATATAGTCTAAAATGGATAAATAGAGCAAATCCTTGACAGTAGTTGAAATTATAAATATCCAGCAATTTATTTACTATCTCTAAGAAACTACAACAGGGCACCTCAAATGAAATGCTCAAAGGAACATTAAGAAATTAACCCATCGACTTTTTTTTAGAGATGTCTAATGATTGAAACATTTTTTTTTAATATTTACTACCTGCCGTGCTTTTCGTAGTTTAACCACTTTCAGTTAATTGAAAGACATCTTCTTTAATGCGAACGCGTTAATGTATGAAAATTTCGTGACGAGTAACGAAAGTATTATAAAAAATCTATGGAGGCTCTAATAAAATATTCCTCCCTTTCCAATAAATATCTTCGTTTGAGCCTGATACTAATCCAATCTATTTTTATCATGATGTGAACAAGGCGCGGGTGGGGCCGTAATTAAATTATTTTCAACGCATAAATAACTATTAAATATTTAATTTGATTTATTAGCACGACATTAGGTAAGTGGATTGGTTTTTATAATTTAATTAATGATTTTTTCCGGTCAATAATTTATATTTTTCCATTTGCCGTATGTGTGCTGGCATGACTCGTCATTAGATGAAACAGCTCATATTTTTTTTCCTGTCCATTAGGTTCAATTAAAAATTGATAATTCTCTTCCATTATTACAGTTCCAATATTCAAATTGAAGTTCACAGGGGGTTTATGCTTATTAACAATTTGTTGTTGTTGTTGTTTAGAGTACTAGTGACAAAACTGGGCTAAAAAATAAATTGACTTCTGAGAATTTTCTGTATTTTCTAATTTTATATTGTCACTAACCGTTACCCGCGGTTTCACCCTCGTATGGAATGTAAAATTCTTTCCAAAAGAAAAAATAGCTTATGAAACATATGGGCTGTCCAATATAACAATTTGCTTTTAACTTTGCTAAACCACTTAACATAACTATAAATCTACCAATTCCGAACACATTTCACCCAAACTGCAAGTGCTTATGGGCCACATTATTCAACAATTTTCCTCAAATTTTTTTTGGAACCACCTTGTATAATTGTAATAACCCTATAGTGCAACAATCCTGTATATGCTACTGTTTATTTGTTACCCAAATAACATTTTTTAATTACCTAAATATTGCCCTCCACTCTAAACAATTATTTCTGATAATTTTTGAACCACTTTGTAAACTATAATTTTAACCGGCCTTTATATGCAACTGTTTCTAACATTGTGTTAAACACAATATATAAATATAATTTTGCTTCGCTCCATATTTCAGGTATTTCATTTAACAGTATGCAACTATTCCTGGTCTACCTTAAATAACAAATTTTTTTAAACTTTTTTAATACACCCTGTAAAACTGTAATTCTACTAAGCCCCGATCTCAACCGCCACCTATATACAACTACTTATGGGCCACCCAATTTAATATTTTTCGTACCACTCTGTATAACTAACTATTGATGACCACCCTACATAACAATTTTATATAATATATTTAAGAACTGCCTACATACAAATTTTATTCAATATTTTTAAGAACTGCCTTCTATAGCTATAACTTCCATCTACTTTTAAACTATCTTTTATATACTGCTGCCAATTAGTCACACATTATAACTTACTGGTTTATCAGTTTTTGAACCATCCTGTATAACTATGCTAAATAACCATTATTGAGATATTTTTTAACCATCCTGGAAATATAATTTATCTCCTCCTTATATGTCAACTACCCCGTATATACAACTTTTTCTAACATGTTTCAATCACACTGTACTATAATTTTATTTCGCCCCATGTTTCAGATATTGCATATATGCAACAGCTCATGTTCTATCTCAGAAAAAATTAGAACAGGATAAAAAATCCACACTATTTTACTATAATTTAACTCCAGCCTCTATTTCAACCACCTTGTATGTGCAACTACTTATCGGCCACCCAGTTTGACATTTCTTGTATTACCCTGCATAAATATAAATCCATCAGTTTCCAATAAATTTCACCACAACTTCAACTGTTTATGGAGCACCCTATCTAACAATTTTCGAAGATTAAACTACCTAACTCTATTCCTTCCTATATTACAAATATCCTATCTGTGCCACTGATTATGAATTACGCTATTTCACATTTTTTCCTCATATTTTTTAAAGCATAGAATAAAATTCATTTAAACCGTCCTTCATTTGCAACGTTTTCTGACCATCTTTGAATCACACTCTCTAACAATAACTTGACATCGCCCCATATTTCAGGTACTCGATATATGCAACATATCATGCTCTACCCTATATAACAAAACTCTTCTAACTTTTTTTACCCACACTGTATAATTATTATTCTACTCTACGCTATATTTCAACAACCTTGTATATGCAACTATTTATGGGCCACCCAATATAACATTTTTTCACCACTCTGTATACTTAGTATTCTAGTCCACCCTATATTCCACTCCATCTTATATTTCAACCACCTAGTATAAACAACTGCTTCTAACATTTTTTTTTTCAATCCATTTCATTACTTTAATAATAGCTCAAGAAAATTCATATATCCTAACATATTTTTTTTATCCACCTTGTGTAAATATAACTAGCTGTCGCCCAGTGGTCGAAATTCGACCAATTGTGTCAATATCTCTGGCAGGTTAAGTAACCTGAAAATCTTATCGTGACATTCTATCCTAGGACTTTAGGGAGAACAGCAATTACACGGAACGGATCCAGATTCGGAACCTCTGTGTGATAGTTTCCTCGAAAATCCTAGATGTCGGTCTTACATCTCGCTTCTACAAATAAGTAAAGAAATTCAAGTTTTTTCAGATATAATTTATAGGACTTTATTTGTGTCCAAATTCGTAATTCTTAATTTAATATGACAACAAAACAACCGCTAATGGGCTACCCTACATATTTATTTTTTCTAACCTCCCTGTATAGCTATAATTGCACTCAATTCTCAAACATTTATTAAAATCCTCATTATAATAATTCCATCTCATTATATATTTCCATCACCCTGTATATGCAACTGCTCATGGACCACGCATAATATTTTTTAACATTTTTGAACCATCCGGTAAACCATTCTGTATATGCCACCTGCCTATGAGCCACCGTATTTACTCTTTTTGTTTATGAAATTTTTTACTATCTTCTGTAACTATAATTCTACTCTGACCTATATTTCAATCATCATATATATGGAACTCTTCGTGGGCTACTCCATTAATCATTTCCGTTTCTAACATTTTTTATCATCATCCTGTGTATCTTTAATTCCTCTCACGCTATATTTCATCTTCCCTGTATATACAACTGCTTATGGGTTACGAAATGTTGCATTTCCATTTTCGCCACCTTGTATATGCATCTCTGTATAATATTCTTTGAACCACCCTGTGTAACTGTAATTCTACTACACCTTCTATTCCAAGAACCCTGTAAATTCAACCGCTAATGGGCTTCCCTATTTAATTATTTTATTAGTTATAATTGCACTGTACTCTGTATTTTAAAAACCCTATATATGCAACTGCTTATGTGCCACCCACGAAAAAAATGATTTTGAACATATCTGGAATCGCCCTGTATAATTATAATATACAACGATTACCTTACTACTAAACAATAACAACTCTTGCATGCCACTTCCAGTAGTACATGCTCTAAGTATAAACACCATTAGTCCCTCTATATATAATTACTCAATGTTTTGAGTCTGGCGGCGGCGGCACATTCAGTTGTTTGGCGTTAACATTATGACGTAAATAATGAATTTTTATTACATTTTATTTAATAAATAAACCATTATTATAAATTAATATTAGCATTCTGCACTGAAGGTCGTCAGTAGCTACTAAAACAAAACAAAAATGAAGAAAATCGGTTAAGAGACAGAGGAGAAAATGGTACCTAATCGTTTTGTCTTTGCCTATTTATATATAGATTCTATTTTATCCTTATTTCACCAGCATTGTATATGCAACTACTTATGACCCTAACAATATAACATTCTGTTATTCACCCTGCATAAATATAATTCAATTCCACCCTTTTTTCAACTACCTGCTATATACAACTGATTATTGTCCACTCAATATATCTTTTTCGAACCACCCCGTATAACTTCCCCCTTATTTCAACCACGTTGTATATATGCAGCTACTTACGGGCCCTGTAATGTACCTTTTTTTAAGATTTCTTAAATGCATGTAATTCTACTCCGCTCTAAGTTTTACCTATCCTATATATGAACACCCTGTAGAATTACACGGGATATATCAGTTGATTTTTAAAGAGAAACATGTTACATTGCCGTATTCCGAATTCTGAAGAAAAGCTAAGCTCATGCAAGTATCTAATATTTGGTGCATGCGGTGGAACCAATTGACTAATTGTGTGTTACCGAACACGGTAGTAGTTTTTTCTCTATATCTACCGTTTCTCTCAATGTAGGGAGATAAAATGTATATCATATTTTAAGTCAAGCAATAAGCTTTGCAACAAAAAAGATTTAGCAAAAACATTTCAGTAGTTTTTACGTGATGAGGTAACAAACAAACAAACAGACAACTACAATGTTATAATAGTATAAAGATGTGAACTAATTCATATCACAAACTACTACAAAATATCCAAGGATCGATTAATTTATAGAAAAATATGTGGAAAAAGTGGAGAAGTATTTTGAGAATAGTTGCAAAAAAGTCTACAGTCACCATAACTTTTTTCTTGACCATGCAATCAGAGTACGGCATTCATTGGCACTTCTATCAGACCTCTTATTTTTAGGGGAAAGTTGTCTAAACTCCAGGTAAACTACATATCTGAAGGATTTAGATCTGGGGGATTTATTGTTAAGTCATCAGGGAACCTCTGTTGTAGTGGATCAAGTTATCCATACCATTTCTGACCATTCTTGTTACGTCTAGATGGACGGTTTTTGCATCAGCTGATAATCGTGCTTGTTCTGATTGAGATATTTTAAATCATAGGTGATCACATCATTGAACCCTTTCTCATTGATGGAACTTATTTATTTACAAAAAACATTGATACAGAGTACAAATCCAAAATAGTGTCCTCTTTATATAATTTTAAAATGTAGATCTGTGAAACTTAGCACCGTAGGGATTAATTAAATACAGTTTTAATTAATGATGATCGAAATACAGTTATTAATCTACGCCCAGAAATAAATTATTAAAATGATTTGGACTACAAGCTGTGAACTCTCAAAGATTTTGAAATAATTGCAATATGTATTAACAGTTCTTTTCATTCCATAAACAGGCGTATTCATACCTGAATTAGTATTGCGAAAAGACTAAAATAAGTATTCGTAGTTCTTTGGTTTCTTAATTGTAAATGTAAATTTATCTTTGGTATTATATGGGTACAATCTAGTGTTTTAGTCCAATTTTGTAAAACTAGGAAATCAGCAAGTTTACTGTCTTTCTTGTAAGAGTGATAATTGAAAATGTTCTCAAAATACCAGAGTAATTTCTGTTCATGATGGTCACATTTGCCAAACGTTTTAAGAATTTATTTTGTATGTTTACAAGTCTGGTTTCATAAGTGACATATTGCGGGTTCCAATCCCCAGAGGCAAAATTGGTGCAACTATGCATAAAAGCATTGTACAATATTTAAATTTTCTGTAGTTTTTTAATACAAACCCCAGCAGCCGATTACAGTGATTATCATTTTTTTTTCAATACGTCATTTTGGAGTCCAGTCGCGAATTACACAAATATTTTTTAATGTACTCTCTTCGAGGTGTGATTCCTTTGTACGCAAGACAATATATATTATATATTACTTATAACATATATTGTTTCTGGTCAGGGAACCGTCATCAGTTGCGCTTCCCACAATTTAATGTCCTCTCGAACACTTCTTTATGTATTTGATACATTTCGTTAAATTTCAAGACGCGAGATGTAAGATCGACATCTAGGATTTTCGAGAGAATTAGCACACAGAGGTTCCGAATCTGGAGCCGTTCCGTGTAATTGCTGTTCTCCCTAAAGTCCTAGGATAGAATGTCAAGATAAAATTTTCAGGTTACTTCACCTGTCAGAGATATTGAATACTCTCTTCGAGGTGTCAATCCTTTGTACAAAGCAGCACAAATAAATGTTTTGGCAATGGTAAATCAAAATCCATCCAGATCAACTAGTGAGATTGCGGCAGAAGCTGGCACATCTCAACGAACTATAGTTAAGGTACTGAAAGTGCACAAGTTCCACCCGTACAAAGTTTCAGTTTCTCAAACTTTGCATGCTGGTGACGAACATCGACGTATTTTATTTTGTACATGGTTTAGAGACATGTGCCTTGACAATCCACAGTTTCCATTAAAGGTGGTATGGTCTGACGAAACTAGATTTACTAACTGCGTTATGTTCAATAGACACAATGAGTATATCTGGGCTGAAGAAAACCGTTTCCATGTAGAACAAAGACGACCCCAGATAAAATTTGGTTTTAATGTTTGGTGTGGTATAATAGGGTCTACTTTTCTGTGGCCTTTTATCTATGACGAATCACTTACTGGGGAGCGCTACTTGCATTTCTTGCAATACACTTTACAAGGCATAATTTCATTTTGAGAACTCGTTTAGAAATTGAGTGGTTCCAACATGATGGAGCACCTCTCAAAACTCGTTATTAGTAAGACAACACTTAGGTAATATCTATCCAAACTCTTGGATAGGAAGAAATGGCCCACGCGGATGGCCACCCCGGTCTCCCTATTTGGCAGTTATAGACTTCTATTTATGGGGTGCGCTAAAAAACAAAGTATACAAAAGAAAGTATGAGACAGTTGGTGACCTAAGGGAGGCGGTATTACAAGCAATTGAAGAAATTGATAGGCGGTCTATGAGGAAAGCGGTAATGTCAATCGTAAAAAGATGCAATTTTTGTCTAAATAACAATGGTGGACTTTTCGAACATAAATTGTAACTATTATTATGTACTTTAATTTTTTTTTTAGTAAGTACCTACAGACTTAGTTTTTTCGTTATATCTGATATACCTAAAAAAAATCGTTCAATGTTTTTTAGAATAGTTATTAATAAATCAATCTATTTCATATTTAACTACGTCAAAATTCAAAATTAGAGAGAAAAGCATCCATAACTCCGATATTTTTATGAATAACTATTTCGAGTATTATATAGTTGAAAAGCTGTAAAAACGTCCGATTTTTTGAGGTCATAGCCAACTATGGTTTCCATTAAAAAAAGATACGCTTGTCTCATATCTCGAAAACGAGAGCTGTCACGCAAACAAGGACATGCCAATCATATTTGGGATACAATTCCCTTCAATTTTGATATTTACACTTTTTTTATAAAATCGAAAACAAAGGAGCTGGAGGGATTTGACTAAATCGACAGAATTTCGTTTTTTCAAAATATCTAGTTAGCCATGACTTTTTACAAAAATCCGAAAGTGTCATTACATTGGGCCAGTAAAACTGCAAATCTTTCCCAATTTAACCATTGCTCTATCTCCGCTAGTTTCCGAGATCCCCATACTGATCATCAAAAAAACTCACCCTGTATATAGATTCGTCAATAACGTCAGAGATTAGAAAAATATCCAGGAATCACGTTTTAAATAGCAAATTCTTTGAATCGTGAGGGAATATCAAAAACGACACACCTTTGAATTCCTTTTTAAAGAGGCTTTAAAACGTAGATGTCACTTTGGTTCAATTAAAAAAAAATTGAATAGCTGTGTTAGTGTAATTTACAACTAGTCTGACCAAATATATCCTCCATCGTAAATCCTTTGACGTGTTTTTACGATTTTCAAAATAATGAGTACTTTAGGAAATATTCCAAGTTGGTTCGTTTTCATTGAGACACCCTGAATATTAAAGTGCGACCATATTGCGTAGGAGGAATTAGTCACAAGGTCTTTATCTGAGACCAACTCTCAAATGTATTCATTATATTCCAAAAATATCTGCAATTCAAACAATTTTATTCAGTCAGCGAGAACATATTGATATTTAATAGATAATTTTTTTTTCGAATATGATCAGTTGTAGTTATTGAAGCTGCGAAGACATTGAGGCAAACTTTTTTCATATTCACTTAAAAATTTTCCGGAATATCATGACCGCTGCGAAGCTAAACGAAATGACATCCAAATGCCCTAAAACTTGTAGGCATTAGAGATGAATTATTGGCCGTAGAAAAAAGCACAACCGTGAGATGTTTTGAAGAAAAACTTTACAAATTTCCATAATACGCGCATAAACGCGACCAACTTTCCACCAAAAAAAAATTATAAAATAAAATAATGACCCCCTCATCTCGCGGAAGATGCGGACAGGAAATGTTGACTACAAACAGAAAAAAAAATACGGCGTCGCCGGTCGTCGAGGCGCATCGCCATTTTCTCCAATATATTACAATAAACTTAAAGCTTTAAAGTCTTCTTTTACATAATTTATAAATAAACATTCATAATGCATGTTATGTTCTAGGCGGTGAATAATGGCATGCAAATTGTAATGGCGAAGAATGGGAAATTTAAATATTAATGTTTTTCCGTCTCTAAGACATTGCTATATAATGAATGTAAAACGAAGGAAAAAAATGACGAACGATCACAAAGTGCTGAATGAATGGCAAATAGCAGTGGATATGGTTGTAATTATGAAACACCACATAAACGAAAACGTTAGAAGAGATTGAATATCTCAAGTATGGTTCTTGTTTAGTTACATCCGAAGTACATGGGCATAAATAACAAACAGAGGAAATCTCAAGGACTAATTTTGCATAATTATTTTATATTCTCAGAGACATTTATTTTTTAACCGACTTCCAAAAAGGAGGAGGTTATCAATTCGTCGCGTTTTTTTTTCGCTTTTTTTTGTATGTATGTTACCTGATTTCTTCTCCTGTGGTGCACCGTTTTGAACGAATATGGTCTTGTTTAATAGAGTATATATCGGGATTGGTGAAACTTCAAATTTTGGAAAAGAATTCTATTGGTAAAGTGATAAAATTTGTGAATGAACACATGCGTGCATGGAAATCGACCAATATCCCTAATATTTTAGTCGATTTTTCGATAACTCCTTATGGATGTGTATAGTTTTTTAACGTTTAATCTAAGGAAGATCCTTAGGTGATCTCATATACTTTTCTGTGACGTTCAACTTGCAGTTTGCCGAAAATCGCCGAAAATCCCAAAATTCTTATCAAAAATTTCATCGAAATGACATAACGGACATTTGCTCATAAATATTTTAATTCCAACGTAATAGTGCGGTAATTTTAGGCACTGGAACTGTCAATTGCAAATTTGAAAATTTTCTATGTACATCTCAAGCATATAGGTAGTAAAGCATAGTATTTTCGGCTCCTTAAATCAATGAGTACCAAGCTCGTTTTGTTTGTATACCAGACAAGCAACAATCAAGTTTGATGAATTAGTAAATAAGTACGCAATGAAGGATTTTAGATTTGCTTGGCACCGGCTTCAAAATATACTAGATTGGTAGGTAATTAATTTGTACAGAATGAGTACTTTTTAATGTTTACATTTTTTACTTCCTGGGTAGGTACCTAACAACATTGAATGTGTTATTTATTTGCTAGAGTTGTATTTTGTTATAATTATTTTTAGCTTTTTAGTTATAGGTAGAAGTCGGTTATATTTTTTTAAAAAAGTTTTTATTTATTATTGTGTCGTTGAGGCCGATGGAAATCCATCCTACACTAAATAACAAACTAAATTCGGTAGACAAAAAGCTATGTTCGATAGGCCTTTTTGTAGATTTTTCTCGTGCATTTGGCTGTGTCAACCATGACATTCTGGTCATCAAATTAGAGCGTTACGGGATACGTGGTATTCCGCTTAGTTTCATTTCTGACTACTTAAAAAATCGCTCACAAATTGTATGTGTTAACTTATGCAGCAAAAAATTAGAGGTTACCCCTGGTGTTCCTCAAGGTTCGACTCTTGGACCATTTTTGTATGTAATCTTTGCCTATGACCTGCCCGTTTACATTCTTAAGAATTTCGATACTAATTTAACTTGTTACGCAGATGATACCAATTTCTTAATCGTTAGAAATGAGTATCAGTCAGCTCAACATACTGCAGTGCAAGTTTATAGAGATGTAATTAAGTGGTGGCATAAGAATGCCTAACTCTTAAACGCAGATAAAACTATAGGTGTAGCTTTTAAGAAAAAGAAAAATGTAATTGATATGGCCGATGTTAAGCTATGCTCGGAAGTTAAATTACTGGGTGTCGTTATTGATGAAAATCTGACGTGGTCAACACACATTGACAAACTTTGTGAAAAATTAAGGGGAAACTGTTGCGGCATTAGGCAGTTGAAAAATAACTGCACTAAGGCTGTTCTACTTTCGGTGTATTATGTCAATTTTCATTCCCATTTGCGTTACGGGATCTTGGTATGGGGTCAATGTTCCCAAATAAATAGAGTTTTTTTTGCAGAAACAAGTAATTAGAACTATCTGTGGTTTATCATTTCGTGAAACAAAAAGGATCTTTTAGACAAAAGTTCTTACACTTGTGGGTATTTACATTTATGAGGTCGTCTGTTTTATTTATAAGTACAAACCCATATTTGTTGAAAATCAGAGGACTCATCTTTATTCTACTAGGTTTAGGGATCTTCTTGTGCCCGATCAACATTGAACAGCCTACCAAAAAACTGTTACCTTCAGTGGTTGCAAAATATACAATCTCTTACCAAGTGATATCAAGGGAGCCAAAAATGTTTTCACCTTTAAAAAACATTGAAAACATTTCTCTTGGCAAAAATTATTACAATGTTGCTGAATTTTTTTGTTCATAACCTATGTTTTTTGTCTTTATATATTTATATTTTTATTATATTTGTTTGTCTTTTGTACTGTACGTGACCTTTTATTGGCAATGCAACAGACATTTAATGTATAATTATCATCATAATATAGCAATGGATGTATTTTATAATTTTCAATTTGAATGTATCTTTTGTTTGTTTGTGAATAAAGCTATTGAATTGAATTAAATCCTGTTTTATTAAGATCGACTTAATTTTGTGACTTGGTTTACCAATATACGTCAAGTTCTTTTTTGAACGAGTAAACTAAATTTAATGCCTTTTGTAACTGTTTGTCAATCGTGTCTGGGGAGTACCCGTTATTATAAGCTACTAGCTTTATTAAATTTAATTCTGCCGAAATTTGTGTGTCTGATAATGAGACACTTATGAGCCTATGAACCCTACAATGGTATCGAGTCCATTTATGTTGGAAAGGGTATGTTGAAGTACTGTGAATCGTATTGTCAGTATACGACTCTTTAGAAAAATTCCAAATACATGCCTACAATTTCCTCTTGTTATTGATAAATCTAAAAAATTAATTGTTGAATTTTGTTCTATCTATCTACGGTGAATATTATGTTAGGGTCGATGTTGTTAATATATTCAACTAACTGTCTACTTGTTCCTGCAAAAGCTGTAATAATGTCCATACATACCTGTACTAATAGATAAGATTCTTAGAATAATTATTATGATTAAATAATTGTTGTTCTATACTGTCCATAAATATCTCTGCCAATAGTAGGCTTTCCCATTGTTAAGCCCTCTTACTAAGGAATATTTTATTGCTAAAAGTAATAATTTGGTTTTAAGCACGTTTGGAGTAGACTAAGTACTTCATTTACTATAATAGGATTACCTCGATTCTGTTCAAGTAATTTTTCTACTAAATCTATTGTATGGTCTAAGAGAATGCTTGGACAAAGATTCTTTACGTCAATAGAAATTAATTTACAGTTCGGAGGCAAAACAATATTTTCAATTTGTTTATCAATTGATATGAGTTAGTATTGGTTTGAATTTTGTATATTGCTTAATGATATCTATTAGTGTCTTGGGAAATTTTTACTGAGTGGGCTGTAATGGTTGATACAACTGGCCTTATAGGTAAATTTTAATAAAAGTACATAACTTTTATTAATTAGTGCAATTTTGGTGGAACTGTAAATTAATTTCTTTTGACTTGAACAGAATGAAGTTAATCCTATTATCGTAAATGAGTTTACAGTTCATAATTTTCCACAAAGTCTTAAAATCTGACTAAATTATTTTCGACTTCTGTCTCATTTTTTTACTGGTTCAAATTATTAAGATTGATTCTTAGTTTTTTATATTCTACATGTTTGGTTGCTATTGAACTAATTATGCCCATCGCTATCCATTTCTTTTCTGGGTATTTTGCAGCTTTTATATTGAGGTGTAAACATTTTAATAAAGTCTTTCAGTCTGTTAAATAATTTTATTATAAATTGTATTATTATTATTATTATTATTATTATATTACACTATATTCTGTATTACACTTTTAGGTTTATTCTACAATTATTTTTTTGTTATTTAATATTTGTGAAGCTACAAGTAATTAATAGAAACGAGAAATTTTTTATAATTGTAGTCAATATTAGAAGGTGTTCAGCATATACTAAATATTCAAACTAAGTCATCTACACACATATAGCTTTCCAGCACACTATATGAGGAAATTTTGCTGAAATATGTACTGATTACAAACCCAATTCAATTAATTGATGAACAAACCTCATATATTTAAATGCAACGCCTCTCAAATTCTAACAAGTCACTGTTTAGCAAATGCTGGACGCTATTGCTTACCGTAGCTGATGCTGCAACCCAGGAAATGGCTGGGTTGTTGATAATCAGTGAAACGAGCATTGGTCGGATGACTCATTGAATTTCACTCGACTTAAATAAATATCGATGTGTGCTTAGTGCTTCGGACCAGAATACCGGGATTCGATATGGGAATAATTGGGCCAACAGTAATCTGTAATTTATGTAAGGAATAGTTGCTATCAGAAAATATTTTTACAATAAACAAGAGGGAATTATTTCAATTGTGTGAGTTGTTTGAATTCTATAACTCTAAACGTAGTTACACCAAAACAATATTGGAGCAAATACTATTGGTATTTTTATACAGGGTGTTTCTAAAATAGCGTTCAAAACTGCGGCCCTAAAACGCACCCTTAGAAATTTATATGTCCTTGTAAAGTGCATTTCTCTGTTTGAATATGACTCCATTTTATGAGTTGCAATAATCTTGTATACTTAAATTTTCCAATCACCAATTTTACTAATTAAACACAGCAAACCTCAATTGATAGTTTATTAATAACTCAAAGAGCAGAATATTTTAAATTTTTATTAAAAATCGTTAAGATTTTACAAATCTGTACAGATGATTTGTATGTCAAAACATGGACTAGCACATGTTATTTAACGTAAAAATGTATGCAAGACCCATACATTTTTTTCTATTTATTTTCGACCGTTTAGTCAATAACAGGAAAAAAAACAGTTATGTTTGAACCCTTTTAAGGCCACATAACTTCCTAAGGATGCATTTTAGGGCACTTTTTAATAGAGACTTTTTGGATTATTTAAATGACTTTTATACAGAGCCTATTTTAGAAATACTCTGTTTAGACTGTAAACTTTTCCAGCAAAAAGAAATAAGCGAATATTTTAAAAAAGGTTAGTTACTAATTAGTAACTAGTAATGTAAACAAATTAAATAAATGAAACGGATTATTTATTTGGGGTTTCGATCTTATTATATTGGACAAAATGGAAGCAGCATTGAAAGCAGAATAAAAAAGAATAAAAGCTATCACAGACAGTGTAGGAGTGTCAGCATGAGGTACAGAATAATGTCAAGTCATTTTAGTTTTGCTATACTGAATAATCTTTTGAAATAGCTTATACTACTGATCAAAACACGAATAACATCAACGACGTTTGATTTGAAGTAAATAGAAAGAAATCTATACACTTTTTATAGAATTTTCAACAACTTTCATAAGATTTTCTTTTTATCATAATGTTGTTGTGAGTAGGGTATACGTGTTGCCCATTCGCGATAAACAAAATCTATAGGTAGGTATAATTTAGATAACATAACATGATAATTTTGAATATCTGTATATAAATAGGCAAAGACAAAACGATTAGGTACCATTTTTTCCTCTGTTTCTCAACCAATTTTCTTCATTTTTGTTTTGTTTAGTAGCTACTGACGACCTTCAGTGCAGAATGTTAATCTTAATTTATAATATTGGTTCATTGATTAAATAAAATATAATAAAAATCCATTATTTACGTCAATAATGTCAATGCCAAACAAATGAATGTGCCGCGTGCTGCCGCCGCCAGACTCAAACCATTGAGTAATTATATATAGACAGACCAATGCTGTTATATGCTTAGAGCATGTACTTCTGGAAGTGGCATGCAAGCGTTGTTATTGTTTAGTGGGTAAAGTAATCGTTGAATATTATAATTATACAGGGCGATTCCAGATATGTTAGAAATCATTTTTTTCATGGGTGGCACATGAGCAGTTGCATATATAGGGTGTTTAAAATATAGAGTAGAGTGCAATTATAACTAATAAAATAATTATATAGGGAAGCCCATTAGCGGTTGAATTTACAGGGTTCTTGGAATAGAAGGTGCAGTAAAATTACAGTTATACAGGGTGGTGCAAAAAATGTTTTACATAGATGCATATACAGGGTGGCGGAAATGGAAATGCAACATTTCATAACCCATAAGCAGTTGTATATATAGTTAAGATGAAATATAGGGTAAGCAATTACAGATATACAGGATGGTGATAAAAAATGTTAGAAAAGGAAATGATTTATAGAGTAGAACACGAAGAGTTCCATATATATAATGATTGAAATATAGGTCGGAGTAGAATTATAGTTACAGAAGATAATTAAAAATTTCATAAACAATAAGAGTGAATATGGTGGGTCATAGGCAGTGGCATATACAGAACGGTTAACCCGGTGGTTGAAAAATAAAAAATATTATGCGTGGTTCATAAGCAGTTGCATATACAGGGTGGTGGAAATATATAATGAGATGGAATTATTATAATGAGAATTTTAATAAATGTTAGAGAATTGAGTGCAATTATAGCTATACAGGGGGGTTAGAAAAAATAAATATGTAGGGTGGCCCATTAGCAGTTGAATTGTTGTCATATTAAATTAAGAATTACGAATTTGAACACAAATAATGTTCCTTGAATTATATCTGAAAAAAACTTGAATTTCGTTACTTATTTGTAGAAGCGAGATGTAAGACCGACATCTAGGATTTTCGCGGAAACTATCACACAGAGGTTCCGATGTGTGTAATTGCTGTTGTCCCTAAAGTCCTAGGATAGAATGTCACGATAAAATTTTCATGTTACTTAACCTGCCAGAGATATTGACACAATTGGTCGAATTTCGACCACTGGGCGACAGCTAGTATTAAATAAATCCACTTATAAAAAGTTATGTATTTGGGTTATCAAGTTGAATAGGTAGGACAAACTGGAAGAAGTATTGAACAGAGATTAAAAAAACATTAATGCAAACCAAAACAGTACAGAACACGTGAACTAAGGGTATGTATGACCTGATGGTAATACTCTGGTAATTCATAGATTGTAACTTTTTTCTTTAATGTTACAATTTTATGCGATTTAGGTTTGTTATTTCGTTTGTTCAATTTTGAATATCTATTTTCTTACTTAGTACGTCACTGCAATAGACATCTATGTTGTTTAAATGCATTTTATAATTATTTAAAAAAAATAATATTTTAACTTCCAGGCTAGTAAGAAAATGAGTTGCTATTAGTATTTAAATCTCCTTTATTATTGTAATGTCATCTATAACTACCACTGAGAATTATATTACTTAATTTTTATTACAGTTGTCACAAACTTAAAAGTACCAAAACTTTCAGACATAATGTTTTGACGCAATGTTTTCCTGGATTTTATTGAAAAACTTTTGATTGTATTAAAGGTTATAATTAATTCTCTCGAAAAATTTTAATTAAGTGGACCTCATGGATTACCGACTCAAATCAATAACACCTTAACTGATGAGGCTACGGTCAATGGTATGAGGACTGAATATATGATTTTGTTGATTATTTCACATTAAGGGTATTTTTTGTCCATACTAATACCGTTTTGTTGAAAACATAACGTTGAATCGACCGGCGATACAATACGAAGAGAACGATGTTAGATGTCTAACGGGATGATTCGGCTGGAAGCATATGTGCACTTCTATGGTTGAATTTGTTAATCTACATAGGATATTTTGATCCAACCCTCGCTTATTCACGGTAATTCAGCATTATTTAATCATGATATTTTCATTTTTATGTATAAACCCATACAACAAGAAAATGTAAGCTCTTTTTCCAATTGTACCTTGAACCCAAAAGTTTTTATAAAGTTGGGGTGCACTTAAATTCAAATACGGTAAATATGGCAAATGCAATATTAAATTGGTCCTTCGAGCCGGATATGCTACATCACATTGGTCCTTCGAGCCCGATATGCTACATTAAACTGGTCCTTCGAGGTGGATATGCTACATTAAATTGGTCCTTCGAGCCGGATTCTCTACACTGATTATTATCAGAAGAACATATTTTTTATTTATTCAACAATGATTTGCTACTAGTGTATGTATTAGCGCCAAATGAATATACAATATAGTAGCAACATGCTGAATAAATCCTACAATCTGTGCCCATGACTGCAACGGTCAAAGACTAGCAGAGTTAGTAAGAGGCGTTAATTAACTGAAGATAAAATTTAGGATGGAGTGATTTAAATGGAGTGGGGTCTTCACTTGGCGGCGAGGCAGAACATATAAATCTGTGGAGTTTTGTTTTCTTTTTGTAATTACTTGACCTCTGATTCTATCGACCGACAACCAAAACTATTGAACAAAATCGTTTTGTCAAGTAAACTTGTCAAAATTATCCAGCTTTTAATATGAAATTTATTTTATTCGGAATTTAATGTCATTGACACCGAAAATTTTTAAACTTTTAAGTTTTTTCTTAAATGTAGTGTTATTTGTCAATCATACCATAAAAATTCCCACATTGGTTTACATTTGCACTTAAATTTCGACTTTCATTAAGTTGTGGGACAACTCCTTCACATACCGTTTGCACTAATTAAAAATTTTGTTAATCAGAAACCGTGCATACAAAAATGTATATTTATGCCAATCCTATAGAAACGCAATTTTTTTCTCCATAAAATCGTACTTGCAAAACATCCACGTGAATCACGTTCGACCCCAGACCATGTGACTCGCCACTCAATCAGCAGATTAGACTCGCTATAAGTGATTTTATGTTGGGCCTTTTTTCCTATTCCGCGCCAACTCCTCCCCCTACTCTTCTGTTCGAGGCTTCTGAGTGCTAATGATGCAATCAATCCGCATAGATTGTAAACAACGTCTAAACGTACGGAAAACGCGAGAAAAAAGTGCGATCGCGACCCTACTTTAAGCCGCCTCGATGATGCCGGTGTGAAATCGGTCTAGTAGCAGATGACATGTTTGATTTGTATCGGGCTAGGGGGAACCCACGGATTCTCTCGAGTGGATTATAGTATGGGCGCGATAGCCTGTTGAGTTTTCTGGCTGGAAAGAAGTGAATCAAAAGAGTTTACGGGATCTGGAGTCACGTAGTTGTTCGGAGTTCGTAGGTCGTTTCTTTGAGGTAGGATTTTCCTGGTCGCTGTCGATAATCAGCACTTATTCCACAGGCCCTTTTCACATTCATAGTTAAAAAAATTGTCTATTTATATTATTTTATCTTTATCGGGATAGAGGATGTAACATAATGCCGTAAAAACATTTTACTAGGTGATAGTACTGATTATAAAAATTTAAAAAGTCTTTTATGACAAATGTCAAACAGTTTATATGTTTTGGAAAAAACGTCCAAAGTTGTCAACTAAAGCACTTTAATCTTTATCTTTATAATCTTAAGTGCATATTTATCTATTTATTTGCAAAAGGCTAAACATTTTTCAAGTGAACATAACAATGAAAAATACTCCATTATTCCTATCAAAAAAATGCACGTTTAGCCAGATTTACTTTCTAACAGAGTTAATGAAACAACAAACATGGCAACGCTGGTTAAACTGCTTTTGTTCCAACCGTAATGAAAATGTAAACAATAAGCAAGTACTGCAAAAATTAGTGCCAACAAGTGTTGTGGTCTAGCTTAGCAAAGAAAATTAGTTTAAATTTCAATATTAAATCTAACAATTTTGTGTTCTTGATTTCTAGCTGTGAAGTGATATTATGCTTTTGTGAATTTATGTGATGGAGTAATTCACAAATTAGGAATACCAGGATATAACGGGTGTTCCAATTTGAGGTTAATTTTTAAACTTGTCGCCATTTATATTTTTTGTACTTGAATATCATATTTATTTGACAGATGACAAGTAGGAATATTCCGGTTATTAAAAATGGAGAGATATACGATTGAGCAACGCGTGTTTAGTATTAAAATTTATTTTAAATTTGATGTAAAGTTGTGCAGAAGTTGGAAGAAAATTTCGTACAGAATATGGAAGAGAACATTGTCAGTCAAATGTTACCATTGGAAAAATGGTTAAAAAATTTGTGGAAACTAGTTCAGTAAAAGATGAAAAAAGTAAAACATATCATCGTAGTAAACGTTCAGAAGAAAATATTGCAGCTGTTACTGCTAGTGTTGTTGAACAACGAAAAACATCAATTCGTCATCGTGCACAGGAATTGAACATTCGAAAAAACACTTTATTCAGAATTTTATTCAAACATCTTCATTTAAAGGCTTACAAGATTCAGATAGTGCAAGAAATAAAGCCAACAGGCTTTGGTTTACGTCGTCAATTCGTTAATTGGACCATACAACAGAAACTTGAAAATGTAAATTTTTTTCATCAAAATCATCTTCAGGAATGAAGCAAATTTTGAATTGGGTGGATTTGTTAAGAAGCAAAATTGTCTAACCTGGGGTGAAGCAAATCCACGAGAAATAATGGAAAGACCGATGCATTGAAGATGACAATGGAAATGCTGTTACTGTGAATGGTGATCGATATCGAACGATGATTACTAACTTTTTGATGTGCAGAATATGTGGTTCCAACAGGACGGTGCAACATGTCATTCACCAGCAGAAACAATCAATCTTCTGAAACAGAAATTTGGTAATCGAATAATTGCTGGAAGAGGAAACATTAATTGGCCCCCTAGATCTTGCTATCTAACACCTCTAGATTTTTTCCTATGGAGCTTTTTGGAAGATAAGGTCTATGCCAACGATCTACAAATAATAGATGACCTAAATGAGAACATTATTGACTGTTTTCAAGTAATTGAACTGCAGTTATGCCAGAAAGTTCTCGAAAATATTGGCAAAAGATTAGAAGCTTGTGGTACAGCAGCAGGTGGTCTCTTCCAAGATATTGTTTTCCATTATTAAACCGAAACAATTGTACTATCATTTGAAATAAAATATTTGATCATTCTCAAATCATTTGTGTATTGTATTAATAATTTAATACACACCACAGGTGAGGTATCAGCCACGGTAATTTGTTCTTAATAGAGAATTTGTAGCTGCTGCGAATAACTTTACCCAGCTTTTGTCGGTACTGCAGAGTTTTTTTACTATTTTTACAAAGATAACTAACTGTAGTTAAGCATTGACTGTAATAACTTGGGCTTTTGCATGAACTCATTTTTTTTTCTTTAGCATGATTCACATTTTCAGCACTAACATGAATTGATCTATTACAATAACTATATCTACCTTAGCAATACTTTATGCTGCTATTTAACTGTTGCTTCTAAAATACTGCTAAATGGTTCACACATTTTCTAATCATATTTTCTGTTATATAATATGTTTATAATAAGAATGGATAAATGGTCATAATAAAGTTTATACTTAATTTTAATACAGTGCCATGGCTTCTACAAGCTATCTTTAGCCATAACAACATGTTTGCTATTGAATCTGCAGTTTCCCATATAACAATGTTAGTAAGTAATCATTTGAAAATACATTTTTTTAATAGGTTTTTTAGAGCGGAAACGTTTGCTTTCTTATTTTAACATGGCATGGGAGAAGTGGTATCTATCTTATTTGAGAGGAACATCATCATGATCAATTCCCAATTGCCCATTCGATTTTAGGGGTAGCAATAACAAATTATATCAATGTAGTTAGTATTCTTGCTCATAAGAAAATAGTTCGTCAAATGAATGGGTATTTGCCTGGGTATATACCATTTGTATGAAAACGTTTTATATTGATTATATGCTTCAGTGCTTCAGAAAAAGAATCTACAGTTCCGTCATTCGCTGTCGAGCTGAGATTCCTCAAACTGAGGTTATATTGAGCCAAGGCGAATTTTTTTTCTAGGAATAGAAAATTTAAAAATTAACCTCAATTTGGTACACCCTTTACTTTTTCTAAAGTCAGTGTCGAGTTCAAAGAAAATTAATTTGGGAAGTGCATTTATGAGTTGTACTTTGCAACATTGCTAGTGAACTTGGCACCGACTTCAGAAAAAGTATTTAATTGCTGAAGAAAAAAAAATTGCTTTTGAGTTATGTTCAGTTTTTTAGAGTAGGTTTTTATTTATTTTTTAATGTACTTATATTATTGCTATTTCGCTTTAGTTTCTATTCAAGAGAGCTATAAATTGAAATTTGTATTTTTAATCTCATCACTTTGTAAATCCAAAAATGTGGTTTTGCCCACTTGATTTCGTACAGCTGATAATAAAACAATCATCTTAAAGACCGCATGACTTACAAACTGAATGCCTTCGAAAATGCGAATAATGATACTAAACAAATTTCGTGTTCATAACAACTTCATCTCAAAACAATAAAGGGAAACTTGAAATCTGTTACGGCAAGTTCAATATTGTTATTCCCCTTGAAAAAAAATACGCCGTCATCTGTACACCGTGTCCCCTACTCTATCCCCCGCGTACCCTAACTTTCCCTCTCGCTCTCTCTCGCTCACCCCGATACAAAACTACCCTTCTTTTCGTGCGCTGGTGCTCGCGAGTCGTAATTAATTTTTCAGATGGATGTAAAAATATCGGGTTGATGGATTTTTCCGATTGCAAATATAAATCTAAAAAATACATTTGATATCGATACCCGAGCAGCGCTGCTTATTGCGGGGATCAACGAAGGGCGTGCGGTGGCATCGGGGACGAATAGTGGGGTGGCTTTGGAGAGTTCGAGTGGAGTTTTCGGGGACCGTAAGAGGGAGTTTAGTGGATGAGACTACCACCAAGAGGAGCACGTTACATTCGTGAAGTGCAGGATCTCACATGACAAATAGTTATAGTACGAGGAAATTATGATTTACATGAAAACATTCTTTAAGTAGGTAATTTATTTTTGTACGAGATAATCTATAATTTCGTCTACGTGGACATCCAAAAAAAAGGATTTTCTATGTATCTTCGAAAATACCATAATAACTCCACAAAATCGATACGTCAAGAAATTGGCTTATTTTTAGTTATGGTTAGTCTTGCCAGGTAAACGTGATTTATTGAACTCTCTCCTCTATTCTCTCTATCTCTCTATTCTCTCTACTCTCTCTATTCTCTCTATTCTCTTTATTCTCTCTATTCTCTCTATTTTCTCTATTCTCTGTATTCTTTATATTCTCTCTATTCTCTCTATTCTCCCTATTCTCTCTATTCTCTCTATTTTCTCTATTCTCTCTATTCTCTCTATTCTCTCTATTCTCTCTATTCTCTCTCTCTCTCTTCTCTCTTTTCTCTCTTCTCTTTTCTGTTTTCTCTTCTCTCTTCTCTTTTCTCTCTTCTCTCTCTCCTCTCTCTTCTCTCTCTCTCTCCTCTCTCTGCTCTCCCTCCCTTTTCTCTCTTCTCTATTTTCTCTCTCTCTCTTCTTTTTCTCTTCTCAATCTCTTCTCTCTCTCTCTTCTCTCTCTGTTCTCTCTCTCTCTCTCTCCCTCTTCTCTCTCTCTCTCTTTTTCTCTCTTCTCTCTATCTCTCCTTTTTCTCTCTTCTCTCCTACTTTCCAAACGTGACTATGTTTGTTCTTTATCCCTCGTAGATAAAATTTATGGGAATATCACAAAAATTGTGAACGAAATTATCGAAAAAGTAAAAAGACATACAAAACAATAGCTGAATACAAACATGTGAACAAAAAAATATCTATACAAATAAGGAAAGGAACACAGAAAATATTGAAACAACAGTAGAAGGAAATACAATTCTAAAAGCTCTAATAAGAACTGAAACTTTAGCTCAACAACAGATAGATGAAATCAAAAATAAAGTTGACACGTAAAAAATAGATAATACCAACTATTGTCTATGGTTCTCTTATATAATCTAAGGCTTTATTATTTTTTAAAACTTGAACAACATATTTTATTTTATATTTTCAAATTTATTTGTCATTTTACTGGGAAAACTAAAATAGACTGTAATATAAGTATAGTGGTCTATATAATTGTAAGTCAATTTAAAAGCCTATAAATAGACGAACTAAAAAAATTTTAGTTCGTCTATTTATAGGCTTTTAAATTGACTTACAATCTTATATACCACTATACTTATATTACAGTTAAATAAAATTGAACAACCAATTTGAATTTATTGGCCGTTATTTGAAAGAAACGCTTTATCTCGTAAATAAAATATTTCACCCTCAAGTGAAAACGTTGTGATATCAAAGAAACGAAAGAGGGAATTTATGTTATTGTTAATTAATGATATAATTAATTACCAATTATAAATGGAACTTGTTACTCTTTTTTCTCTGTCTTATGGCATCGTCTGAAGTCATTTTGATATTATTTTATCTGCGATCGTAAATCAACATTAATTTTAATTAAGTTAATTAAAAATTATTTCAGCGAAGTTCTTTGAAAGAAGAATGTAATAGTGAGAAAAAAAAATAAGTGATCAATTTAACTTTTTTAGGAACTGTATATCGTTAGTTCTAGACGTCTTGCAGATTCTTAGAAAATTTTATTGTGCGTCACTTAATGGTTCATTAAGCTTTAATGCTTAAATTTATTGTCGAAAAAAGCGCGTGATAAAAATATGCATGAGAATGGTTGGTAGCGTTCGCTGTTAATTGTTCAGTGTTTATTAAAAGTTTCGCCGTGCACTTTAAATTAGATTTTTAATCGGTTATGTACTATAGAATAAATTGTCTGTGCCTGGAAAAACTTTATTTGAATTTATACATTAATTATCCTTCAATATACACTCGTCTAACCAGCTCTATGTTATGGGTCTACTCACTTCAAGACAGTGTTGGTAGGCATCTTCTCTGAGCTATTCTAAAACAGCTTCAGTCAGTGGTTTGAATTCGTGTACCTTTTTTAACGCAGATAAACGTCTCATATGGCTCAGTCAGGAGGCTAAAGCACCATGAAGAAAAAAAACTCGAGTCCTTTTACCTGATGTTTACACCGAATTGAATAAGAACCTCATGATAATAAGGTATTACCACCCTCCAATACTGGATCAACGCTCAGATGAGTTTCAGTCTTAGAGCATATACTTCTGAAGGAAGGATTCTATGCGTAGTTCATTGGTAGTAGCACCAAATCGAGTGAAATACCCTGTCGCATTCTATATTGTCCTATCTTTCTAATCTTGTAAATATATATGTGCATTCCAGGCTACCTCCAGAAGTATATGCTCTAAGATTTCAAAAGATGTTTTCCCAGCGAAGCGAATACATCATATATGACTGGCAGCTTTGATTAGACTAATATACCTGTAGATACTACTGCTTAACACACCTGAAAATCAAAAAAATTCTAACCTTGGTACATGTCAAATCAGGCAATTACAAAGAAATTGCAAAAATCCCACAGAGGTAAAAAACTGGTGTTATTTTAGATTAAAAATAAAAATGATGAGTAGGCAATCCTAAAACTATATTTGAACTTAATGTTTTTACCATTTAAACTATCATGCTTTAAGTTATAAAACCTTCAGTCAGTTTAAGTTCTTTCTTGGTTTTGGCTCACCTTGCAGCTTTTTAAATTAGAGTAAACTCTATTTTCCTATAAATATTGAATATTGTATAAACCTTATTTATCAGAAAATACGAGTTAAACAAATTGAGCTTCCTCACAAGTAATCCTTTATCTTACTGATATATCTCAGAAATGTTAGTTTTTTTGTCAGTGATGTTTATTTATAATTTATGATTATAAAGTGACTCTTTATCACTCAAATACAAGTTCTGGTTTTGTATTAAAACAATGTGTCTCCAAATATAAGTCACATTACAGCTAGATCTCTGGAGTGTATAGTGTGCAATTGGGTTTGTGGGCATAGGCCTGTGAAACTTTGAAGCCTGTAGAAGTAAGGAAACCATTACAATCACTTTCTAAGCAGTGACAAGACTATGATCGTAATAAGACAAGAAATCAAAAGGCAAGTTGAACTAATTCATATGTAGGCTGATGGAATAGTAAGACAAAACAATCAGTATAAAAGCCCGATAGGACACAATGAAGAAGACTTTCGTATAAATTCAAATACTGGAAATATTCTGGAATATATGAGATGTCCAAGTATTTCTTAACAGCAGTATTTACAGCTAAGTTGTTAAGCAGTGTAAGCAGCAGCATAATTAAATCGGACAACACTAGACAAGATAAGACAAGAACCCAAAAGGCAAATTGAACTAATTAATCTGTTGGTTGATGGGATATTAAAACTGAACAATCAGTATAATGGCTCGATAGAACACAATGAAGAAGACTTTCATATAAATTTAAATACTGGACATGTTTTGGATTATATGAGATGTCCAAGTATTTGTTAACAGCAGTATTTACAGCTAAGTTGCTACCTTGTTAGAATATACGAAAAGTTTCATTTCAAGTCTTTGCTGTTTAAGTGCAAAACATTTGTTTTGTTTACTTAAATATAAATA
Source organism: Octodonta nipae (assembly GCA_034190945.1). Lineage (NCBI taxonomy): Eukaryota > Metazoa > Arthropoda > Insecta > Coleoptera > Chrysomelidae > Octodonta > Octodonta nipae. Next base: position 36,764,119 of record CM067216.1, on the reverse strand, counting down.
CTTATTTGTAAAAAATGACGCTAGAAAATCCCAGTGAAAAGCCATAATAATAATTTAATTGAACTAAAAACTTGTTTTTATATATTTTCTATTGTATATTTTCATCATCTATTTTTTCATTTGTTGCCTCTTAAACCTTGTTATATTTTTGTGATGCAATTCTACAGCCCAAATATTTCTTGCTACACCAGTGTTAGTAGTTGAAACTTCATGAAATGTTGCTGATCAAGATTCGTATCATCGACAGGATCAATATGCTTCTGGTAAGAGCCTTCTTTAGGCGCTTTGGAGCTGCTTGCTTTTAAGCATTAACGTATACTATTATATTATTTTCTCTATGTGTCCAGCTCTTTCTTCGTGTATTTAATTGGGTTGCTCTGTCAAAGCTTATCATACTGCAACAATTTTCGTGGGTTCAAATTAATTAAATGTTAAATACTGAGTCACTTCACTTTCTAGAACTTTTATTCAAACGTACACATCAAATATTCTCAACAGCTGATTCTAATACAATAACATCGAGACCATAACAATAGATAAGCTCTACTAACTACCTACTGAAATTAATATCGCTCTATATAGCGTACGCCGATCATTCTGGTCGTTCTACCTTTGTTTGCACAGCGTCCAGATTGATATTTCTTGCTAATTTTGAACACTCTAGAAATTGATGTTTTTATGTTCTTTGGGATGAATACTGTTTTTACTTTGCTTTCGCCAGGGACGGAGTGGATAATTTTATAACAATACTCTTGTTTATAATAATATTTTCGTGTGTTTCACTGAATACAAATAGTAGCTTCTTGATCAACAATTTTCTGATATTGATAAAATCAACAAAACTTTAAAATTTTTTCATAAATCACTATAACTAAATTACACAATTTGTAACTTCAAAGTGCCATCAGTTGCATGACTAGAGAGGTAATCTAGATCTTTCCTGACATGACCCTGTGTGTTGATATTCACCAGAATTTACAATAAAATAATATTTTCTGTAAATTTAAAAGTCTTATTTATGTCTCTATTTTCATTACACGGCTCAGATTTTACTTTCATATCGTAGTATCCCTCACATCACTCAACGGAAGGTCATTTTTTTCTCGACCACACCCTGTAGATATGCTGAAATTGGAGAACCACTGTGCACGATAACCGAACTTATACAAATCAGATTTCGTATATTAAACTAGAGTTGGCGGTGTGCTTATTATTAAATTAGCAATCAGAAGCGCATAGTGAAGGGCATCGCCATGTGGCACTCTCTACTCTTTCGATGTTGAACGTATTCGAAGCTGCTGCAGTGCAAGCTGAGTCTGATGTGGGTGGGTGAAGGGGGAAGTCAGTCGACAAAATATGTCGTAACACATGGACGGCTCGTCAATATAGGAACTTATAAATATGTAATTTTATGTAGAAAAATATGATGATGTGACTGCCAAACAAAGGAAACAAATAATAAGGGACAATATGTCTTCATTTCTCTACTTACTCTGCGTGTAGCAAGTTACACTTTTCTACTTGAAATTCAAACAACAACAGATTAATAGATTTTTGTTATTTTGAAATTTGTGACATGTCCTCAGTAGGCCTCGATCTTACCATTTCTGCTTTTTCACACAATTGTCCAGGCAATGGTAAAACTGAATACGCTGACCGTCTACAGAAATGACACAAATCTGTACCCTGTTTGATAATAAAGTAAGTTGTTGTGTTTGGTGAGACCTTAAAGATGTTAAGTAAGAAATTAATACAATCTAAATGTAAGTGATGCCCACAAGTCTGAACATGAAACCACCATCCCAACCTAAGTTGATAGACAAAAAAAAGTCTATCCAATTCCTCTATTCTTTTCTCAAATTCTCCTGTTAACATATTTTCTCCTTTAATAAATTTATTGTCATCATCTCTAGTCGGTAAAACTGATCTTTCTGGCTTATGACCTATAACAGTTGGAGTTTTAGTAATACACCTTAGCCACCAATTTTAATTTACTGAGAAATAATAACTCCAATAGATTTACACGAAACTATATAGTTTATTCTCCAAGAAGGCGCCCAACTGTTACGTTTACAAGTAAGAATCCTGTACCAGATAGTTACAACCCAGAACAAGACAAGGAAGAAAGTCGTACTTCTGATGAAGCTCCGATTGGGGATGGACCGAACTTTATAGAAGTCAATAGCTGACTAAACATGTGTATTGATGAGACCAGGATGAAAATAAATAAATAAATAAATAAATCGTCTTTATTCAGCAAATTACAATTATAATTTGCCCTGGGGAGGCGAAGATTAGCTACAAGCTATTCTTTAACTCTTAACCTTCCAGTTTACAACCACTTGTACTAAAACTAAAACTAATTACAATCGTTAAACAGCAAATTGTTGTTCCAAAAATAATTTCTTATATTCACTCCTATAAGCATACAGAGGGCTTAAACATATTAAAAAAGTGGACAGGCTGTAAAAGAACGTTCAAACAAGGCGGTGGACTGATGGGGCATAGTAAAATTATTAAACCTAATATAGCGGTTATGCATTGAGTTTATGTATATCAGTTTCTCAAATAAATAGACAGGTATGTGGGATTTAAATAAACGGTATAAAAACACCATAAAATGAAGCTTAAACGAATTTTTAACAAAACGGCAACATGTATTTTGAATTCGCTGCAGTCGATACTGAGAATATCTATCCAAGCACGGGTAATATACAATTATGCAATAATTAATTACTGAAATAACTAGGGACTCTGATAATTTTTTCCTCAATTTCAAACATAAAATATGAATATAAAGCATGCGCAATCGCAAGTAACATTTTTTCAGTAGGTTGCTACCATGTTCCCTAAATCTAAGCGATGTGTCAACAATTAGACCCAAATTCTTCACACTGCCTGATAACTCAAGAGCAGCGTTATCTAATTTTATACTTAGATTACTTTCAATATTACGACGTTGATTTCGGCTAGCGAAAAGTAAACCTTTAGTTTTATCGGGATTTATATGCAAATTATGGTCTTTTGAAAACTGCATAACCTCCAGTAAGTCTGAATTTATAATTTGTGTGGCCATCTCGAGGATCGAAAAAGTGGACAATCTGTGTATCATCAGCGTACATGTGAATATCAGAATTAGTTGTCACACTCGGAAGATCAGCTGTAAAGTTAAAAACAAAAGTGTCCCAAGTATGGAGCCTTGTGGCACACCTAATTTTATAAATTTTGAGTCCGAATCATCTTTTAAAATGCGCACGCGTTGCGAACGCTTCCACAAGTAATATTTAAAAAATAACACAAGAATATCATCGCAATCAAAGTAACGCAATTTAGTAACAAGTAGATAGTGATCGATTACATCAAAAGCCTTAGAGTAGTCCAGTGCAACCGATATAACTGCTAATTTTTTGTCTAATTTTCGAATTATGTTATCGGTGACATTCAGAAGAATACTTGCAGTACTGTCCTCTTTCCTTAATCCAGACTGATGAGCAGGTAAGATATTTGATTCACATAGGTAATTGATTAATTGGGCATGTACCACTCTTTCTAGCACATTTGAAATAATTGGAAGATGACTTATAGGTCGTAAATCCTGTACAGTTTTTGGATTGTGAACTTTCGGAATAGGAGTCATTTATTCACGCCAAGATCTAGGGAAGTAGCCTACCTCCAAGCAACTATTGACTATGTTTGTAATGTGATCCAAAATTGTCGGCAGACAAAGACGCAACATATGTAAAGTAATGCCATCCCTACCAGCAGCATTGGACCTTATATTGTTAATGATGTTTTGTACAGTGGTTCAGTGTCCACAAGAAAAAAATGACAGAAGTTGTTAGAAAACTTACCGTTCTGATAAAATGTACTTTATTAGCACATGCATTTGACTTCCCAAAAGTGCTTATAAAGTAATCATTAATTGTATTAGGCTGACAGAGGTTAGGAGGCAGTTCTGAGTTATTGTTGTTTTAATGTTGAAATCATTTAGCCCCTTCCAAAGTTTCTTTCCAGTTTTATCAGCCTCTAATCGTTTTAGGTAGGCTGCCTTTTCTGTTCTTATGGACGAAAGGGCAAAGTTACGTCTATCCTTGTAAATATTCCAGTTTTCTGTAGTTTTATTTTGTTTGTATTTAGTAAGTGCTTTATCTCTTTCTTTAAGAATTAATTTTAAGTTATCCGTTAACCGTTAAAATATAGCCGTCACATCAAGAAACGGAAAAACTCAAGAAGCAAGAAGTAAACAAAACGAAGAAAAACGGCGAAAAATAAACCACGAGTCAAACCATATTGAACGTTAGTTCAAGATATGTGGGTTTTCTCACAAATTCTTCTAAGCATTCAAGTAATTTTGTTAACGAATAGTTTCTTCAGTTTCATACTTCCTTTACGTTTATAGTATCTTTCGAGGACAAAAGAAATACCTAAGCATAAATAATTACTTAATTACATTTATCGTCATTACGCTATTATATTATATGTCCAGTGGGACTGAATAAGTGATTAAGACTATTCACAAGCTCATAACATTAATATTAATCAACTGCTGTATGATACATTCGATTACATTCGATTTTTTGTCTAACGTTATATGTTGATAAAAATCTTCACACATATACTGTAAAGAAAGTATTTATTTAACTTATATTTATTTTTGTTTCAGGTATGTATTGTCAAAAATCACGTTACAAGTCACTGAGTAAGTAAACTGTATATATATCACATTATCTTTAGACATATTATAAGCAAATTGTTGTACAAACTCTTTTGTAAGTACCAGACATTTATTATTTAAACCAGTCTTGAGTGCTCTATATTTATGTACAGATTGTTTCTATAAAATCTGTACTTAATAGTCTTTTTAGGGATTGTCGTACAAATTACAGTGTAACTTGGTATAACCGATACAATTCTGCGGATTTATTTCGTAGACAGAGTTTTCTTTGTCACCCAAACCCCGGTATTAGCATTAGCCTATTTCCTCGGAAGATTTAAAAAATATCCGCCAGAGGCAGCAACAGTGGAAGTACACCAGCATTGATTTCGCTGTTAATAGTACCTAACGTTAAAAGTATATATTCATCTGGTTTCTTTTCACTTTTAAGAATTTATTTTTGTCGAAATCAATTATAACTTAGAAAAATAAACAATTACTGAAGTTTGATACAGTCGCTGATAACGGATTTGGGTTTTCAACATAAGTATATCTTTTTATTTTTTCATTTCTTAAATATATTCTTTGGGATAAATGATTCTGTTCATAGAATTTCAATATTTTATTAACTATGAAAAATAAGTGCAATATTAATGTCAGTAGGAACATTCAAAATATGTGTTCCTTAACTAGTGTTGTCCCTAGTGGATATTTTTAGAATTTTTAAGCTAATTTCACGAAATCATTGAAATCTGTTGTCAAGTTAACCAGCCAGCAGCAGAAGGGCGTTATTTTCGATACCATAGTTATGGAGTTCAAGATCATTTTAGTTTAACTTTTATGAAAGCCTTAGATATATCCAGACAAGATCTAGCAATTGGAAAGTTTTTTCCATCTTGATACAAATCATTTTCTGTGAATAGCTAAGTGCATGTTAGTCTGAATCTGATAGACAATGTCCCTCTTTCCTCGAAGCTTCCTTGGACTTCCATCGTTTTGAAAAGGTTGATCTCACAACGTTTCAATAGCTTTGTATCTGCTATCGTCATCAGGTGAATGATGGGAAATTCAGTTTATCCGTGGTATTTATACCTTTAATCCGGTCCAATCAGCGTCGTCGTATCTGGCGGTTGGCTGTCGGTGAGCGACAGTGGCCGAAGAAGGGGTGTCCAAATGTTTTTAATTTGGACGCTGGGCTTGCTAATTATATTCTCGTTCGAGATTATATTTGCTGTCTCTATAAATTTTCTTTTATACCAATGCTTCTTCTTGTGAATTACCATGGCCTGGTCCAGTTGATGTTGAGGTGTTCGGTCCACGCGTGGTTAGCTAGCCCAGACTCCGTTAGCTCCGCCCTTTGAGTAGCTGTGCGGTGTTCCTTAACCCTGGTGTCCAGCGGTCGCTTTGTCTCTCCAATGTAAAGATTGCCATATTCACAAGGTATACTGTATATACTGTTATTTGGTATTGCTGGAGCGTCCGGCCTCGTTCTTGAAATCATGCTCAGAGTGTTGCTGCATTCTGATTCCATATCTGTAAGCAATTCGTCTAAGTTTCTCTGACAAGCCTTTAGTATAAGGTAATAATAGAGTTGCTATCGTGGTTTCCTCTTCCAGCCTAGGTGGTTTGTCCAGTTCTTCAAACGTCTTGTTAATGAGGGTTTCCGGGTATCCATTCGCCAAAAGGTCTTCTCTAAGTTTCACTTGTTCTTCTTTGAGGACTTCTGGCGTACTACACATATTTTTGGCTCTATGGATTAGAGTTTTGATGATGCCAGTTTTCGTTCTTGATGGGTGGTTAGAATTATAATGTAGATACAGTCCTGTATGGGTAGCCTTCCTTTAGACTGTTGTTTGGAGGTTTTTCCAATATAAAATTGGTTACATTAGCTTAAGGAATCTTATAAACGCACTTTTTTCAGTTTTATGTGACGTTATTGGATTTAGTTTTTGATAAAATTGATTTCAGTGTATTTCTTTTTTTGATAGTTGCTTTAATATTAAATCTATTTCCCACTCTTTTCAGTCTTTCTGAAAGACCCTGTATGTATGGTATGGTTGTTGTAATGTGGTTACCAATGGTATTAGTATTGTTTGGAGTAGCTTGGTGTTGAATGTTAGTTATTGTTTTATGTTTAAAATCTTTTCGTATTTATTACATTACTCACACAAATTGGCGATATCTGGAAATCAGGATATCCAGGGTAATGGAATGATATAGACGACGCACAGGAGACAGATGATAGCTGGAAAGAGGCTGAAAATAGAAACTCACACATATGGAGGGAAAATCATAATTTACATACAGGTTAGTGAAGGATGATTCATCATTAAAATATATGCTTCATGCCATGAAGCATAGAGCTAAAGAAGCTCACTCACCAACCAACACAATATTTGGGTAGAAGATCGTAAATATAAATATAAAAATTTTCAGTGTTCATTTACTGAGTAGCAACTAAAATGAGGTTATTCATAAAAAAATGTGACTACTTGTTGTTTTTCCCCAAATCCTACACTTTGGTGATTAAGGTAGATGAGCTTCAGTGGGATTTTAGTTTGTGTATCTTAGTTTCATTTTCAGCATTCATCAACCAAAATCAATGAGTCTGAGTTTTTGCTTTTATTGAATCTTGCAGACCTTAATGTAATGATCTGTAGAATTCCATATAAGGTTGTTGGGGGATAACTAGTTGTTGTGCAGGATTTGTGATCCTACAACAAAATATTCTCTTGTTCTCGTAATTAAAAGAAAACCAACCTGTAAATATTTACACTTTATTTTGCTTAACAGCATATCTCTACTTACTCTCTTCGAGTTGTCATTCCTTTGTACGCAAGACAATATATATTATATATAAATATAATATATATTGTTTCTGGTCGAGAACCTTCTTCAGTTGCGCTTCCCACAATTGAATGTCCTCTCGAACACTTCTTTATGCATTTGATGCCTTTCGTTAAATTTGAAGACGCGAGATGTCGGTCTTACATCTCGCGTCTTCAAATATCTCTACTTGTTTGGTTTGAAATATGGCCATTGGGCTTCTGCCATAGATGAAATTTAGCAACTTGATAGTAAACTATGAATGCCCGTTGAAATAATGTGGAGTGTCAAAAATACTTATGATAGTACAAAAGTTGATGTTTATCCACCTATGATACACCAAAGTTTCCAAAAATCCCAGTACTATCCCCAAGTAAACGATAGTGTCACTCCCATAAACAGTCAAACATTTAAAACTGAGGATCTGAAGTAAACACGTCAAAAAAAGTGCCTTCAAGTCTTGTGTGTCAAGTGTTATGAATAGTTGTTTAATGTTACTCAGCTTTGTTCAAGAAAAAAAGGGAACCAGTAAAATTTGCAATGCAATGATTTGAATTATTCCTTTTGAAATACCGCGACACTAATAGAAATGTGTATCGTTGTCATTATAATTCTCTCGGTATAAAATAATTAAAATCTGGCCCTGAGGCAAACTGAAAACCCATTCCGTAGGTTTTTGAGTCGAATGAGAAATAAAATCTAATAAATAAATTCCAAGGCATTTCAATTTACTTTAATTCGTTCAAAACGAAGGAAAGTATTTTGGTGGATGGGTTGAGTTATTATATTATATTTGTTGATGGGCAAAAAGTCCCCGGCTCCGGGCTTTTGATTTAATTTAATCTCGAGAAGAAATATTAGTTTTGCCAGTCTCAAGGAAAAATGGAGACGAGAAAGATGTTCTCCGTTTGAAGTAATAGCTGGGCTCCGCGAGAGCAGATAGGTAGAGAAAAGCCCGAGTCTGCAATATTTACGACTCCAACTAAACGATTAGACTTAATACATTTTATATTGTTATTTATAGCGGTTGCAAACCAAATTAACGGATGGAATTTTATTGTGTTGCCTTAGTGTTTGGATTCGTTTATTTTAAAAATTCGTGTACAAAAACAAGTCTTTTTAAAATGATATGCTGAAATACGGATCTCTTTGTTATTTTGTGACACTTCTTAAAATTTATTTCAGTTTATTATTAAAATCGAAAGAACATAGACTGTGGGTGCACTATTAAAATATACCGAAAAAAAGCACAGACATCGAATGTCACTTAGAAGGATTGATGTTCCCATTTTTACAGTTGACAGCTCTGACACTCATATTTTTGACATTCATTTTTCCAATTTATACATTTTTATTTTCCACGTTTATGATATTTTCCACATTTTTGATTTTGTCACATTTTTCATATTTGTTATTTCTTTACATTTTTGACTTTTTAGATTTATGGCATTTGTGAAGTTTGACATTATTAATTTTTTGAATTTTTTAACATTTTTGATATTTTTGAGATTTTTTATTTTGTTGATATTATTAACTTTTTATAAATTTACAGTTTCGGCATTTTAAAGCATTTGGACTCTTGAAAATTTGCCTTATTGTAATTTTCATTTTCGGCAATTTAATATTTTGGGGTTTATGAAATTTTTGAATTTTTTTACATTATTAACATTAATGACAATTATAACATGTTATACATTTTTAACATTTTTAACCTTGTTGACATTTTAGACATTTTTTAAATTCATTAAATTTTCGCCATTTTAAACTTTTTTCCACTTGACAATTTTGACATTTTTAGCGTTTTTGACTAAGTTGAAATTGTTGACATTCTTTACACTTGTCTTCTAAACGTTGTTTGTGGCCCAAAAAAACATAAAATTAATTCTTTACACTTGTTACGTTTTTGGCATTTTCAACATTTTTGACAAAAGACAAATTTTGGTGATTTTGAACAATTTTGGCATTTTGATATTTTGAGATTATTGACATTCTTGACATTTTTTACATTTTTAAATTTTTGATGTTCTTGGCATTTGTGACTTTTGTTGATATTTATTACATTTTTGTCATTTTTAACATTTTTGGCACTTTTTGCGGGATTTTACGTTTTTGATATATTTAATTTTGTTGACATTTTGGTTGACAATTTTGACGTTTGGCGTTTTTTATTTTTTTTTTATATTGGAATTTTGACAGCTTTGGTATTTCTAACATTTTTGATGTTTTTTGACATTTATGATATATTTTAAGTTTCTAACTTTTTGCATGATCATTTAGACATTTGCTAGTTTTGATATTTTTGACATTTTTATCATTTTTGACTTTGCTGACATTTTTGACATTTAATACTTTTTGTCATTTTAGAACCTTATGAAATATGACAATTTTAGATATTTTATACGTTTTCAGCATTTTTTATCTTTTAAGAAGTGATGACATTTTAATTCGATAACTTTCTTCACTTTTTATTTTTGTTGTCACTTGTGTTATTTGTTGGTTGTGAGATTACTTTTTTACTCTTTTCCTCTCTGTTGCTCAGTTAAACTGTTCTGATGTCTTTTTTTTCGCTTTTTAATTTATCTTTTTCTATTTTAATTCTCATATTTTATTTATTTTTTCAATTTTTTGTAATTCTTAAGCAATCTTCTGCTGCGCTTTTACTTTTGCTAGGTGTTGTTTCGTTCCTAATTTTTTGTTTATGCATTGTTATATTCTTATTCTATTAGACTGCATTGTTTTTTTTGTCTGTACATTCTCTTTTTCGTTTCCTCAATATTTTTCTCAACTACAGCTTTAAGAATCAGTACTAAACTGTTAAATAATATAATTTCTTTGATCGTTTGTTTTCTGCCAGTTATCGTATAATCAATTTAGTCATTTAAAAGAAAATAATAGTCAGCTTCTAATCTGTTAATCCTGTGATGACATTTCAATTCAACAACTTTCTTCACTTTTTATTTTTGTTGTCACTGGTTTTATTTGTTGGTTGTGAGAGTACTTTTTTAGTCTTTTCCTCTCTATTGCTCAGTTAAACTGTTCTGATGTCTTTTTTTCGCTTTTTAGTTTGTCTTTTTCTATTTTAATTCTCATATCTTACTTATTTTTACAATTTTTCGTAAGTCTTAAGCAATCTTCTGCTGCGCTTTTATATTTGTCAGGTGTTGTTTCGTTCCTCATTTTTTGTTTATGCATTGTTATATTGTTATTCTATTAGAATGCATTTGTCTGCACATTTTCTTTTTCATTTCATCAATAATTTTCTCAACTACAGCTGTAAAAATCAGTACTAAGCTGTTAAATAATATAATTTCTTTAATCATTTGTTTTCTGTAAGTTATCGTATACTCAATTTAGTCATTTAAACGAAAATAATAGTCAGCTTCTAATCTGTTAATGTCATCTCATCTTACTGTAATGTGGGTATGTTTTGAATGAATGTTTTTAGAAAATATTTCTGTTTATTTTTCCTTTTGGTTGGAGCGTGAGTTTGTTTGCTGTAGGTCTTACTTGTCCCTGTTTTATGGATATTAATAATATTTTCATTCTGTTGATTATACTTGTGGAACCTTACATCACTTTATGAAAGTGTTGTATTCTAAAGGGTGTTTTTTTAGAGGTATAGAACTTTGAAATGGAATAAAACAAGGATATATTTTTTTAAATTGACATGAAATTTATAATTTGAATATGACTTCTGGCAAATGACCGCTACGGCTGGCTCGGACATAGTCTAATCTGGAGGTCCATTTTTCGGTGACTTTTTCCAACATTTGTGGCGTATATCGGCAATAACGCGGCGAATGTTGTCCTCCCAGTACTCCATCGTTTCGGGCTTATCGGCGTAGATTAGCAACTTCACGTATCCCCACAGAAAATAGTCAAGCGCCGTTCAATCGCACGATCTTGGAGACCAATTCACGGGTCCGAAACGTGAAACTATGCGGTTACCAAAAGTTTCTTTTTTTTCGCAATTGTGGCACGAGCTGTGTGACATGTTGCCCCGTCTTGTTGAAACCACAGCTCGTGTGTATCATGATTGTTCAATTGATGAACGAAAAAGTTAGTAATCATGGCTCTATAGCGATCACCATTGACTGTAACCTTCTGACCAGCATAGTTTTTAAAGAAGTACGGACCAATTATTCCACCAGCCCATAAAGCACACCAAACAGTCATTTTTTCTGGATGTAACGGTGTCTCAACATGAACTTGAGGATTATCATCACTCCAAATACGGCAGTTTTGTTTGTTGATATATCCATTCAACCAAAAGTGAGCTTCATTGCTAAACAAAATGCGCTTATGAAAATCGGGATCAACGGCAATCTTGTTTTGGGCCTATTCACCGAATGTACGCCTTGCTAGGTGATCGTGTGGCTTCAATTCTTGCACGAGTTGAATTTTGTAAGCACGCAAAGTGGATGGATACATATCCAATTCCTGTGCACGATGGCGGATAGACTGATTCGGGTTTTCCTCTACGCTACGCTCTACAGCAGTAATGAATTCTTCTGTACGCACTGTACGACATCTCTGTGGATATGTATTATCATTTAGAGTAAACGTGGTGCGAAAACGTTGCATAGTTAATCGAATTAATTGCTCTTATGCACGATTATGTTGATCGTGAAATGAACGTAGTGCGCGATACGTATTTCGAAAAGAACCATGATTTTCAAAATAAATTTGCACAATTTGGAAGCGTTGTTCAGGCGTCAGTCTATTCATGATGAAATGCCAAACCAAACTAAACATAAACCACTTGTCAGCTGACAAGATGGCCGCCGGTTAAAAGAGTGTTGCCAACTTGAAGTTCTATCCCTCTAAAAAAAACCAGTTACTTTTATCTCATAATCCGAACTAAAGCACTTATACTGCTTAGTTGCATTTCTCGTTGACATGGTTGTTCTTCTTCAGATAAGGTTTTAGCATTTTGAATTGAAATTTTTTATTTTCTTCAGTCTTGCCTGTTGTTTTATTCTCTTCTTTGTTTTGCTTTAAAAATTTTATATAGGAAATGTTACTAGATTTTACATGTTTGCATAACCTCTAAGCTCTACTTTTTAAACTCCTTAGATTCATATTTGTTAAATAATTCAAAGTAACTCATGAAAACTATTTTTCGAATATTTCGATTTAGAGCCATGTTTTGGCGTTTCCAAAAATGTATAATGGACATTTCATTTAAAAGGAAAAAAATCAAGACCTGGAATTTTAATTTTTATATTTCCTTTTTAATAAAATTCTCCTGCAATTTAATGTTTAAATGGATATTAAATTTGTCGATACTTGAATCCAAGCATCGAAATAAAATAATCACAGCAAAAAACGTTAATTACGTTTAAAATTTAACGTTTTCTGTTGAGAGTGAAACGTCGGTGTTAGCGTCGTAACAAAATGTTTGTAGAATTTATGAAAGTATTCCATTAAATTGAAGTACAAGTTAGAATCGAGGAAAAGGAGGAACGAAATCCATTGACGGCGCACAGCGCTCCGCTGCTGGTGAATTTAATTATCTTGGGGAAATTCTCTGTACTGACGAATAATAATAGTCAAATTGAAATTCACAAATTATATTTGTAATATTGTATATATAGAATATTATCATTTCGCTGAATTATCGGGTACGGCGGAGTTAATTAAGTTTGCTCAGGCAAATTGCCTGTTCGATTATTGTACCCAATAAGTTTGATGAATTACATTAATGAGAGCCGAACGCACAGAATTGTTGTTAGGACAATATTTGTAATGAAGTTTGTTTAAAAGTAATTACGGAAGCTCCAGTTTGAATCCCTTAATCTTATATGGCGTTATAAGAATAGGTTTTAGTGATAATATAACTTTGCGTTTCAGAATAATTGATTTTAAACATAATTTAATCTTTTCGTTCAGTGCTTTCTGTACGAGGGCTGCCTTTTATATTTCAGGATTGGACAACCCTAGTGTTGCAATCTGACAACTGACAGCTCTATCGTAAAGTTTGACATTTTTGAGGTTATACGTACTCAGAACGTTTTGACATACGAGCGCTATGTGTTGTTTACAGTATCTTAAAGGATTCATCTCGGCCAAAAAGTAGAATTAAATCGTGAACATTTTTGTGCGATTATTTTTTACAACTTTCGACGTGGATTAAGTCAGCAAGAGTGCATGGATGAACTTAATTTAATTTTTGGCGATGAAACTCCATCAAGGACCACTGTTTATCGATTGTATGGTGAATTCAATCGAATTCAAGACGAATTTCGTGAAGGTCGTCGAAAAACAGTTGTTGTTCCGGAAACTATTGATGCTGTGCGCGAACTGATATTGCAAGATCGTCATGTGACCTATCGTGAGATTGAGTCAACCTTACACATTAGTGGGACCAGCATACATTCAATATTGCATAAACATTTGAATGTCAAAAAAAATTTGTTCGCGTTGGGTCCCACACAATTTGTCAATCGTTCAAAAAAAGGCTCGTGTCGATTGGTCGAAAGAAAAGCTCAAAAAATACGATCGCGGTGCTTCAAAACACGTTTATGACATAGTGACAGGTGATGAATCGTGGATTTACGCGTATAAGCCCGAAAGTAAACAGCAGTCGACTGTATGGGTGTTTCAAGATGAGCCGAATCCAACAAAAGTTGTTCGCGCACGAAGCACTTCCAAGCAAATGATAGCCTGTTTTTTCGGAAAAACTGGACATATCTCAACTGTACCACTAGAACAACGCAGAACAGTCAATTCTGAGTGGTACACAACCATTTGTTTGCCAGTTGTCTTCCAAGAAATGAGGAAAACCAACCCCCGAAGACCGATCACTCTTCACCACGACAATGCAAGCTCTCACACATCGGCTCAAACAACTGCATTTTTGACCACTCAAAACATCGATTTGATAAGTCATCCGCCGTATAGTCCTGACTTGTCACCAAATGACTTCTTTTTATTCCCGTACGTAAAAAACAACGTTTTTCGACACCTGAAGAAGCGGTTGCTGCGTTCAGAATGCATGTTTTGGAGATACCTCAATCATAGTGGAAAAAGTGCTTCGACAATTGGTTCAAACGCATGCAAAAGTGCATAGATCTTCATGGGGAATATTTTGAAAAACAATAAAGCGATTTTCGATGATTAATATTTGTTTTTGTTCTCTAATCCCGAAATATAAAAGGCAGCACTCGTATTGGATAACTACGAACAATGCCTTTTATGTAAGTATTTTGATAGCTAACACTGAAGTACTATAAATTTCTCGTTACCTCCGATAACTTACTTTCTCATCTATCAGGTGAGTCGGACTGGTTCTAGATTGAAGCATTAACAGATACATAACTTTTAGCTCAGGTTAGTAGCACTGCCCCCAGGACTAATCGTTCGGATCTGACATATTCTGCTGTATTTGAAGAGAGTCGTCTAGACAATGGACGCCCGTCTCTCCACTAACCAAATTCGTTGGCTAAGGCGAAGTTATTTTCTGTTCAGGCAGCTTTTGTTGTACTTTCGACGCTGAATAAATATTTTCTAAATCTGAATCAGTTCTGAGGGTCTCATCATCCAATTGTCTAGGCCCCAAACTCCCCCCCCCCCCCTTCCACTTTCTTCTACTATGTCTACATACCTTAAAAACAAAAAAATAGTATGTGGTTATGATGTAATCACACCGTCTATAGTGATGTTGTTATGTTCCTTATGAACAAGAACTGCCAATAATCTGATTCCGTAAAAAAAATTATGTATTCAATACTTTCAATGGTGCTTCCAAAAATTCTTTCACAATCGATAGGTTAGGTATATAAAAAATATGCAAAATGTAAATACAGAGAATTTAATAAAAAAATCAAAAAGAAAAAGTATAATACAAAAAATCGAGATAAAAAATGTAGGACATTCTAATAGCGGTAATTAAAGAGTAAAATCTGAAATTTACATAACAGAGTATTTAAGGATCAGATTTAAAATTACAGTGAAAATTTAGATGTTTACGCAAAAAAATATATCTGAAATCTACAAAAAAATGTACTCAACACTAATCACCTAATTAAAATGATCTGATCAATAAAGATAATGGTATAATCTGTCGACAGAAAATAATAAACCTTACCTTTACAAATATGATTGCCAACTTAATGCCTACAGAAATCGCACAACGGCAAGGCACGGCTTCACTCTCTTCGGGACGAAAAAGAAGACTTCCCCGTTTGCGTTCTACAAATCAGAAAATCTCCCTACTCAAATGAACCAAACATGCGTAAATGTCTACAGCACAGGAGCGGCTTCAGATAAATTACGAATTAGAGAACATGAATTAATCTAACCGATTTTTAAGAAGAAAAGTATTTTACGGATGGCGTCAAACTTAACTGACCTTGTACTGTGCTAACAAAAAAGTATTGTCCTGGATATCGTCGTCTTAGCGGAAAATCGAACAGACAACGAACAAGGTACTCAAGGAGGCACTAGAACACCAAGTGTTTCACAGAGCCCAAAAAAAACAGCTCTAGCCACAGCAACTCCACAGTTCCAGAGGTACATAATCTCCATCAACAAATCGTAAGATTACTCAATAATGCTTCAATTTTTTACACGTTACAATAGTCTTCATCATCTGCCTTGTCCTAACACTTATCTACCCAAGATCTATATTCTGACGTCCAATTCCTAATTCATCTTTATAACTGTCAGTAACGGTTTCGCTGCATGTCCCGCTGCTGACATCTGATTATTGAGAAACTTGGACCCTGTGAGTTCGTCATCCAAAAATTTTAGTGTGTTAGGATTGAGATTCACGCGCATTGTGAAATCGACCTCGGTAACCTGTCACTAAGACCTTATGCTGGATGCTACCTCCACCTAACTTTAGATCGGCTTTTGCTTGAATACCAGTGACGAATGATTTGGCTGTCGTTACAATTGATATTATTCTGGAGGACTAAACTGCGGACTGTTTGTCAGAATCCTATCTGGCTCTCTTTGGGTGGAGGGTGATATAGCTACAGAAATTTGTAGTTTCTCTAGTAGTAATCTAGGTGCCCGCACCAGAAACATTCTATCCTATATTTAGTGGATTGACCTTCCCTGGTTGGTTGTCTTTGTGCTGACCTAAATATGCAATCTTCATGCTATAAGCTTTTCTATCAAAGACAGGATTCTGAATTGATTCGGCCGATACTTGTTGGAAATTCATTATAATAATTAACTGATACTACAATTGCAATTTCCACAAGTTACGTTTTTTTGAAACTGTTTGAGTCTAGTTCCTTGACAAAGACATTAGTCGAAACGCGTCGGACAGTTTTCAAAAAACGTAATTTGTGGAAATTGCAATTGTAGTATCAGTTAATTATTAAAGACAAGATTTCACAGAACTTGTCTCTCACTTGGTTGGTTACCTCTTTGTATACATACTGTAATGAAAATAACCTCACCTTTTGGGTGGACTAATTCAGATTTTATCTCTATTGTACTTCTTTGTGTCACTAAGACGTTTTTCTGAAGTTCTGTGTCTCTATCGCCAATAATGGACCTCTGAGCGACAATATTTTTAAATTCCTGCGTCTTGAATTATTTTGATTTTGAGGCAAAAAAACCCAATGAACAGGGGTTTTTTTGGCTCAAAATTGTTTTCCTGCAACAGATAAGTATTTAAAATCGTATTTGGAGAACAAAGTGTAGTAAGACAATTTCGTAAAATGGCCTGGATCACTGGCTGTTCATACAGAAATTCTTCCTCACATATTGTGAGAGAAAGAGATGTCTTAAAATGATCAACCAGTATTCCTGTATATAAATAGTGTATTGTATATTGTGCTACACTTATCTGTTTGGAGACGTTTCAACTCCGACTCTGGAGTCATTGTCAATAGTTTTGTACTCAACAAAACGAGTTGTTTTTTCAAAAAAAATTCGCTCGGATGTGGATTTTGTTGATTGTCAAAAAATTTGACTCTCCGTGGCAAATGAAGGTCGATTGAAGGGGCCCCGATTTCCGTGTTGTTTAACATTATACAGCTGGCTTCTTTAAGTTTTCTCTTTTTTAAATTTTTCTCTTTCAACAAGATCTTTGTTTTATCCTAATGTATACTATGGCTGCCGGTGCTTGTTAATACATGGTTGGCCAAATTTGATTGGTCCACATGTCTTCTTGAAATGTTATATTGGTGTTCTTTTTTCCTTACTTCTAAAGGTCTTGAAGTTTCACCGGTATATCTAGATGTTGAATGTCAGCCCATAATTCTTATAAATTCTCCTGCGATTTTTGGGTACTAGAACCAAGTTAAACCTCAACAACTTGGCATAAAGCCTCATAGTATCTCTCTTTTATTCTACGGGTATGCCCAGAGGTAATTGTAGTGCCGAACCTCTCTATGAAATCACTAACAGTGTGGCTTTTTTCTCAATATTCTTTCCAGTATCTGAAGTGACCACCTCAAGTTGTGTCTGCAGGAAGAAGTGGCAACTAAAGTAGTACTGTATCTTGGTATGAACTTTTGTTTATTTCAACTTAGACAAGATCTTCATTACGTTTATAGCTGTTTTATTTTTTGTTGTGTAATTTTGGAATATCACTAGAGCTGGACCTCCACATGCCAAGAGAACATGTTCTAAGATAGTAGTAGAAAAAGTACCTTTTATCTTATACGAAGGTTGGCCCAGTAGTACCCTGCCCGACCTATAGATGCCGGTAGTTGTTTGATAAATATCAATGTATAGCCATCTAGAGTGAGCAATAGGGCTTAGATGTCAAAGATTTTCCAACGGTGAAGCAGTGATGTCTGCAGTTAATGCCTATTTTGAAGAGCAAGACACTTTTTATTATAAATAGGATATCGAACTTATTGAACATCGTTAAAAAAGTCTAAAGAGCTGAAAGGAGATTATGTTGAAATATAAATTGGTATCCTCGAAGTTTTCTTGGACTTCCATCGTCTTGAAAAGGTTGATCTCACAACGTTTCAATAGCTTTGTATCTGCTACCGTCATCAGGTGAATGATGGGAAATTCAGTTTATCCGTGGTATTTATACCTTTAATCGGTCATGCGTCGCCGGTCATGGTCATGGGGTCTCATCTGATCCAATCAGCGTCGTCGTATCTGGCGGTTGGTTGTCGGTGATGTGTAGCGACAGTGGCCGAATAAGTGGTTTCCAAATGTTTTTAATTTGGACGCTGGGCTCGCTAATTATATTCTCGTTCGAGATTATATATGCTGTCTCTATAAATTTTCTTTTATACCAATGCTCCTCCTTGTGAATTACCCTTGCCTGGTCCCAGTTGATGTTGTGGTGTTCGGTCCACACGTGGTTAGCTAGCACAGACTTCGTCAGCTCCGCCATTTGAGTAGCTGTGCGGTGTTCCTTAACCCTGGTGTCCAGCGGTCGCTTTGTCTCTCCAATGTAAAGATTGCCACATTCACACGGTATACTGTATATGCAGTTATTTGGTATTGTTGGAGCGTCCGGCCTCGTTCTAGTAATTATGCTCCTTAGAGTGTTGCTGCTTTTGAAAATCATTCTGATTCCATATCTGTGTGTAAATCGTCTAAGTTTCTCCGACAAGCCTTTAGTCTACAGTAATAATAGTGTTGCTATCGTGGCTTCCTCTTCCTGCCTGGGTGGTTTGTCCAGTTCTTCAAACGCCTTGTTAATGATGGTTTCCGGGTATCCATTCGCCAAAAGGTCTTTCTAAGTTTCACTTGTTCTTCTTTGAGTACTTCTGGCGTACTACACATATTTTTGGCTCTATGGATTAGAGTTTTGATGATGCCAGTTTTCGTTATTGATGGGTGGTTAGAATTGTAATGTAGATACATTCCTGTGTGGGTAGCCTTCCTGTAGACTGTTGGTTGGATTCCGGTCCTAGTCCTTTGACACTTTACATCTAGGAATGGTAGGCACCCACCTTCTTCCATCTCCATGGTGAATCTAATATGTCGTAATATGTCGATGACACCTTCATCATTTGGCAACACGGAGAGACACAACTACAGGCATTCCTGGAGCACTTAAACCGATACCAACCATCCAACGAGGGACATTGTCTACCAGATTCAGATTAATAAATTGGTATATTGCTTTCCAAAATGTTTGAACTGTCTTTCTTTGTTGGGTCGGGTACTTTTGGAACATCCTCGTATGTATTTACTATACTTTTTTCACTCTCATGTTTATATTAACTCTATTTATTGCTACCTATATTATGCTGGCTACTTCAGGCACTCTCCTCGTACGTAAAAGAACAAAATTCACCAACAAAATCTTAATTATGCTTTAACAAAACCGTCATTCGCATTTATAGCTCCGGGACACACCAACACATGTTTTAATAACATTTTTTTCTTTCTAATTCGTAGTCACAGCATGCGCTAATTGTTCACGCAATTTCGACATTCGCCCCCTATTTTCAATTTCAATTTTGTTATAATGGTGAAGTAATTCGAAGCCGTTTTTAATGAAATAACCAAGGAAACGTAAGTTATTACAGAAAGTAATAGGAATAATATAATACGCGCGTCGACTACTACCTCCAAGTCGAACTATCGCAACCTAATTTTTCACTCCCGAAGAATAATTACAGCTGGCACGCAATTCAAACTCAAAGTAATAATAATTGGTGTTCATTTCGTCGTGTCACCCATTTTCATTATGATGCTTTTTGGGTGGGACTGAAGATTTTTATAAATCACTAATTCTTTGATATTCTAGTAGAAAGAAATCGATATTTTTACACTTCAGTTGAACGAAACGCGCATAAAAGTAGAACCGCACTTTTGCACAGGTTTCTCAAAATTCCTAACAAGTTTTAGTAAGTATTAGCTAAGATGTATAACAAAATAACAACATAATCCTCATATGAATCAAAATAGCACTCATATAGATCCTACTACTAAGGAAGAAATTAAAACCACAATAAATAATTTAAAAGATAAAGCTGGTGTGCTTGATGATGTACACTTCAGAGCCCTATGGCACAAATAAATAACTGAACTTTAACTTAATATACATACTGGATTGTCCCTATGGCCAGATGATTTAAAAAATGCTGAAGTAGTTTCAATCTTTAAAACTAAATATGAAAGTCCCATACCAAATCACAGACCAATATTTGTAATATGAAATGTTGCTAAAATTTATGTATCCCAGATTTTTTATTATTTCTTTAAAACGATTTGGTTTTGTGAATGTTTTAGAAACTAAAGATGTACTAGCTTTGACCATAAATATAACCTACAACTTCCTGAAGAAAAGCAAACTAATTATTATCAGTTTTCTAGATTAGACTAAGGCTTATAACGCAGTCAGTTGCGAAGTCTTAGTAACTAAATTTCCCAGTTATTGTATAAGAGAAAATGTCCCCAAATTATTATAAATGACATGAATAACATAGTAAGTGAGTTTGAAGTAATGAAAACAGGTATACCCCACGGTACAATATTAGGCCCACAACTATTTATTCTATATGTAAATGATTTCCTCAAAGAATTTTCATGACACAGCTGTAATAATTACAGAAAATACATGAAATGAAAAATAAAATGAATAAATTACTAACTAAACTACACTAAAAGCGTAAAAAGTTACTTTAAACGTTAAACTTTTGAAAGTTATTGCCAACTAATTTGAAAATTAAAATAAAGAACAAGTTATTAAATGGAGTCGAAAGTTGCAAATGCCTGGGGAAAACTGGAAACCCTCATGCTAATGTTGTATGCCCTTTTTTAAAGTATTAAAAGTTATAGGCTGTCAATTAGGATGAACTTTTCTAACAAAAACTAAAAAATACTGTTGTCATATTTTATATTTTTAACCGACTTCCAAAAAGGAAGAGGTTATCAATTCGTCGTGTATTTTTTTTATGTATGTTAACTGATTTCTTCTCATGTGGTGAACCGTTTTGAATGAATATGGTCTTGTTTAATAGAGTATATATCCGGATTGGTGAAACTTCAAATTTGGGAAAAGAATAATAGTGGTAAAGTGATGAAACTTGTGAATGAGCACATGCATGCATGGAAATCGACCAATATCCCTAACATATTGGTCGCTTTTTCACAAATTCCTTATGGATGTGTATATTTTTTTAACGTTTAATCTATTAAGGAAGATCCCTAGGTGATCTCATATACTTTTCTGCGACGTGCAATTTGCAGTTTTGCAGAAAATCGCCGAAAATTTCAATATTCTTATCAAAAACGTATATTTCCTCATAAATATTTTAATTCCAACGTAATAGTGCGGGGATTGTAGGCACTGAAAGTTCCAATTGCGAATTTGAAGATTTTATATGTACTTCTCAAGCATATAGGTAGTAAAGCATAGTATTTTCGGCTCCTTAAATTAATGAGTACCAAGCTCGTTTTGTTTGTATATCAGGCAAATAACTATTTAAATGAAAATTGTTCCATTTTACGAAGACGGTGCTTTTAGTGTCACATTCTCCCGGACAAATAGAAAATTCAGTGACAACACACATGACAAACCCTGAGCTGCTATTGGCTGCGTTTATACACAGGGTGTTTAGTTATAGCAAACAAAATCACAAAGTAAAGTGATAGAAGGAGATGCATTTATATGATGATTGAAATATAGGACGGAGTAGAATGATAGTCGTCCATAGGCCGTATATATACAGATGTGGAAGTAAATAAATCATGTACAGGATGGTTGAAATATATGCTAGAGTTGAATTATATTTATACAGTGTGATTAAAAATATATTTAGCTCACAAGGAGGTATATACTATGGTTGAAATATAGGACGGATTTGACTCCATAAATACGAGATGGATTCTACTCCGTTCTATAAGACAGAAGGCAGCTAACAAATTTATGCTTGTCCGTATGGTTTGTACATAGGGTGGAGTAGAATTATCTATAGTTGTACAGGGTTGTCAAAAAAAAGTTGAAGTTACGTGGCGTAACCTACAATCTAGTATATTTTTGAAGTCGGTGACAAGCAAATCTAAAATCCTGCATTTCGTACTTATCTACTACTTCATAAAACTTAATTGTTGCTTGAAACCGACTTCAAAAATATACTAGATTGGTAGGTAATTGATTTGTACAGAATGAGCACCTTTTAATTTTTACACTTTTTAGTTTCTGGGTAGATACCTAGCAACATTGAATGTGTTATTTATTTGCTAGAGTTGTATTTTGTTATAATTATTTTCAGCTTTTTAATTATAGGTGGAAGTCGGTTATATTTTTTTAAATGTTTTATTACTTCTAAGCTCTATATATTCTTCTATGAATTTGGTAAGCTTGTATTCCATATATTGTTAGTCTTCTGCTAATACTACTTGGTCATCTACAAAGAGTGTTGTATAGTGGTGGCTACTTTCCAGATATAATCCCATCAGGCTCCATTTTGTAGTCCAATGCTTTAAAGCTGTTTCCAAATAGATTTTTAATAGGGTAAGTGACAGGCAACAACCTTGAGATCCGATCCTCGAGACCATTCGACAAATAACGTATGTCTTCTGAAACCTGACATAAATGAAGACGGACATATGGGTTTAACTTCTTTTATGTCAATTTGCGTCGAAAAGGGGTTGTAGTGAAATCGAATAGTTTCGGGAAACGGGCCCGTGTTGATAACACCTTGATTGTCTGTATTTTCTTGATGATTCAATTTTTTTGGATACTTTTACACAACGCTAATCTGAATCAAATCACTTCGTGTAGTCATTTGTCTCGTAACAAGCCTACTACGTCCAAATTATCATCTCATTGTTATCATACTTATCAAACCTGATTATGTAAACGTAACCGTAATGCAGCGTAACTATCTCGTATCTTAATCAATCATTTTTTGTTGTCATTATGCAAACGATCGCTCTCTCTCGATGAAGACGGGAGAATATCGAAACGAAAATCTTTAGATGGCATAACCGCACGTGAAGATTCACTTTCCGATTATGGAAATCTCCTAATTTTTTTTCCATTCTCTACGTTCATCATTTCTTCGACGCGCATTCTTCGTGAGTTTCCGTTCGAGCCAAAAGCGATCTGGCAAGGGCGGGGTGGAAAATGCCTGAAATTAGTAGTTATTAAATTTATTACAACTCGTATATAAATATAACAGTTGGGAGTTGTGGTCGCTTTCATTTCAGTAATGTTATGCAGAGAATCGAACATCGTGCGCGCTTTTCGAGAACAATTTCGAAATTTAAATTAAATATGCAAATAATAGATCTTGCATAAATTCATGTTTTATTTATGAAAGCAATATTTACTTGATTATTTTCAGCAGAGATGATATTGTACACGTCGTTTGGACGGGGAAAAAAATTAATGATGTAAAAGCATGGAACATAAAGTACATTAGGTAATGTAAGCACGAAGGAGAGAGTAAATATACGGAGCTGATTGAATGCGGACGATGATTACTTGTATCAAGAAACTGAATTTGATAAATACAGTGATTTATGCGCATAATTTGAAATGCGAAACGAAATTTGGGATTCTGTAAGCGATTTTTATTTGAGAGACTTTGTGTTAACTAATATTACAAAATTATCGAAATCTTATAATGATCACATTACAAGGAATGAGTAGTATTACAGGCGATTACCAGATTTGGTAAATTTTTATACGAGGGCTGCCTTTTATATTTCGGTATTAAAGAACAAAAACAAATATTAATCATCGACAATCGCTTTATTGTTTTTCAAAAAAAATTCCCCATGAAGATCTATACACTTTTGCATGCGTTTGAACCAATTGTCGAAGCACTTTTTCCATTCTGATTGAGGTATCTCCAAAACATGCATTCTTAACGCAGCAACCGCTTTTTCAGGTGTCGAAAAACGTTGACCTCTCAGTTTGTTTTTTACGTACGGGAATAAAAAGATGTCATTTGGTGACAAGTCAGGACTATACGGCGGATGACTCATCAAATCGATGTTTTGAGTGGTCAAAAATGCAGTTGTTTGAGCCGATGTGTGAGAGCTCGCATTGTCGTGGTGAAGAGTGATCCGTCTTCGGGGATTGGTTTTCCTCATTTCTTGGAAGACAACTGGCAAACAAATGGTTGTATACCACTCAGAATTGACTGTTCTGCGTTGTTCTAGTGGTACGGTTGCGACATGTCCAGTTTTTCCGAAAAAACAGGCGATCATTTGCTTGGAAGTGCTTCGTACGCGAACAACTTTTGTTGGATTCGGCTCATCTTGAAACACCCATACAGTCGACTTCTGTTTACTTTCGGGCTCATACGCGTAAGTCCACGATTCATCACTTGTCACTATGTCATAAACGTGTTTTGAAGCACCGCAATCGTATTTTTTGAGTTTTTCTTTCGACCAATCGACACGAGCCTTTTTTTGAACAATTGACAAATTGTGTGGGATCCAACGCGAACAAATTTTTTTGACATTCAAATGTTTATGCAATATTGAATGTATGCTGGTCCCAGTAATGTGTAAGGTTGACTCAATCTCACGATAGGTCACATGACGATCTTACAATATCAGTTCGCGCACAGCATCAATGGTTTCCGGAACAACAACTGTTTTTGGAGGACCTTCACGAAATTCGTCTTGGAGTGAACTACAACCTCGATTGAATTCACCATACCATCGATAAACAGTGATCCTTGATGGAGTTTCATCGCCAAAAATTAAATTAAGTTCATCCATGCACTCTTGCTGACTTAATCCACGTCGAAAGTTGTAAAAAATAATCGCACGAAAATGTTCACGATTTAATTCCATATTTTGGCCGAGATAAATAATTTAAGTTACTGTAAACACCACATAGCGCTCGTATGTCAAAACGTTCTGAGTACGTATAACCTCAAAAATGTCAAACTTTACGATAGAGCTGTCAGTTGTCAGATTGCAACACTAGGGTTGTCCAATCTCGAAATATAAAATACAGCCCTCGTACATATAACTTACTGAGTACCCGAACACGTATCGTATCTTCTATTTCTTTTGAAGTCATTGCTTCTTCTATGGGATCAATGTATCAATTCAAATATTTTCCTGGGACTTCTGCTAGTTGTCAATCCCTTGACGTGTTCACCCCAAATCAATGGACTTCATGACAATTCTTCTGTTCTTAGTGGGCTTATACGTCCCACCTTCGATACATTTTTTTCATCTACATTGTGATATTTTTGCCTCACCTTAAAGGGTTTAATGTACGTGTAACAGTTTGTCCTTATTTGCCGATCCTCTTACTTCGTCTTTACCAATTCCATATATCACTCTTGTCCCGTTCTTATAAATTGGTAATAAATAGTTTCAGAATATGTCAAATTTCAGAACTTATGGGAAACGTTTTTATTAATAGGGCTAGAAAAAAAGATGGCAGAAAATGGCATTTTTTTAGCTGGTCTGTAATTTCATTTTACGTCTATGTGCAACATTTAAGTCATCTAGAATACAGTTTCCCTGTTTTTAACTAAACAAATTTTAAGTCAGTTGACCAAACCCGAGTTATTGTATTTGCCATCATACTCAAATGTTTATTTTTTTTTAAATTCATAAGTTCAGTCTTAAACTTTTGACATATCTATCCTCAATAAATGCGTAATATCCTATATTTTTTTATAATAAATATATCATAAACAGCAAGAAACATAATATGTTGCTTGCTAGGCAATGAAAAACTCGTAACTCCATTTTCTTAAATTTTACAGGAGAAACAAATAACTGTTATGAAAATATGTACGAAATGATACAGTACATTGTGCAAGCCTATTATTACTAGATAAGAGACATCTTATGTCCTTGAAATCTCCCTTCGTAACTGGAGATGCGAGGTATTCAGCACAACAAAATGCCGTTGCCACTTTTTCTTCCTAGATGGCGGCAGTGTCCAATGCGAACCTCGTGATTTCATCAGATCTTGCAATTTAGTTTTATTACTCTGACTTTGGAGTTAAGTGGAATCCAGTGATTAATGGAGTTACGAGGTTTTTGTTGCCTAGCATGGATAATAGTCATGACAAGAATTCAAAGCTACAGTTTGAATATACTCATAGTAGAAGATCCGAACCTAAGTCGACCTTCACCGAGCTGATAATAGTATGAAACATATTTTATATTAAATTTAGAATATTAGAAAATATATTAAGAATGGAGTGCCTAAAAAAATTTAGACTATTTTTAATTATAAAAAAAGATTTTTAACTAAATGTGGCATCATCTAAGGTAATAAGAAAATTTTATCCTGAGTGAAAGTATAAAACCTATAGAATATGCAGCCGTTAGGTTGCCCATTATTTACCTGGACGAACTACTGGGGTTTGTACATAAAAATAATGTTTTTCATACAAAAAACATCCAACAAGTTATTTAAAATATGTATGTGCCAACATTATTTATCCCTACATTATTCCATCATGTTTGAAAGTTATGTTTGTACAATCAAGTTTAAGTACGAAAAATTAACTGCAATATGTATGAATTGATTTTATAAAAATGCATTAGTTTACACAAACATATTGCATCACTACATGCTACAACATCTTTATAATTTAGTTTGGGCAAATACGTTTGTGCGTACCGTGAAAGACGTGTAGTTGAACAGAATGTTTGCGAAAACAAAGAATTCAAACCAAAATTCTGAAATCTGTGGCGTTTGATTTTTTGTTTGTACGATACGTTTGTACAAACAACTAGCAGCGTCTAGGGATAGGAGACGAGTAAAAACATTTAGTTTAAAGGGTAGTGAGTTTTGTATGCCATTAAAATAAGATGAGTGACTTCAGAAATTATTCTAAACAATTTATAACCCAATTTTTTGAATTGTTGACAGAGAGTTTCCTTGTTTGTCGAACAAATAAGCTAAAGAATATAGTAATAAACATGTTTCAGGAATAATTATCCGTAAGGACTGTGGTGATATGGCACAACTGAATTGCAAATCCTGTTAAGATCTTCCTGTAGCCAGAAAACGTAATATTACAGTTAACCTTTCCTCGGTACTAATTGCTTCTCTCATTGTATCCTATTTTTTAATTTGTGAGTCGATACATTTCAAAATCATGTTAAATTCGTTATCATCCCTACGTAAATAATTTTTCAAATGTGACTTTTCAGAAACTCGTAATTCGGTTAGTAAATTCTGAAAACTGCTCTCTCTTCGTATACCAATAGCTGCACATTTTCTTTTCCTATACATATCTATAAACGATTTGTGTGCACGTCTAGGCAGCACACTTGTGCATGATATATCTTTTTAAAAACATCTCGAAGAGATATTTGGCAGTTGCACTACACGTTCATACATAGTTGAAGAAACATGTCACACAATCTTATTAGGGAAAACAAATCCTTACGTCTAAACCATGCACGGGTAACCATATAGGAATTGTCCGTTCAAAGTTTCAACCAGTCGGTTAATAAAGACAGATATACACCCAATTATATCGATCCTTGTCAAAATCCTCAGTCGCCGGTATTTGACAAATAGATTGCGTCCATGAATATATTTATCTCTTACTTTTATATATTTTTGTGAAAACATAGATAAACTTGCTCTGTGTATGTTTTGATAAATATGTCGGTATTTTCAATTTCTAATTTATTTTGTTTATTGAATTGTGAACTGTTGTAAGTTAAGTTGATGCTCTCAAATATCTTTTTTTTTTTCGTATTCATTAAAATCATGGTAATCTATTGCTGTGTTCCCTTTTGTGGAAATACTGGTTTAAATTCAGTGATGCATCGGTTCCCAAAAGAAACTGAGGTAAATAAAATAATTTGATGAAAATATGTAACTGTATTTACTAAATAATATTTATATTTTGTATAATAAAATAAATATATTTGCAGCTACTTCAAATTTGGGTAATAGCAGTATATATACTGTTGAATGTCTTACAGAGTGTGTGATGCTCACTTTTCCTCAGAAAGGAAGATTTGTTGGGGCTTAACAAGAAGGAAATCAAACTTGAAATTTGGTGCCATTCCTTCATTATTTCATAATCATGGTATTATTGTACAATTTCTAAGATAAGAAAACTAAGGAGAATGTTAACCCTGATTTGGAAAGTGAATAGGATAATATTTGCTTAGATTTATCTTTTGCAACTACTTTGAAGGAATTAAAAACACCACCTGCTGCTAATTATGAACATGGAAATATACCAACATCAAAAAATAGAAGAGGTAAAAATATTACTACAGTTTAATTATATTTTTAATATATAAATATATTTTTAAATATCAGGAGGCCATCTCACCTTCTAAGAACTGTTAAAGGCAAGATCATGAATGAATCAAAAGAGGGCGATTGGAATAAAGACAAACTATGTAACCTTCAATAAAAATTGTTTACTATTGTATTTCCTTTTCTTTTATAACATTTTAATCATAATAAATAGTCATCCTGCATTTCTGATTGCATCTTGGTAAAAGATGTAGTCAGAAATGAGGATGACTAAGAATTTAAGAAATGCAATCAATGTATTTAATATTAACCCGTGTTTAATTTTCCCGCCTTGTATGTTTTTTCAACCACTCACTTGACTGCTGTAATCTACGAACGTGTTTTGCACGGAGAGTTGCCTCTCTATATACAGCTATAAATCTCTTATCTATGGTCTAAACTACCTATTTTGTATTTTGAACAAGTTTGACTAAAATGTTTAAATCAAATACCTACACGTTACACCTAAGTGTGTGCAAACTTATAGATATTTATATCAGATATCAACAAAACGACTTGTGTAGGACACACACTTGTGCAATTAAATTGTTTGCACAAACAAGTTTCAACAACTTGGAGGCTTTAATAGGGGTTTTCGAATTTGGAAGATTTCAATTTTAATATATATATATATATATATATATATATATATATATATATATTAGATGGTTTCCGGGAATTCATCCGCGTAGTTGATAACTGATCCCTGCCGGGATCAATGGTAAAATGACGACGTTTCGGCAGAGTCACATCTGCCCTCTTCAGGCCGGTTCGCATAATTCTCGTAGCCTTCTGCTTTCGCTTCTAGTTACTCGAATATTCGAGTCTAAATAAAATATCTCGGGTTTGTTCAATTACTTTATAAAATTTTTTTGCTCAAAAACAGTAAAATGAATATATACGTAAAATGAAATTATAAAGTAGAAAAAAAGAATTGTCGTTTTCTGCTTAGAGTTGTCTACAATATTTTTGTTTCAATTTTAAGCACAAACTGGTGTTTTATCGCGAAATGAATTTCGACATCCAGGAGTTTCAGGAAAATCTAGCTCACAGAGGTTCCAAATTTTTTTTTCCTTTGATTTGTATCCTAGGTATCACAGGCGTTACACACAGTACGACTCCTGATTGGCATGTTTGTCAGCTAGATTTTCCTGAAACTAATGATGTCGAGTTGAGTGGAGTGCAACTGATGAAGGTTCTCGACTAGAAACAATATATTGTCTTGCGTTGAATGGATTGACAAATCTCGAAAAGTTAGTATCATACACTGGCGGTCTATCAGTAAAAAACTTTGCTTGTCTCGGGCTAGGGCCACAGACTATTTTATTACAAGGATTAGCTATTTTTGTGTATTTTCTTTCAAAAATATCTGAACAGCTGTAAAATGCAAAAAGAATATAAAGTTAGCTCACGATTGCGGGATCCAAACTTCGTGATTGTCACAGTTTTTAATTTTTTTTTTCAGCATCTATTACATCTCTGTCCCAAGTGATCCGAAATAATTTTGTCCACGCATTTCTAACTCCCCGTCTATGCACAACACAGCGATGATATTGATTAAGCACAAGGGTTAAGGGGGCTTGCATCCATTATAACCCTTCAAACCCCATCCTCGAGAATATAACGGGGGCACTATCGAATGTAATATCCCTGCGTAACGTACATTCACAGTCGGTGCTCCTTTAACACTCGTGTGTCAAATATGGCTTGTACAAACGTATACACACATACACTCCTACATACATAAATGCATATAAATGAATAATTTTATTCGATACAGCCAATTATTTCTTTCCGCGTTACGGATTGGTAATTCAAAACAGTTGAGTATTAGCTATCGGAGATGTACCTTATGTTACGAATAGAGTCGCTGTGGAAAATCAGTGGGTTTACAATTTGATGAGATTTGTGTGATGAACTCTATCTCTCGCTCTGTCTGTGTATTTCTGATGGGATTTCGCGATGCATCGAAGAGATTCCGCTCAAGTTATGTCATTCTGGTGAATAATGACGTTTGCATAACCAATTGTTTTGGAATGCATGTAATAATGATGTGTGGTGATGTAAAATTTCTAGCTGGCCAGCACTCGAAATGAAAACTTTCGTGAAAATGTACCACCGGATAGTCGACTGTAACTGAAAATGATTGTTATTCACTTTTTTTGAAAATATAACTATTTAATCTTTTATTAAAATTTCAAAAACTTCAAAGTTGAAAATCCAAGTGAAACGATAACTTTTTAAATATTTTTCTAAAATTATCAAAAATTGTTGTAAACTTCCGATACACCGAAAGTTTTCAAACTGAAACGTGTCATTTTTTTCATCACCAGTGTAAATGTGCAATCAAGCATTAAAAAAACAATCTTTGTATGTATAATATGTATGAACTACTTCTTGGGAAATAACACCACAGTTAAGAAAATTGCAAAACAGATTAAACCTTTGGTTTGGTGGCGTTATGTTGATGACATATTCGTTATTTGGGAACATTCCCCCCCCCCCCCAGTTGTAGGAAATGAGGTGTGCCTATAAATTATTATACTCTTCTTGCCCCTGCCCTCCCTCAATGAAAATGCTGAAGATGGTCCCAAGGAAAAGTTGCATTTCGTTCTCTCAAAATACATTTTTATGAGGTATTTGTTTTTTTTTGTGCTACTCAGTATAAAATGTAAAATTGTCAAATTAATTTAGGTAATTCAGTGCCAATAGCCAGGTCAAATTTCAACCCTAAAGCGTTTGGATTTTTTAAATTTGCAAATATTTTTCTTAAATGTAATGTTATTTCCATAAAACCACAAATGAATTTAGTTGAAATTGTTTAGAAAAATTCGTATATTATGACATTCAATGGCGTACCTCGTCAACGCAGCTTAATCACTTGATCGACGGCCTAGATATGCAACCAATCATACTCTGTAACATTGGTGCATAAGTAGGTACAACCTAAAAAAGACTGAAGAGGGCAGACCATCATAGTTTTGACCAAGATATCAGGAGATCAGTCTCTAAATCTTTGAATCGATACCAGGAACCGACATATATCCATAAAAAAAAACAAAAACATAGAACCCGAGCATCTGTGAATAGATGCCTATGAACACCAAAATACTAGTAGAAGTAGTTCAACAGAAAAAGAAGACAGTCGATGCACTGACTAGATGACCAAAATAAAAGATTTGGATCATGAGAGAATTGATTACTAAAGGATAGCTCCAGGTCAAAAGTGGAGACTTGGGTGATTAGTTACATTTGTTTGACTAGCTTTCAATAGACTAAGACCCTCATTTTTTATTATAAGTTACTTAGTTATTTCTAAGAAGTTCTATTTACCAGAAGATACAGATTTATTTATTTTTTATTTGTATTCAACAGACAATAACAATTCACAACTCCAAGAAATATTTAAAAGTGAAATCTATAAACTACAACATTTTGCATAAAATACCCAACACCAAATAGTACAAAAAATTCAAATGTAGCTATAATCAAAAATAATATAAAATATTTCATTACTTTTTTTATATAAAAACTACCTGATACTTCCGCCCATAAATCCGTCCCCTTTTTTGGACTTTTTCAATTTGATTTGTGTGGCTTTCATAAGTCGGAGATCAAACAATTGCAGCATATTTGACTATAGTTCGTACGTAAGTATTAAAAAGTCTTTAGTGTGCTTATTCTATGAAACTTACGGACATTTTATATGCTTTCTTCACCACAAAATCTACATGCTTCTTAAATAAAGGCCCATAATCAAAAATTACCATTAAGTCTTTAGCCTCATTTTTTATTGGAGGGTACCACTCATACATATATTTTGTCTAAATCTTCCTTCCTTTACGTAGATCACTAGTAAAATAAAGAAATAGTTACGGGCCCAAATTCGAGCCTTGAGGGACTCCCGAGGATGAGAAATTTATTTCAGATTTAACACCACTAAATACCACCTTGCCTTGTTTTTAAGTAAATGTTGAACTGTTTTATAAAATTATCAGTTAGATCCATCTCCAATAGTTTTTGCAGTAGTACACTCTATCATTAAATATTTTGTAACAATTATTATGTTTTTTACGTAGAAAAACTATACATAAACAATCATAGATTCATTTTCAGTTCCACCTTGTGCATAAGTAACTCCAAGTCATATTTAGTTTAATATAAGATTATTTCAAAGACTTCCAGCCGGATTAAAACAATTCAAAACGAATTTGTTTAACCTTCGCGTTTTGATAGAAACTTTATTATAATATTCTCAACGCCGCCTTGCGACGCTTTCGCGTGTTCAAAATGACCTCACCTGAAAATTTCCGCTGAAAACCTTTCAGCCAACACTGTAATCATCCCGGCAATTTATCTGAAAACTCCTTGTTTCATTTGTAATATATTAGACAGGGTACTTTGTTTTTACAATGTAAATACAAATATAGCGCGTTTGTACTATCGATTCCTTCCTCAGACCCTCCATATTTATGAGCGTTTCCTTTTCGAGGAGTGTTTCTTTTAATATAAAATTAAATTTTTCATCCGCTTTTGTTTATTTCTGTTCCACATTTCTGGTTACTTGACGGTAGTTGAAGTAATTTCATACAGAACTTTAGGAAAATATAGTCTTTAATACTACGCATAACGTTAAATATTACTATAAGAACAACAAGTAACAAGAGGTATTTAAACAACGGGCTGCCTCTGGATTCAGTGTATGAATTTACTTTCTTTCGTAAATGGAGACTTCAGCTAAACATAAACAAGACCAAAGTATCATATTTCCATTTAAATAATAAACTAGCGAATGCAGATATAAACGTTTACCTTAAAAACCGTCGCATGGGCCACAACATTCACCCTAAATATCTAGAGGTCACCCTGGATAGGAACCAGTAACAATATAATTCAGAAGCTACTGGTTCATCTTTGGGCTACGGCAACCCATCAAAGCTCAGCCTTGGTACTAGTCTTTCCCACTGCCGAATACTGTGCAAGCGTGGGCCTAAATAGTGCCCACACTGGCCACACTAGGTTAGTCGATGTACAATCAAATCGCACAACGTATTTAATATCTGGTGCAATTAAATCAACTCTTACAATGTGGCTTCCTGTAGTCTCTCACATGTTATCTACTAAACACCGCAGGAGGGATACTCTCCTAAGGCAATTAGGAAAAATAATGGCACACCCGTAGCTAGGACTTCATCAGCTGTCAACTGTCTGACGAATAATAACAACTCCAAATGTTAATGGAAGCAGGAATGGAATCACACCAATTCCCGCGGGTCCAATCAATTAATTCATATGTTCCACATTGACTACTCCTGATTTCGACTTAATAAACAAGACATGGAACCAACCATGGCATATGTGCTGCTTTACCCTTCAAATGGTATAAGGCTCCGTCAATCTGTGACTACGGAGCTGAACGCCAAACTATTCGCCACATTATTGAGGACTGCCCTTTGACAGCATACAGTGACGCTCCTGAAGACTTCCTGGTTCTGAATTGAGTTAATTGAATATATAAGAAAATTAGACTTAGATTTGAGATACGTAGTGCTACATTATTTTCAAAACTGCACGATTTAATCCTCCTGTTATAAAAATCTAGCACGAAAACTACACCTACAAACTAGTCTTTAGAATGTATACAAACCAAACTCTACAAAAGCTCCTGATAGCTACGTTACGTGACATTCGTTGTAATGAACAGCGAACATTGTAACTTATCGCGATGTTGTCATGTCGTTCATTCAGATTGCGGATTAATTTAAATTCATTTTTTATTATCAAAAAAGACGTTAGACGTTTAATGTAAAAGTCATATAGAGTCAGATTGTAAAAATGGGTGAGAAATTCATACTTTCTTTTTTTTTGGCAAAACAATAGCTCGTTTTAAAAAATGTTATAACGGTTTTTGATTTATTTCCATCTGAACAGTTATTCTTCAAAATCTTTGCACTCATACCGATTACATCCTGTATAGTATATTTTAATTGATTACATTTTGTGTTAGATTTTATCGATAACTTATAAATTATGTAATGGCCTAGTTTTGTGTCTTATGCTAAATAAATACATATTAATTTAATATAAAATATTTTCGGAGTATTCATGTTTGAACGGAACTTATAAGTAATGTGCACTATTGGCCATATATGGCGTTAAAATAATATAAATCAAGAGCTCAAAGAGCTTACATAGGTAACGTAATAAGAATTTCTGTTAAAAATAAAAATTTGTATTCAAATTTTCCCAAAAAAAATTCTCATCCAAAAAGTCAAATGTTTGTCTGGTGATGGGGGCAGTTACTAGAATTTTATATGTATATGTTACGCTATAGCTTCGACTCCTGCTTTGGAGCCATTATCATCAGGCAAAATAAAAAAAAAAAACAGAAAATAGCTTGTATATCGAACTGGGGTGCTCAATCTGTAGATTCCGGGAGAATGGCAATGTAAACATATGTCATGATATTAGTACAAATGTCTCCGCAACTTTGAAAAAACGTAACACACATTTTCTCCAACTGTAATTACTTGAAACTCTCGGGTAGCTAACCGAAGTATTCATTTAACCTTCATAAAATGAAATAATATTGTTCACATTGTTTAAAACAAAAAAACAACAGCAATAAACAAGAGTTATCAATAGAAATTATTATGTTAATCAAAAACATACGTTACTTATACGTTATAATCCTAATTGAAATTATACTTAAATCATTATTGTTATGGCCTTGTTTTCAATTTTAGAATAAATAATGCACAATAAACAGTTGTCATTGAATATATATTTTTTTGTAATATACTTTGCCATAAAAGTCCAGCCCGTTATTCATATATTTGGGTAAATAAATGAAATAAATTAATTCGGTTTAATTGGTCAAGATATGTTAAATAAAAGTGTGTGTGTTAAGCAAGCTTTACTTCTAATTTTTCATTAAAAGCTTTTTTAATATCCTTTTTGTTTCTTTTTTCAAATCTTTCTTTGTCTTCTATAGAATTTCTTTGTCTTCTATAGATCTTATATAGAATTTTGGGTTAAATTTATTACATTTGTGTTTTTCTTCTCATTATTTTTTCGCCACACTAATCTCTGAATTGTTTGAAGCCATCTCTAAATTTCTAGGAGCTTTTCTCGCATTTGCGTCAATATTTAATTCTATATTGTGGCATTCGGCCGATATTTCGTGAAACCGACATTCATCGGATATTTCGGGGAATCCAAAATGTTAGTTGTCTGGCGCATTGAGGCCAGCGGCTAGCCTGTTAAAGTTCTCGAGAATAAAAGAATCCATGAAAGAAATATCTACGCCGCTATTTGATCTAGAAACTTCTGAGAATAAATCTGTATATACGGGAAACCGACGAAATGATTCACTCTGTATAAACAACATGTGTTTAAAATGAATTGTATATAGTTGTGTGAATATAAAATTATTAAATAAACGTACAAACCCAACGTGTAAAGTAAAGACATTTCAATATGTTAAATGCTGATTTATTTATGTGTTGATTTTCGATTTTACAATGGCATGCTTGGTTTGAAATGAGTCTGGTGAAGAATCAAAGCATTTTCATTTTTTCATATTTTTTTAAACCACAAATTTATCTCATGCCTAATTATCGGTCCGATGACTTTATTTTGTTTTCTAAATAATAGTTTCTGTAAAATACAGTATTTTTGGCAAGCATTGCAGTATATTTTGAAAATGACTAAAGTAAAAGCAAAAAAAAGAAACTGTAAACATAGGATAAAAAGTTATATTGAAATTTATCACAGGCTTAAGAAAACTATGGGTAGAATGTTAGTCTGAAGTTGGTAGACAATGTAACTCGTTCCTCGAAGTTTCCTTGGACTTCCATCGTCTTGAAGTGGTTGATCTCACAACGTTTCAATAGCTGTGTATCTGCTATCGTCATCAGGTGAATGATAGGAAATTCAGATTATCCGTCGTATTTATATTATACCCTTAACCGGTCATGCGTCGCTGGTCTTGATCATTGGGTCTTATCTGGTCCAAACAGCGTCGTCGTTCCTAGAGGTTGGTTGCCGGTGATGTGTAGTGCCAGAGGCCGAAGAAGAGCTCTCCAAATATTTTTAATTTGGAGGCTGGGCTCGCTAATTATATTTTCGTTCGAGATTATATATGCTCTCTCTATGAATTTTCTTTTGTACCAGTGCTCTTCCTTGTGAATTGCTCTAGCCTGGTCCCAATTGATATTATGGTGTTCGGTCCATGCGTGATTAGCTAGCCCAGATTTCGTTACCTCCGCCCTTTGAGTAGCTGTGCGGTGTTCCTTAATCCTGGTGTCCAGCGGTCACTTTGTCTCTCCAATGTAAAGATTGCCACATTCACACGGTATGCTGTATATACAGTTATTTGGTATTGCTGGTTCGTCGGTACTCGTTCTTGTTATCATGCTATCATTTTGATTCCATAGCTGTGTGCAATTCTTCTAAGTTTCTCCAACAAGCCTTTAGTATATGGTAATAGTAGAGTTGCTACCGTGGTGTCCTCTTCCTGCCTAGGTTTTTTGTCCAGCTCTTCAAACGCCTTGGTAATGATCGTTTCCGGATATCCATTCGCCAAAAGTTCTTCTCTAAGTTTCACTTGTTCTTCTTTGAGGGCTTCTGGTGTGCTGTAGATATTTTTGGCTTTATGGATTAGTGTTTTGATGATGCCAGTTTTCGTTGCTGATGGGTGGTTGGAATTGTAGTGAAGGTATAATCCTGTAGGCGTAGCCTTCTAGTAAAGTGTAAAGTGTAAGCCTTGATGTAAAGTGTCAAAGGACTGGGACCGGGATCTAAATAACAGTCTACAGGAAGGCTACGCATACAGGATTATACCTTCACTACAATTCCAACCACCCATCAGCAACGAAAACTGGCATCATCAAAACACTAATTTATAAAACCAAAAATATCTGCAGCACACCCGAAGCCCTCAAAGAAGAACAAATGAAACTTAGAGAAGACCTTTTGGCGAATGGATATCTGGAAACTATCATTACCAAGGCGTTTGAAGAGCTGGACAAACCACCTAGGCAGGAAGAGGACACAACGGTAGCAACTCTACTATTACCGGATACTAAGGCTTGTTGGAGAAACATAGAAGAATTGCACACAGCTATGGAATCAGAATGATCTTCAAAAGCAACAACACCTTGAGGAGCATGATAACAAGAACGAGGCCCGACGCACCAGCAATACCAAATACCTGTATATACAGCATACCGTGTGAATGTGGCAATCTTTACATTGGAGAGACAAAACCACCGCTGGACACCAGGGTTAAGGAACACCTCACAGCTACTCAAAGGGCGGAGGTAACGAAGTCTGGGCTAGCTAATCACGCATGGACCGAACATCATAATATCAACTGGGACCAGGCCAGAGCAATTCACAAGGAAGAACACTGGTACAAAAGAAAATTCATAGAGACAGCATATATAATCTCGAACGAAAATATAATTAGGGAGCCCAGCGTCAAAATTAAAAATAGTTGGAGAGCTCTTCTTCGGCCTCTGGCGCTACACATCACCGGCAACCAACCTCTAGGAACGACGACGCTGTTTGGACCAGATAAGACCCAATGATCAAGACCGGCGACGCATGACCGGTTAAGGGTATAATATAAATACGACGGATAATATGAATTTCCTATCATTCACCTGATGACGATAGCAGATACACAGCTATTGAAACGTTGTGAGATCAACCACTTCAAGACGATGGAAGTCCAA
Organism: Octodonta nipae; assembly: GCA_034190945.1. Taxonomy (NCBI): domain Eukaryota; kingdom Metazoa; phylum Arthropoda; class Insecta; order Coleoptera; family Chrysomelidae; genus Octodonta; species Octodonta nipae. Next base: position 36,725,751 of record CM067216.1, on the reverse strand, counting down.
GAAAACTTCGAGGTATGGGTAGAATATTCCATTCAAAACTACAAATTTAAATTTAATTTTCAGTACAACCGGAAATTGCAAATAACTTTCAACATAATTGAGCTAAATGGTGCTCTGGTGATGGAGACCCTGTATATTTACACACCGTTGCGCAATCCTATTAACAAGAAACAAAACTAGTAGGTTTCTTTACAATACAAACGAAATTGCATTACATTTAAGTAATTTTGCGTTTCTTTTTTTTGCCGTTTTAAAAAGATCATGTCCGTGGTAGCGTTAAGCAAATAGAATTAGGTTGAACCAGACACAACGCGACAATAGGATAAACTTTTGTTTGCCATTAGTAGAGTCTACAAATCTCGAAGAGAAACAACTAAAGTGAATTTGGTTGACGAACAAAAAAGTCTCAATTCTACTACGACTGTGTGTTTATTCTAAAGGAGCGGAGAATATTAGATCTTCCCACCAAATTAAATATGCATTTTTATTTAAGATTAGCACAAAAATATGCATCAAAGAATTAATTTCAGTGTAAAATATAAACAACTATATGATTTTCCTTCATTATACTACATTCTCACTAGATAAAAAACTATAATAAACGAAAGCTTAATTAAAACATAGTAAATTATAAGTCAATCGAAGCAATCTGAGGTGTCTGGATAGATTTGGACCATGAATTTGTTACTGATTGTAGCTATTTTTGGGAAGCTAAATATTCATGTGAAGTTAGTTTTTCTTTATCAGGACTATTCAGTACATTCAAATATGGATCATGCAAGTTGTACAAAGATTGGTTGTTGTAAATTGTCCTATTTCTCACCCACCTCAAAAACAAAGAGGTTCTCAATTCGTCTATATCTATGTTTTTTTGTTTGTTCACCAATTACTCGCAAAATGAAATGGTCCCATATTTTTTTAGAAAATCGGCAAAAACTTTTTTCCGACCTTATAAAGGGTGTGTTTTTTTTGATCAGTATGGGAAAGATTTGCAGTTTTACTGGCCCAATTTAATCACACTTTCGATTTTTGTAAAGTAAAACGTCATGGCTTACTACTTATTTTGAAAAAACGAAATTCTGTCGATTTAGTCAAATCTCTCTAGCTCTTTTGTTTTTGATTTTATAAAAAAGTGTAAATTGATGATAGTTTTAGTCTTTACTTGATGAAAATTCATTTTAATATTGTATTAAAATAAATACACTGATGTAATTTTCACTTAAATTTATTTACTATTGACAATTGTTTCACCAGGTTACTGGCTTCTTCAGAATACAACGTAAGACTAACAGTTAAATGCCTTAAACTATTACAAAAAACTATGGTGATGCAATTACAGAGGTATTTAGAGGATTATTGAAGCAGGTAGTTAACTAAAAAAATAAATAAATAGGCTTTAAATGAAGTATATCCTACTACCCCTAATATCGACCCCAAACTATATAAAAGTATCACATTTATCGGCTCTCCTTCTCAAAAAATAGCCCAATTTTTATTAAATAGAAACATTCTTACAGCTTTTAAAACAGATAACAACTTAGGAAAACATATAAGAAACAATAAAGATAAAATGAACAAAAATAACAACTCGGGTGTCTATAAGTTGACATGTGGTAGTTGCCCTAGTTTCTACCTCGGTCATACGGGAAGATTATTCAAGACAAGATGGGACGAACATACCAAAGCTTATGAGTGCCACAATTATAATAAGTCAACTTTTGCCGACCATTTATTGAATGAAAATCATGTACCTCAGAATACGTTCAAAGTATTACATTTACAACATAAAAGTAAAAAATTATATCTTTTAGAGTCATTAGAAATTAACAAAAACAAAAATTCACCATACCTCTTGAATGATCAAACGGAAACCAGTTCATCCCCATTACTTAATATTTTCAATAGAATTATATAAACTCATTATAGTGATAATTTATCCATTTTTAAAAACCCAATTATAATATTGTACTTTCTTAATGTGATAATCCTCTCCTACCTGCTTCAATAATCCTCTAAATACCTCTGTAATTGCATCACGATAGTTTAAGGCATTTAACTGTTAGTCTTACGTTGTATTCTGAAGAAGCCAGTAACCTGGTGAAACAATTGTCAATAGTAAATAAATTTAAGTGAAAATTACATCAGTGTATTTACTTTAATATAATATTAAAAGTGTAAATATCAAAATTGAAGGGAATTGTATCCCGAATATGATTGTTATGTCCTCGTTTGCGTGGCAGCTCTCGTTTTCGAGATATGACAAAAACTTATCTTTTTTTGAACGAAAACCATAGTTGGCTATGACCTCAAAAAATCGGACATTTGTAGAGCTTTTCAATGATATAATACCCGATATAGTTATTTATATAAATAACGGAGTTATGGATGCTTTTCTTTCTTATTTTCATTTTTAACATAGGTAACCATGAAAAAGATTGTTTTCACTTTGACGTTTCCTCATTTGAGAGTAATTCCATTAGTAGTGCTGAACTGACAGTCGATATTGACAAGTTTTCGTGATAAAATGGAATATTCTAACGAAGAAAATCTGAATATGGTGGAATGTTATATCATATGCCATAAAAATTCAGTTCGTGCAGCTGCGGAATACTTTCATAAATATTTTAATCGTCGTCAACCTGCTCTATGTACATTTAAGAGGCTTTACGATAGTTAGCGCAGATATACATCTTTTACTAAGCCACCAAAGGAACGTAATCAAATTAACGAAGCAGCACAAATAAATGTTTTGGCAATGTTAAATCAAAATCCATCGACATCAACTCGTGAGATGGAGACAGAAGCTGGCACATCCCAACGAACTGTAGTTAAGGTACTGAGGGGCACAAGTTCCACCCGTACAAACTTTCAGTTTCTCAAATTTTGCATGCTGGTGACGAACATCGACGTATTTTGTTTTGTACATGGTTTAGAGACATATGCCTTGACAATCCACAGTTTCCATTAAATGTGTTATGGTCAGATGAAACTAGATTTATTAACTGCGGTATGTTCAATAGACACAATGAACATATCTGGGCTAAAGAAAACCCTTTCCATGTAGAACAAAGACGACCCCAGATAAAATTTAGGTTTAATGTTTGGTGTGTTATCATAGGGTCTACTATTCTGGGGCCTTTTATCTATGACGAATCACTTACTGGGGACCGCTACTTGCATTTCTTGCAATACACTTTTCAAGACATGTTGCATAATTGGAATTTGAGAGAGTGTGTCTTCATAAACATACATTTTGTTTTTAAAAGTGAGGTACCTTTATTTTTTTATAATATCTCAAATTGTATTCAAACAAAGTTTATTACAGTTTAAAACTGCATCCAATTATGCTGTACCACTCAAAATTGTAACAAATTAAAATAGATTGGAAAAAAATGAGAATAAATATCAGTTAATCAACTTCAAGATAGAGGTTCTCATTTGGTCTCTATATACAGTGTGACTTCATTAGTTGTATTGAAACGGCAAACGTTCTTAGGAATATTATTTAGTAATTACATATATTCTTCATAAAAAGATTTACATCGTCTGAAACGTATACTGTAATCAAAACATGTCACTTTATCAACTGTATAAGAGGTTTTTCAGATAACTAAACATGTTTAGGCTAAATGGGTGGCAACCCCCATACATGAATTGTAATTTTCAAATGTTTTTTCCTGCTAAATACTCGTGTAAAAATCGATTGAGATTCCTGTGTCTCTGTTACATCACGAAACGAAAATTATTACAATTTTATCAGTACAATTCACTCGAAAATAACGCTTTCATGCTAGAAATTTATTTAATAATATTTAAAATTATATATCAACGAATTCTAGGGAAATTGCTAAACTTAACAAAATGATAAACATCAGAACATCAAGTTGCTTTGCCTTGTTAAAGTAAAAGTTCTCGGCGGGCGAAACTTTTTAACAAGAAAGTTCTCTGGAGGAATTTATAAATAGTCTGGATAGTTATTTTATTAAAAGCTATGGATATAAACTTTGAAATATTATAAATTTATGTGTACGTCGTAACTTTTTGCCAATTAAAAGAAAGAAGGCAATATGTCGATGTACTTTTGCCAGAAAGTCAACTATTACTAGTATTGTGAATCAATGATACATGTCATTAAAATTTTACATAATGAAGACGAGAAGGTAGGTTTTCGCGGCCAGAGTCATAGCGGATTCTGCTTTTTCCGGATTTGGACCGTGTCATTTTTTCGAATAAATTTATTTATATATCTCAACTAACGTATAAAGAAAGTTTTCCCACGTTTCGCCCAAACTTATATGGGGCTTTCTCAAGAAAGAGAAATACAGATGTTAGTTACCTTTGCGGCGACTACATTCCTTAAGTCTTTTTCTCACAAATTCATTTTATTAAAGGTTTTGAACTGAATCTGGCAACCCTACAACATTTCCACACAAATCTTATTAACAAAATAAATCATTTACATTACCTAGTCATAAAATTTGAGGAACGTAGTAAAAAATATCATCACAACCATAAAACAATCCAAAATAATCCCATTAATTACTTCCTACCCTTCTTTTACCTGAAATTTCGGGAGGCAAATCAGTATTTCATTTTTGGCTAGATCAGTGTGAGAAGTTTAATAAAGTCAAGTTTCAAAGTGTCTATGAGAAAAAGACCAAACGAATGTAGTAGCCGCATTGTAAGTAACATTTGTATTTGTCATCCTTGAAAAAGCCCGTGATAAGTGTGGACGAAACGTGGTAAAACTGTGTTTATATTTAATAAAATAATTAAGTGTCTAAGTACTTCTTGGGAAATAACACCACAGTTAAGAAAATTGCTGTATATTCCAAACGTTTCGGCGTCTAGGTCAGACCCCGTTGTCAATGATTAAGAAACTTGGATAAAAAAGGCACAATTCTAAGATGTAAATTAAAATATTTGACAATATGTATTATTTGATTTCTGACGTAACTAAGAGAATTTTATTTGTAATATACAGGGTACCACAGAAACTTCTAAAGATCATATAATCATATGGTTCCTTTCAAATTGGAAGAATTTGAAAGGGAGATCTTAAGAATTTTATGTGGCGCTCCTAGGTCCGACCTTGTTATAAGATAGTGCATTCGCCAAAAATGCGATCAAAGAATTTTGTTGATTCAGTGATCCCATTAAAACCATAAGGGAAAACCTAGGAAAAACCTTATGAACTATCCCGATATTGGGTTGTTCACAAGGACATGACCATTAGCAATTTCTTCCTTAATCATCGGCAACCAGTCTCTTTTAGTTTTCTTTTGGTGTTGTGTTCTTCTTTGTGTAATATCACTGAATTTTGAAACTGTATTTTATACCAAGGTCCCAAGCATGTTCACAAATTTTGAATTTTTCAAATTGTCGTTTTGTATGTAATTTTTGTGTTCGTTTATTCGAACATTTAGAGGTCTAGAGGTTTCTCCAATATAGAATTTATTACATTCACAAGGGATTTTATAAATGCAATTTTTTTGTATTTTGAGATGTGTTATTTGGGTTGGTTTTTGATATAATTGATTTTATCGTATTTCTTGTTTTAAATGATGTTTTGATATTATATCTGTGTCCCACTCTTTTTAGTCTTTCTGATAGACCCTATATGTATGGTATAGTTATTGTATTAATGTGATTATCTTGGGAGTCAGTGTTCTTAACTGTGGTGTTATTTCCCAAGAAGTACTTAGACATTGAAAAATATGCCACAAATACCATTCAGGAAACAAAATAATTAAGATATAACAACACAACGTCTTTCTTTCAAGAAAGTTCCAATTTTATGTTTGCTAAAAGCAACTAAACTTCTTATCAAAACTCTTCGTACCACACCCTGTATAAATCGGTTGTTCTTTTACAAATAGCATATTTATTTGATATAGTGTGGCCAAATCAATTCTGGCAGATAGGTAACTCTTTTTCTTCCCATTTAAAATTATCAAATCTTATATCTGCAACCTAAGCCAATGATTTTGTGAAGATTATTTTTATGTGTCGGTTTAAGTATAAACAAATCTCTTGTATAAATGATTTTTTATTCATACAAGACCAATACATTTCCTTCATGATACATCCTGTACATACGTATACAGCATCAAACACAATAGAAGTGCACAAACGTTTATCTCATATTTCATCCTAATAAAGAATAGAAATTCCAGCCTTGGCAAAATGTCGAAATATGCATGCGGGATTTTTAGCAACATTCTGTAAAACCCACGACTTCGCGCGCACACATTTATTTTCCTACAGAATCGAGTTTATTAACCCATAACATATCTATCACATCAATGCTATTAAGAATTAAATAAGAGTAATAGTCGTATAATCTGCTAATTTACATACCCAGCCTAGAGCGATATTCGTGTGTATGTGTGTGTGAGTGAAAAACGGGGAAAATAAAGTATGCACATACCGGCAAAAGAAAATAAAAAATGTTACGTTAATTATTTTGACGGTGAATTTATTTATTACACAAGAAAATTAGAATCACCATTTAAATAACTGTTATGACTCATGAGCGAATGCATTTGTTAAATGAAATCCGCCTACTCGAATGAATAATAAGTCTTATGTATATTGAATTTAATTTTTAAAGAATTCGTAGATACAGTGTGAGCAGCTGAAAATGGAACCCGTTACTGGCAATCATAATATAAGCTCCAAAGGTCTATATGCACTATTTTCAGTCAAAGTAAGCAATACTAAAATTGTGGTAATCAGTAAAATATGTATTGTGAAATTTTTTAATGAGATTTTCAAAATATATGCCAATCTCTAGAAATACACTAAATAAACTAAATAGTTCAAAAACTTTCACATAAATAATGTTTTACACTACACGTGTTTCGCCATATTATATGGCTTCGTCAGGTGTACAATGTATTTTAAACAACCACTGTTCTGCGCCAAATTTATTATACAGGGTGAGTTTTTTTGATGATCAGTATGGGTATCTCTGAAACTAGCGGAGATAGAGCAATGGTTAAATTGGGAAAGATTTGAAGTTTTACTGACCCAATTTAATGACGCCTTCGGATTTTTGTAAAAAGTCATGGCTTACTAGATATTTTGAAAAAACGAAAATCTGTCGATTTAACTACTAAAACTTAAGAAATTAAAGTACATAATAATTTTTATAATTCATATTCGAAAAGTCCACCATTGTTATTTAGACAAAAATTGCATCTTTTTAAGATTGACATTACCGGTTTCCTCACACACAGCCGATCAGTTTCTTCAATTGCTTGTAATACCGCCTCCCTTAGGTCACCAACTGTCTCATACATACTTTCTTTTGTATACTTTGTATTTTAGCGCACCCCATAAATAGAAGTCTAGAACTGGGCCATTTCTTCCTATCCAAGAGTTTGGATAGATATTATCTAAGTGTTGTCTTACTAATAACGAGTTATGAGCAGGTGCTCCATCATGTAACCTCTCAATTTCTAAACGAGTTCTCAAATTCAAATTATGCAACATGTCTTGAAAAGTGTTTTGCAAGAAATGCAAGTAGCGCTGCCTAGTAAGTGGTTCGTCATAGATAAAAGGTCCCAAAATAGTAGACCCTATGATACCACACCAAACATTAAAACCAAATTTTATCTGGGGTCGTCTTTGTTCTACATGGAAATGGTTTTCTTTAGCCCAGATATGCTCATTGTGTCTATTGAACATACCGTAGTTAGGAAATCTAGTTTCATCTGACCATAACACCTTTAATGGAAACTGAGGATTGTCAAGGCACATGCCTCTAAACCATGTACAAAACAAAATACGTCGATGTTCGTCACCAGCATGCAAAGTTTGAGAAACTGAAAGTTTGTACTGGTGGAACTTGTGCGCTTCAGTACCTTAACTACAGTTCGTTGAGATGTGCCATCTTCTGCCGCAATCTCACGAGTTGATGTAGATGGATTTTGATTTACCATTGCCAAAACATTTATTTGTGCTGCTTCGTTAATTTGATTACGTTCCTTTGGTGGTTTAGTAAAAGATCCATGTCTACGTATACTATCGTAAAGCCTCTTAAGTGTACATAGAGCAGATTGACTACGATTAAAATATCTATGAAAGTATTCCTCAGTTGCACGAACTGAATTTTTATGGCATATGATATAACATTCCACCATATTCAGTTTTTCTTCGTTAGAATATTCCATTTTATCACGAAACTTTGTCAATATCGACTGTCAGTTCAGCACTACTAATGGATTTACTCTCAAATAAGGAAACGTCAAAGTGAAAACAATCTTTTTCTTGGCTAAGTACGTTAAAAGTGAAAATAAGAGAGAAAAGCATACATATCTCCGTTATTTTTATGAATAACTATATCGAGTATTATATCGTTGAAAAGCTCTAAAAATGTTTTGAGGTCATAGCCAACTATGGTTTCCATTCATCAAAAGATAAGTTTGTGTCATATCTCGAAAACGAGAGCTGTCACGCAAACGAAGACATGACAATCATATTCGGGATACAATTCCCTTCAATTTTGATATTTACACTTTTTTAGAAAATCAAAAACAAAGGAGCTAGAGGGATTTGACTAAATCGACAGAATTTCGTTTATTCAATATATCTAGTAAGCCATGACTTTTTACAAAAATCCCAAAGTCTCATTAAATTGGGCCAGTAAAACTGCAAATCTTTTCCAATTTAACCATTGCTCTATCTTCCGAGATCCCCATACTGATCATCAAAAAAACTCACTCTGTATATTTGTTTTCGCCATAATGAGCTCTTTCATTTGATGTATTACATGATGCGTTAGAAACAATTTTAGTTTTATGTTTTCCAATTAATTGTGTAATTTGCCCCAAAATTAATAGTAGAGGTTTCTCCTTTTTTTCCGGGAAAATTCAGGTGAGGCCCTATATATCTAATTTTTTTCAAAATTTTACTTCTTATGGTTTTGGTGATAAGGGGGGGGGCGGTCCATTTTTTTAGTTTTTCCCCCCATAAGTACCCCTAAAATGCAAAAGTCAACCTTTTCCATCCAGTAGTTTAGGAGAAAATTACTGTGATGTGAAAGTACGAGGGCTGCCTTTTATGTTTCGGGATTGGACAACCCTAGTGTTGCAATTTGACAACTGACAGCTCTATCGTAAAGTTTGACATTTTTGAGGTTATACGTACTCAGAACGTTTTGACATACGAGCGCTATGTGTTGTTTACAGTAACTTAAAGGATTCATCTCGGCCAAAAAATGGAATTAAATCGTGAACATTTTCGTGCGATTATTTTTTACAACTTTCAACGGGGATTAAGTCAGCAAGAGTCCACGGATGAACTTAATTTAATTTTTGGCGATGAAACTCCATCAAGGACCACTCTTTATCGATGGTATGGTGAATTCAATCGAGGTCGTAGTTCACTCGCAAGACGAATTTCGTGAAGGTCGTCCAAAAACAGTTGTTGTTCCGGAAACCATTGATTGAGATTGAGTCAACCTTACACATTAGTGGGACCAGCATACATTCAATATTGCATAAACATTTGAATGTCAAAAAAATTTGTTCGCGTTGGATCCCACACAATTTGTCAATCGTTCAAAAAAAGGCTCGTGTCGATTAGTCGAAAGAAAAGCTCATATGACATAGTGACAGGTGAGGAATCGTGGATTTAGGCGTATGAGCCCGAAAGTAAACAGCAGTCGACTGTATGGGTGTTTGAAGATGAACCGAATCCAACAAAAGTTGTTCGCGCACGAAGCACTTCCAAGCAAATGATCGCCTGTTTTTTCGGAAAAACTGGACATGTCGGAACCGTACCACTAGAACAACGCAGAACAGTCAATTCTGAGTGGTATACAACCATTTGTTTGCCAGTTGTCTTCCAAGAAATGAGGAAAACCAACCGCCGAAGACGGATCACTCTTCACCACGACAATGCGAGCTCTCACGCATCGGCTCAAACAACTGCATTTTTGACCACTCAAAACATCGATTTGATGAGTCATCCGCCGTATAGTCCTGTCTTGTCACCAAATGACTTCTTTCTATTCCCGTACGTAAAAAACAAACTAAGAGGTCAACGTTTTTCGACACCTGAAGAAGCGGTTGCTGCTTTCAGAATGCATGTTTTGGAGATACCTCAATAAGAGTGGAAAAAGTGCTTCGACAATTGGTTCAAACGCATGCAAAAGTGTATAGATCTTCATGGGGAATATTTTGAATAACAATAAAGCGATTTTCGATGATTAATATTTGTTTTTGTTCTCTAATCCCGTAATATAAAAGGCAGCCCTCGTTGGAGAAATCCGGAGTGATATAATTAAATTAAAATTAAGATTTTTTCAACAGCGTTAAAAAACAATAACTCAACAACTTCAATCAGAATAAAGTGATTAACAATGAAAATGATTTTACTGTAAAAAGGGTGTTTTTACTACATTTTATAACAACTCGAATTTTGACAATAGCTACCAATAAAAACTGTATGACAACGGATAAGAAGCGCTTAGACTGGCTTGGAAGTTACTTACAGATAAATTACATGGCAGCTAGTGCCCTATTTCCGGTAACTACAAACCCATCCTTCACTTACACATAATTTCATCAATTCCCCATATATCTGTCAAGTTTTCCACATAAAAAACAAACGCCATTCCAAACATTTCAACCGCACATTGTACAGCTTCGTACCCATAATGGTATTCAATAAACCATTACGCTCGGTGTATCTGGGCGTATTAAAGCCGTTCCTCAGAGATATTCGCATCGCATTAATAACATCGTATGCATAAAGTGGTGCTCAGAAGGTAAAAATTACATTTCTCTGAGCGCTTTTAAATAGGTTTAGAATAAATAGGCGACTAATAGGTCGGGTTAAATAGAAACACAGACCGAATCGTAATCAGAAAAGGAATTACCTGCAGCTGTTGAAAGCGTACGGTAAAAGAAAATGAGTTTATTAACGCCATAGCCAGCCAACGTGATTCAATGTGTTTTCATTCAGAATGAGATATATAATTATTAATACATTTACATATGGGAAAGAGACGGGAGACGTTTCTCGAACGGATTGAAAAAGCTTGAAGTGGTCTTGTTTTATTGATGCCACACAAATGTGTAATTAAGAGAGTTAAATATTTTTTCTTTATTTGGGACATTTTTCAAGGGACATTGGGGAAATTATTTTCCAAAAGGATGTCGTTTATTTACCGCATTATGGCACTTGAGACGGATACTTGGATTTGCGGGCCATTAATTTCAATTAGAACATACTATTGAGAGTATTTAGCTTCTGATTGGTTCAAACTGGTTGAAAAGAAATTCTGAATTTGCGTAAACAGAACGCTAATGCGGGTTTCACTTATAAAACTCCTTATCTGCTATAGTGGAAAAACTACGATATATACAGTGGTACTATTAAAGTCCGCACCTTATGAGAAACTTTTTTATTAATAGACCAATTTTCTTATTTGCTAAAATTGACATATTTTCCAAAATTGACTGACAGTTTGGTAGATGTGCAATATGACCTCGCTATATCCTTATGAAAAAGGGCTTTATGTCAAATGAGTTGGATCTATAGTATGATGTTGTGATGGTGTGTAGATTGATAGAAATTGTAGCTCTAGATTATATGTAAACTCTGCCGTTATTTATTGACAGATGACAAGTAGGAATATTCCGGTTATTAAAAATGGAGAGTTATATGATTGAGCAACGCGTGTTTATTATTAAAAATTATTTTAAATTTGGTGAAAGTTGTGCAGAAGTTGGAAGAAAATTTCGTACAGAATATGAAAAAAAACTGTCCATCAAAAGTAACCATTGGAAAAATTATTCAAAAATTTGTGGAAACTGGTTCAGTAAAAGATGAAAAAAGCAAAACATATCATCGTAGTGGACGTTCTGAAGAAAATATTGCAGCTGTTACTGCTTGTGTTGTTGAACAACCATAAACATCAATTCGTCGTTTGGTTTACGTCGTCAATTCGTTAATTGGGCCATTTTGCATTAGGGGGAATTTGTTAACAAGCAAAATTATCGAATCTGGGGTGAAGCAAATCCATGAGAAATAATGGAAAGACCGATGCATCCACAACAAGTAACTGTTTGGTGTGATTTTTGGGCTGGTGGAGAGATTGGTCAATACTTTTTTGAAGATGACAATGGAAATGGTGTTACTGTGAATGGTGATCGATATCGAACTTTTTGTGGGATGAATTGGAGCATATTGAGGTGCAGAAGATGTTGTTCCAACAGGACGGTGCAACATGTCATTCAGCAGCAGAAACAATCAATCTTTTGAAACAGAAATTTGGTAATAGAATAATTGCTGGAAGAGGAAACATTATTTTCTTCTATGGAGCTACTTGAAAGAAAAGGTCTATACCAACGATCCACATACAATTGATAAAGGAGAATAGAGCAGCAGGTGTTCACTTGCAAGATTTTGTTTTCCATTACTCAACCGAAACAATTGAATATTTGAAATAAAAGATTTGATCATTCTCAAATAATTTGTCTGTTTTATTACAAATTAAAAATTAACTTCAAATTGGATCACCCTTTAGTTATATCTACACAAAACCCATTTAGAGCCAATCAGCCCGGTTCATCATTCTGGACCATATGCTCTTATTTTTGGCTGGGTTAACGTACCATTGATAAATGACATAAGTAGCGTAGCAACAATATATCACTCCGAGAATGATGAACTGAGTGACATAAATTCATTTATTTCATTGTATTGGGGTAGTTATTAAAGAAACAGATGTTTGCCGCAGTAATATGTCATAAACTTTTAGAGTTTTGTAACTCCAGTAATAAGAACCGTAAATGTACAGATTTGTGTTAATCTCAGTCTTTGTTTCATCTAGTTATTATCTATTACTATCATGGTGAATAATTTCCAGAATTGCAGTTTTTGTTCAAAATTATACCAATGAAGGGATTTAGTTGAGTTGTTTTGTTAGTGTGATCACAATTTTCAGTGTAATGTATCGTCACTATTACTTTTGTCATTTATCAATGGGAGATGAACCAAGTCAAAAATATCACCGATAGACCAATCAATAGAGATTTTTTCGTGCAAAAAAATACTATCAGGATACCGCCATCACATTAAGAATGATTTGTAGTGATATTTTGCTACCTTTTCCACTCGCACCTATGGTTTTTTACTATATTATAAACAATTGAAACAAGAAAATTGCGTTTTTTTTTCGTTGCATGTTTATAAAATGAAAAATAATAAACTAATCTCAATGGTGTCAACAGATGAATTGTAAAGCATGGAAATACCAATGAAATGAGCCCAGGATCGATCCGATAAAATCTTTAGTATCAGGGAAAAACAAAAAATACTGGAAAATTTAGCGATTTTCTTTATATTATCATATCTCCGTCACTATCGAAGTTGTAGAACTGGGCTTGTGGGAACTGATAGTAATTGATATCTCCGTTTATTAGTATTTGAATATTTGCCATCTGAAGTTTTTAGTACACTATTCTTGCAGTGGGTCTCCATGCGACATGGATCGTCAAATATCAATTCAGAATAGAGATGTTGAAAGTAGAGGTATCATTCTACAACGCCTCTATTTTCATTTTTCATTAAATGTCTGTGATATATACGAAAAATGTTAGCAAAAATTACCAAAATTTGGTGAGCGTATGAATATTTTCGAGTAGCGGGAAACACGGTTGTTGAGGGGAACTGCTAACAATAATTATTATCCATAGTAACTGTCACTCTGACAGATGTTGAAAGAATCTAATCGCTAAAAAAACTTCTATACATAGTGATTGTTCGATTTTATTTTATCAAATGAGAACTGTTTGTTTATTAATATATTTATATGTAAATGGTTTTTCGTTTTTGCGTTAATTTGTGGATTTTGGGTTTACGGAACATCGAAAGAGAGCCGTCATTAGAAAAATTCTTACTTGTGAGGATTTTAAATATTAAAATCATCTATGTATGTGCCTCTACTATATATTACTATACGCTTCCCCTCAAGAACCGTGTTTCCCCCACTCCTTGGATACATTCATACGCTCGCCCATTTTTTGTTATGTGCTAACATTTTTCAGATATTTCACAGACATTTAGTGAAAAATGAGAATAGAGGCTTTGTAGAATGACACCTCTACTTTCAAAACTGAAATTTGATTATCTACGACGCATAGGAACACAATGCAAAAATAGTGTACAGAAAACGTTATATCACAATTGTTCAAAAACTAATAAACCGGTAGCGTCTGGTTTTGGCATACATAAAATAGATGTAAATTACTATCAGTTCCTGAAAGCTCAGTTCTACAACTTCTAAAGTGACGAAGATACGATTTTTTTTAAAAAATGCTACATTTTTCAGTATTTTTTGTTTTCCCCTGTTACTAATGATCCAATTGGATCGAGCCTGGGTTCATTTCATTGGTATTTTCATGATTTACAGTTGACCTGTTGACACCATTGAGACTAGTTTATTATTTTTGATTTTAAAAACATGTTAAAAAAATGTAATTTTCTTGCTTGCTTCAATTGTTTATAACAAAGTAAAAAACCATAGTTTCGAGTGGAAAACATAGCAAAATATCGCTAGGAATCTTTGTTAATGTGATGGTACAGTCGGTATCCTGATAGTATTTTTTACACATTATCAGTTAATTTTTGCTCTATTAATTGGTCTACGAAACAATGGATAACACACTACTCATATTTATTACAAGCGCAACGAGAAGAATACCAAGTAGAAGAATACATATTTGAAGTTGTTGAGATATCAGAAATTACAGTGGTTAACACACAAAAAACGCTGAAAAAAGCAAAAAATAACAAAATCCGAAGTCCATTTGACTTTATCAGGTCACATTCAAGATCATTTCAAAGTCTAACCGAGAAAAATTCACTATGGCAGGGACAACCGTGGTTACTACATATTTTTGGTTTCAGTGAGTTCGAATCCGAGGTCAATTTGACCTTTTCAGGTCATGGTAAATGTCATTTCAATCTCAACCCGAAAAAAATAACTGTGGAAGGGGCTACCATGCTTATTTTGTTTTTGGTTTTGCTAAGTTCGAATCCGAGGTCCGTTTGACCAGGTCATGGTCAAGGTCATTTTTTTTCGGTTCGCTGAGTCCAAATTAGGGTCCCTTTTTTTACTACCTGGTCAAAGTCAATGTAATTTTAAGGT
Source organism: Octodonta nipae (assembly GCA_034190945.1). Classification (NCBI taxonomy): domain Eukaryota; kingdom Metazoa; phylum Arthropoda; class Insecta; order Coleoptera; family Chrysomelidae; genus Octodonta; species Octodonta nipae. Next base: position 36,710,585 of record CM067216.1, on the reverse strand, counting down.
TACTTGATCACTTTATTGGGGACAAATTTAATCTTGGATGGGGTCAATCAATTTGATTTTATAGCTTGTAGGTACTTATAGGTTTATTATGTTACCTACATTACTTAATACTACTTTAACTTATTTCAAATGAAAGCTTTTTTATAGGTAATGGTAGGTGGTCGTAAGAAATTTGTGACATCTTTTTCTCCCGTGGTTTCAAAATGTCGGGAGGTTTGACATCTTTTTTGGATGTTCTCTCATTGAATTTTCTTGGTAATTATTGAAACATAACTGTTCAACTCTGGGTTGTACTTTATTTTAGTTTTATGTCTTCATTTTGATAAATGTTCTGTGGCGCTAGCGAAATTTCAATGTCCGTGCTTGCCAACTTAAATATTGGGGCCAGTCGATTATAAAGACAAGTACATTTCATTGCTTTCACAAAGAAAAAGTAGATACATATATCTCTGTTTTTGAAGCGAAATATTCTCAAGGGAATGGAATGCATAACTTTAAATTTTATTTGCTCAGTTCTTGAAATACCCATCCACTTCAGGCCTCTGTGTAAAAACAGGGACCAGGCAAAATATTAAGGGTGTCTTCTTTTATATAAAAGCAATAATAAATAGGAAATAAACCAATATAACCATGCAAGTAATATAGAATACCTGCACAAAATTTGCTTTTCGTTCTAATAAACACTCAAATTCTGTCTTTATATTAAATTGGCGACTTGGCATACATCAGAAATTAAAAAGAATTCATCACAAAAAGGTAACTTGGCATTACATTTTCATATTATCATAGAAGGATACACATTAAGCAAAACATGCCCTTTGTTTATATCGTTTTGTTATCTTAATAACTGATGTATTACATACACCCGCAACTTTTATATCCTTTAAAGACAAGTGGTCCAGAGTCTAAAGCGCATGGCCACGAATCCAAAGTTTTCGGGTTGGAAACCGAGAACAACTATTTTTTTAATATTATGTCATTATTAATTAATTTTATGTACTATTTTCAATTCACATAAAATGAATATAACTCATTTTAATATCACACAGAATTTTTTAAATTGTTGCTACCGTTGAATATATAAGTATATAATTTATTGTTTTGCATAAATGTTATCTGTTTGTAATAATTTTAGCTAAGAACAAAACGAACTTGTCTTTGACATCTTATCTTCAAATACTTATTCTAATGAAACTTACATTTCTTTGCAGATATATTTAAATGGAGTATTAAATTAGGATTAATACTTGACTTGTAACAAAATATACAATTTTTGTAATTCACCTGATATTTATATCCATTATTAAGGGTGACACAAATAAAGAAAATAGAGACAGTGAGATAATAAGAAAAATATCGTAAGAAACTTTCGCTTCCATCATTCAATCTCAAATGACTGCCGCTCTTTTTTTTCAGTTTCCAGCGCTCAGTGATTTAGTTTGAATTATTTTAATATGTTGTCATGTAACTATCAGGTACAAAGAAACAAATAATAAAAGCAAATAATAAGAAGTTCGCTCACGGGATTATTTTCTAAGTAAATAAATTCTAAAATATCGATCTGGTTCTATCGAACCACAATTGCGAGACAGCTCGTGAACAAACACACTGCAGTAAAAATAATTAAAATATTTCTCACAAGGAAAACATACGTCAATAAAATATCCCACTTAAAGTAACCACGCCATACAAATGTATTATATCTGATCCGACGTAATATCAGAATATACCCCGCAATAAATTTCAAGATTATGAAATAAATTGCAGTAAAAATGATAATTTATTACAAAATATACCGAATACCAAAAACACATTCCGTTTTTTTTTTCTTCTTCTTTTTATCCCTCTCTCTCTCCTTGTCTCTACACAGCAACGAACGGCACACAAAATGCAATCCTATTTATAATTTTAATACCGTCGACTTCTTATCACGTTATTTATCAAATGTATTTATATATTTGTGCCTTGCGTTCGATGTGGACACTCCCAACGTTCGGTCTCTATTATTAATGCGATACCAATCTTTAATAAAAATTATGAAGCCTTTTATCTATATTTAATTAGAATCTAATTAGAGCCGGGAATGACATAAACACTAATAACATTGTTATTGTTCGAATATCTATATACCACTGGAAGCCATTATACTTCACATTATAATGAGATATGTTGAAAAACTAATTATATATGCTGGTAGAAACGCGTTCGCGTAATACTGGTAACCGGGATTGGATTTCTTTGGGGCACAGATACGAGATAACGAAGATAATGTAACCAGATTTTTGTTAATTATCGTTTAGACGTTTATGTTCTTGTTTTAGATCCCAAATAAATTATTTGGCGCTAAAATGTAAATTCGGCAGATGTATTCGAGAATGATAAGTAATGATAAGTATCTGACGAAGACAAAGACTTAAAGCATGTGAGTATTGTAACAAAGCTTAAGCAAAGTTAGCTACTTCAAAAAAATAGGGACCACTAAAACTAGTCAAATACAAGAGATGACGATTGAGAAGATTCAAAAGTCAGTTGACTACAGCCCATTAGAAGCTGCTGGCACAAGCAGAATGACTGTAAATATGGATGAAGGGAAGTGCCATGCAAATAGACTTAAGTGGTTTTTGAGTTTCTAGATCCTGTATAGACCTCTTGGAAGCATATGTTGAGAGTGTACCGACAATCAACAGCCAGTATATCGCAGCTGTGAAACTCATACTTCAACAACAGATCATCAATTATATTAAAAAATGAAATAGCTGCAGAATGAATAAGATAATGATACTACATCTCAATTAACTTAAAATATGTATTTCTTAGAGAACACGAAAATGGGTATACACATTGATAATCAAGTGGTCACGACAGCAGATTTAGATGAAGTAAGCTCCATGGGTACCAGGCTAGAAGAAGAATTCAAAATGTAGGAGCTTCAAATTACTTTTCTTATAAATTTGAAGACGCGAGATGTAAGACCGACATCTAGGATTTTCGAGAGAATTAGCACACAGAGGTGTCCTCTCGAACACTTCTTTATGTATTTGATACATTTCGTTAAATTTGATGTCGGTCTTACATCTCGAGTCTTCAAATTTAACGAAATGTATCAAATACATAAAGAAGTGTTCGAGAGGACATTCATTTGTGGGAAGAGTAACTGATGAAGGTTCCCTGACCAGAAACAATATGTATTATATATAATATATAGTGTCTTGCGTACAAAGGAATGACACCTCGAAGAGAATACTTTTCTTATGACAAAATTTCTTCCTACGGATGAACAGTGTTGTCATTTTGATTTTAATTTAAAAACTGTAAAAAGCTGTGAATTTCGACATGTGCTTTCAGTATTCAGTATCTTACCTAATTGGGAAAAGGTTATAAGCAATAGAATTAAACAAGAATAATATCCATTATCACCTCACTGATAGATCAAAATAATTCAAGGTTCTCCGAAGGAAACAATGTGTAGGGCCTTTGTAGAGGGTATAACTATATAATTCAGCATTATGGGAAGTAGATAAAAGGAAGGTTAGAAGAAGCTGTATACTTTCCAGAGTAGGACAAACATTAAGACAGAATGAATATAGAAGATGCCAGAATAAAAAGATATATGCCAACTTGATATGGATACTTAAAAGCAATGGGCAGATATGCTCTGGAACTGGACATTCCAGAAAAGCGCCGAAAAACCAAAAAGAACCCTAAAAATTAGTGGAGAACATACAGTAACCAGAGGATGATCATTGCGTGCATTGCTATAAACAAACCTCCCGTGAACACGATACTATTTTATTTTTCACTGTATCTAGTTTGCCATCTGTATGTGGCTTGTCAAGGTGTTCATCAAACTCCATTTGCTTTTCAGAAAGGCTATTCTGTCTACCATTTCCATGACTCGTGCTCCCGTGTTGACTCTTTTGCTATGATCTTCATGAAAATTTTGCCCATATAAGAAAATAAGCTGATCTTTCGAAACTTCTTCTGTATCACGACCATCCTTACACTCGATGGGAATTATGCCTTTGAAATTTATGACCTGTCTTAAGGAAAACAAACAAAAAAGTTTACTGCTAATTAAAAACTGGAAAAAATATTATACAATTGGCTACCCCATGAACTTAAAAGTTAAAACTTTATGATGGTTCCAGAAATTTAAAAATCTGGTTTAAAATGCTTTAAGATAGAATCTGGTGAGGTCTGATAATGCAGAGGAATATTACAACAACCAGTTTCAATTTCTCTATAGACATGTAGAATCTAGTTGTCTGAAAATGTCAAATTCTTCTTCTGAGCTTATTTGTTCATTTTAGACTTTTTTTTGGTCTTTTTGTCAGTTTCTTCTGGGTTTTTATGTTGAGTTTGCAAACAACTTTAATTACGGATTTGGAAACATTCTCTTAGCAGCTTCGTGTCATTTTTTTATCCTTTGACATACTTTTTTTTTGTAGACACCATTGCAACCTTACGACTTTCTAGCTATTTAATCAATGACTCAGTATTTCACAGACACAACTTTATATTAAATACTTGTAGAATTGTGTCGCTGATTATGCTGACAAATTGTCTTCCACATTTCAATAGGTTAACAATTCTATTAGTATAAAGCCTATATCTTAAACTAACTGATCCCTTCTGGAGTGTTTATAAATATTTATGGTACAATATCGTAATGTTGAAAGTAATAGATAATGATTTAAAATAAATGAATGAAGCTTTATTGCCCAACAGTACAAAACTATAATCAGGACAATATTAAAGTATCCATAAAAAAATAGCTAGCAAAAAGTACTAAAATATAAAAATAATTTGGTCAAATGCGAGTTACTAAGGGTTACGTACCACCTTCAAGATTCGAATATTCCAGTTACAGACAAGCGGGAAATGAATGCATTTTCTTATATTTATCCTAATATCTTTTAAAGGAAGCGTTTTAAATTTATAACAAATATACACTTTGATTTTCCACACCTAGACTTTTTATTTTATCTGCTTTAGGATTCGCTTGATTTTTATCACAATACATATGTATTTAATTTTCTAATTTCGCCCCCAAAAATTAACATTAGAGTTTTATTTTACTAATACACTTTCAGGGAAGCCTTTTATAATCTACTGTCTGAATTTTGAGTCTCTGTAGATTGGAAGATAAAGGGCAAAATAGGTCAAGTTTTAAATTATAAATTATTAAATATGTTATTCAAATTATTTAAAAATACGAATGAAATATATTTATAAATGTAAATAGTGTAGTTTCTAAAGTGGGAATTCAGTCGATGTTTTAAACAAATGATTTAAAAATATGATATATTTGTAATTCACATAATGAGGCTTTAATCTAATATATTACATGATGCGTTTGAAAATTGAATTTTTATTTTCCATTTAATTGGATAATTTGACCCTAAAATTACTATGCTGGTTTTCTAATATTTTTTCTTATAAATTTCAAGTGAGCCCCAGTAACCCTAATTATTTTCAAAATTGTAGGCAGCATGGTTTCGGAAATAAAGCGAGAAATGAGAATTTTTTATATCTTTATGTTAATATCTTGTAAACAATTAATTTTAAAAATATGAAAAATATATATTTGTATTCCTCATAATGAGCCCTATCATTTGATGTATTGCATGATGCGTTAAAAATTTTTTTATTTTCTGTTTAATTCTATAATTTGGCCCCCATTATTAATATTAGGGATTTCTTCGTAATTTTTCTGTAAACAAAAAAAATTTGCTCTTGTAGTTTGGGGAATAAAGAGGGGAATGGGTAGTTTTTAAATTTTTATTTAAATATATTTTAAAATATTTATTTTAAAAAATTAAAAAAAAATATATTTGTTTTCGTCAAAATGAGGCCTGTGATTTGATATATTACTTGATCCGTTAGAAAAATTATAATTTTTTATTTTCCATTTAATTCTACAATTTGCCCCCCAAAATGAATATTAGGGCTTCCTCCTTATTTTTCCACTAAAGATCAGGTGCGGCGCTATACCACTATTTTTTTAAAAATTTTACAGCTTATGGTTTCGGAGATAAGGGGGGAATGGGAATTTTTTTTATATTTTTGTTAATATGTTTTAATTAATTGATTTTAAAAATATGAAAAAAATATAATTCTTTTCGTCATAATGAGCCCTTTCATTTGATATATAACATGATGAGTTAGAAACAATTTTAATTTTATATTTTCCATTTAATTATGTAATTTGCCCCCCAAAATTAAAAGTAGAGGTTTCTCCTTATTTTTCCAGTAAACTTCAGGTCAGGCCCTATATCTATGTTTTTTTCAAAACTTTTGGTATATTTTCGTTAATATCTTTTTAATTAATTTTTTTAATATAGAAAAAATATATTTGTGTTCCTCAGAATGGGACCTGTCATTTGATGTATTACATGATGCATTTGAAAAAAAAAATTTTAATTTTCATTTAATTCTATAATTTGCTCCCCAAAATTAATATTAATGGTTTCTCCTTATTTTTCCTGTAAGTTCGGGCAACGTTCTATATTTCCTATTTTTTCAAAATTTCTGTCTCAGTAGTTTCGGTGATCAGGGGGGGGGGAACGGTCGATTATTTTAGTTTTTCTTCCCAGAAGTACCCCTAATATCAAAATTTCTTCATTTACGATATATACTCCTGATCGGGTCACCATACTATATATTGATACCAAATTTCAACCTCTTCCGTCCAGTAGTTTAGGAGAAAATTGCTGTGATGTGACAGAGGCAGAAATCCGTGTGATATTATAAGGGTATCCGTATATTGTATACAGGGTGTAAACGGTTTGAGTGCAAAGATTTTGAGGATCAATACTTCAGGTCAAAACAAATCAAAAAGCTTTATAAAAAATAAGAAAGTTAGAAGTTGTATGCCTTTATTACAGTGAATAATAGACTATTTCCGGCTTCAAAATGCTAAATATGTAAATACTCAATAGCTTATACACCTTTAATAACTGTATTAACAAAGAAAATTAATATTTAAACTCTAAATATTCTGTTAAAATTTGCCGTATGTTTCTCCGAACAGATGTGGCAACATAGCATATAATATGCCTTATTCAGTACTACAGCTGACCACTGCCACGAATGCTTTTTTGCTGCACCGGTTCTTGTCAGAAAGTGAAAGTGATATTTACGTAACATTCTACGTAGCGTTCGTGATTTGATTTTCGTTTTAAAAAATAAATTTGAGAAATAAATAATATCTGTTGTCAATTGTGAGTTCGAGTGTATTAGTGTGTGACAAATAGTGGCAATTATACAATTAGGTAAAGACCTGCCATGCTATTAATTTGTGGGGAAAACACTTGTAATAGCAACAATGTTGAATTTTGAATATTTACTATAAAGAATCCTTTGTTCTCCAGAGCTCTATCATAATGACAGCCTGTAAGTACATGGGTATTTATTTGTCTAATATAAGTAATATTAATTTTATGAGTAACAATTATTTTTCGAATAATTTAACACATACAAGAACTACATATAAGAAATGTAATTATTTAATACAAAAAATAACAGGTGTTAATTTTTTTGTGTGAATCATTCCTTTATTATTCACGTTACAAGTGAATTTTTAGCGCGACGTTGCCACATTGGCAATAATTTACTTAACATGTATTTCGAATTTTCTTGCTTATTAAGGCCTCTAGATCATAGCGTTATAAGAGTTTTTTGTTTTATTTGGTGTGTACTATCTGCACCTAAAATATATGCACTCAAACTGTTTACACTCTGTATACGGAACCCTAAAAAACAAATACTCGATATCTGAGATAACAAAGATAAAGTTAAAAAGTTAACTAAAAATTATAAACTAAATAAAGCGTTGGCTCTACGCAAAATAACAGACAAAGAGTCTACATGAATATCACATTCCCTTCAAATCAGGTTGAAGTTTTGTGTCATACAAAAAACAGGAGTTTATGCGTAAGTTAGTTTTGTAACGATTATCTAAAAACCACTGGATCTCTGAGAAAAACAGAAGGCACATTGAAATTAATCTGTGATAACAAGTTCACAGCGTCTATTTTATAATGCAGAAGCTTGTACACGAAAGTGTGTTTCAAAATATCCACATTAAATCTAATACACATAAGTTGCTCATTAACTCCTCTATTGGGATAAACTCCATCAATTTTAAAACATAGATACTTAAGAAACTTTCACTGTACACTTTCTAATGCTAACTTCTGATAATTGTAAAAATAATCTAATTTTCCATTTTATTCTGCTAATTCGACAAAATTATCTCTCCTAAAAATCTGGCTTAGCTTATTTTATTTCGAAAATAAACTTTACTTTTTTTTGACAGTCGGTTTTTAGCATCTTTACATTACTCTAAATATATGTGACATTTATTATAAGGGGACCTAAACAAATGAACGAATTCAGCATACAACAATGTAAAAAATGACTGTTTGAAAGATAAAATGGCATATAAAACCGACACGAAGATTTTATTATCTCCTCTAACACTGAGGAAACTTAATCTGAACGATGTTACACGAGTGTGAGATTGTAATAACACCTGAAAAAGACGCAAATAGCACTTCCGACGATTTAAGCCACCTAATCCCCGGAAAAGTGGAGAGTATTGAAAGTAAAATTCCGACAAGGCAGCGAGAGCGATGAAACGATAGCTTCGCCGCTCGGCTTGTAGGAAAACGTGAGATGCAAAATAAATAGCTCTGATATTTTTCTCTATCGGAATAAAAGAAAGCGTTCGGTAACGTGCTCCTTAAACGGTGGGATTGAGCGCTGATTCTCAAATGCTTAAGTTCATAATTAACTTGTCATAGTTATAGAACAATATATAAAAAGTCTTTTTAGGCTTGTCATTTTACATGTAGTGAAATTTTTTGTACTCAGCCAAGAGATTTTTAGATATGAATGGCACTGAAATAATAAAAAAAAGGTATAAAAATATCACTGATAACGTATGACTGTAAGTCACGATTAACGCATTCTGGCACAGCTACCGTGATTTGATCAATAAATAATGTTTGACCTCTAGGAGTTTCAGAAACATAGTATCTCAGATAAGTTAGCTCTATGAAGTTTCCATCTCGTGATCGTTTACAATAGGGTTCTTCAGACTAGTGTTCTCTTCCTAAAGCCGACCCCTTGAATAATAATTGTGGCGTATTTACTTTATGTTTACGGACTTGTAGAGAATAACACCACACTTGTAGAAATTCTTGTATATTTTAGCAAACTTCAAATATTTCGTGGTCTAGGCTAGACCTCGTTGTCAATGGCAATTAAGTAACTGTCAAGTCCAAGAACATAATGGCATATGGTTGAAATTGTGGCTGATGTAAGTAAGTAAGTCATATATACAGAAAGCAATGGTGATAATAACTCGGGATAATTTACTGGTTCAAATAGTTAAAGATTTGCACTTTGCAATGTCAAAATCTTAAATTTTTCTGTTCATTTAATAATACATCTTGTTAAAAGACGTTATATGAAATAAAGTATTAGTGGAATGCTACGTTTATCTGCCAGTATTTGACCATAGAACAGATCAGGTTTACCCAGTTGATGAAATTTCGAAATCAAAATACAAGCTATCCCAATAAAAGTGTATTTCATTAGCCCAGTGCAGGCCTTTCAATCTATAGCTTTTATGAACTTGTCATTATGTAGCTATCGGCAGTAGACTATCTTTCCCTTATCAGGAAATGTGGTGACACACTCATTAAACGTTTACATCAATGAATTACTGACAATTTAGACTCTTTCATTTCTAAGCGAACAAGTGCTCCAAATATTTACCGCATATTGCGATAAGACTTGAAACTGAACAGACACAAAATTAAAAAATTGTAAGGATGTTAGCTCTATGATGCTAGAGGTTGTTCTGGCGCTCTTTATTCATGTATGTTCTGAACACGACGAAGGGCACTCTGTCACTGTCCCATACAAGGCATTTTGTACAAAAGTCGGGCGACATTTTCCCCCACTTATAACCAAAGAACATGATTCCAGAACTATGTAGCAAAATGAATGAAATTAATATCTATGTCTTAGAATGCAGCCCTGTTTTTTGACGCGAAACCGTAATATAAACACGAAAACAGTTCAATGGAGAAACCACAAGTGACTACAGACCTTCAGTACAATCCCCTCCCTTATTTATGTACGCTTGTCAGCGATGGATTACGTTCGGTGTTCCGTTCTTATTGAGTTGCAGAATCGGTCATATTTCTTACCTTCGCAGCCCTTCTAACTTCGGGAAAACGCAATCCCAAAGAAATATTTTCGGCTTGGGGAGACATCAAAGTCAGGTGGGTTCAGAACAGCAACATAAGCCGGGTGGCGGAATTTCCAATCTTATTTTTGACTCTTTGCAACATTCCTGGACAATTAAAACTTTTGTAGTACGCTTTACTAAGACTAATGCCCATCTAGAAACTTCATCTGTCTCCTGTGTAGTGTGTTACAATTCACAGTAAACCTTCCCAACTTTCATACCGCGCACACTTTCCATCTGAATATATGTTCCTCTATTGCTGAAAAAAATCCCTGGAACTGTCTTTTCGATTTTTTCGCATTTCCTCTTTAAACAAATTCTTTTCACAGACCATATAGGTCACTAAGTAAAACACTTTTTATTTATTTATTTTATTTTGTAGTGTAGCCATTACAAATGTATGTACACGTTATAACAAAAAGTAGTAAACTACATTTATATTACAGGTATATACAAATAACCAAAGCATTCATTCCAATTCCTAAAAATTTAGTAAATTTTAGATATGTTACCAGTGAGTATTTTCAATGTTTTGGGTAAACGACTGAACAATTTTGCGGCAAAATGTACATAACAGAAAAGGGAGTGATCCCAACACAGAACCCTGTGGAACACCCATATTTAGCTCGTACATTTCTGAACCTTGATCTATGTATTTTGACACAAATTGACGGTTGTTTAAGAATCACATAATAAAAAACACAAAATTATCTCTATAACCTAATCTGTGCAGCTTTTGCTCAAGAAAATTTAAATTTAAATAGTTGAAAGCACGAGACAGGTCGAAGAATAGGCCTACCACGTCTTCTCACTTCTTCAAGCATTTGTAAACCTAATGGAAAAAATGGCAAGTGGCAGTTTCAGTCTTAGATTTTACATTATTCGCCTTTATTGATAAGCATTCAATTCAATGTTTTTCTAAGCTTTCCTTGTCTTTCTTTTGCTTCAAAATAGACTTATGTTGCGGTTACAACATCGCCAAATCAACGGGGGTCAAATCTGGCAAATATGTGAGACGTGCAAGTAATTCGAAACGTAAATCTTCATTTTTAACCGCCTTCCAAAAAGGAGGAGGTTATCAATTCGTCGCGTATTTTTTTTTGTTTTTTTTGTATGTATGTTACCTGATTTCTTCTCCTGTGGTGCACCGTTTTGAATGAATATGGTCTTGTTTAATAGAGTATATATCCGGATTGGTGAAACTTCAAATTTTGGAAAAGAGTGCTATTGGTAAAGTGATAAAATTTGTGAATGAACACATGCGTGCATGGAAATCGACCAATATCCCTAATATTTTAGTCGATTTTTCGATAAATCCTTATGGATGTGTATAGTTTTTTAACGTTTAATCTATTAAGGAACAACCTTAGGTGATCTTTTATATTTTTCTGCGACGTTCAACTTGCAGTTTTGCAGAAAATCGCCGAAAATTCAAAAATTCTTATCAAAAATTTCTTCGAAATGACAAAAGACATTTTCTCATAAATATTTTAATTCCAACGTAATAATGCGGTAATTATAGGCACTGGAAGTTTTAATTGCGAATTTGAAGATATTCTATGTACATCTCAGGCATATAGGAAGTAAAGCATAGTATTTTCGGCTCCTTAAATCAATGAGTACCAAGCTCGTTTTGTTTGTATACCAGGCAAATACCTATTTAAATGCAAATTTTTCCATTTTGCGAAGACGGTGTTTTTGGTTGTCACATTCTCCCGACCTAATAGAAAATTCAGTGACAACACATGTCAAACTTTAAACTGCTATTTGGTGGGTTTATAGACAGGGTGTTTAGTTATAGCAAACAAAATCACAAAGTAAAGTGATAGGAGTTGCATTTATATGAAGACTGAAATATAGGACGGACTAGAATGATAGTGGTCCGTAGGCAGCTGTATATACAGGATGGTTGGAATATATGCTGGAGTTGAATTATATTTATACAGTGTGATTAAAAAATTATTTCTTTTATAGCTCATAAGAAGTTGCATAAAGTGTGGACAGGAATTAATGTTACACAAGGTGATAATATAAATTGAAATAATTTATGGGGTAGCCCACAAGGAGTTATATACTATGGTTGAAATATAGGACGGATTTGACTCCGTAAATATGGGATGGATTCTACTCCGTCCTATAGTTTACAGAAGGCACGGACAAGCATACATTTGTTGTATGCTTGTCCGTGGGCAGTCGTATGTACAGGATGGTTGCTACATAGGGTGGAGTGGAATTATCTATAGTTATACAAGGTTGTCAAAAAAAGTTGAAAAAATGTTACATGGCGTAGTCCAAAAGGCATAAGTATATTTTGGGTTTATTAAGTCAACTCGTACTAGTACATTCTTAAAGATTTACCTGTTAATTTAAATGAGCAAGTATCATTGTGTAATGTTGAGGCTTTCGATGTTACCTGGTTCTGTCTATTAAGGTTATACGTACAAAATACAAAATAAAGAATGAAAACTACCTGAGTTCCAAAAAACTAAAAAGTTGAAAATAAAACATTTTTAAAAAAATATATAACCGACTTCTACATATAACTAAAAAGCTAAAAATAATTATAACAAAATACAACTCTCGCAAATAAATAACACATTCAATGTTGTTAGGTACCTACCCAGGAAGTAAAAAATATAAACATTAAAAGGTATTCATTCTGTACAAATTAATTACCTACTAATGTAGTATATTTTTGAAGTCGGTGCCAAGCAACAATCAGGTTTGATGAATTAGTAGGTAAGTACGCAATGAAGAATTTTAGATTTGCTTGGCACCGACTTCAAAAATATACAAGATTGGTAGGTAATTAATTTGTACAGAATGAGCACCTTTTAATGTTTACATTTTTTACTTCCTGGGTAGGTACCCAACAACATTGAATGTGTTATTTATTTGCTAGAGTTGTATTTTGTTATAATTATTTTTAGCTTTTTAGTTATATGTAGAAGTCGGTTATATATTTTTTTCAAAATGTTTTATTTTCATATTTTTAGTTTTTTTGAACTCAGGTAGTTTTCATTCTTTATTTTGTATTTTGTACGTATAACCTTAATAGACAGAACCAGGTAACATCGAAAGCCTTAACATTACACAATGATACTTGCTCATTTAAATTGACAGGTAAATGTTTAAGAATACAATGTACTAGTACGAGTTGACTTAATAAACCCAAAATATACTTATGCCTTATGGACTACGCCATGTAACCTTTTTTCAACTTTTTTTGACAACCTTGTATAACTATAGATAATTCCTCACCACCCTATGTACCAACCATCCTGTACATACGACTGCCCACGGACAAGCATAAATTTGTTAGCTGCCTTCTGTAAACTATAGGACGGAGTAGAATCCATCCCATATTTGCGGAGTCAAATTCGTCCTATATTTCAACCATAGTATATAACTCCTTGTGGGCTATATGTAGAAGTTGGTTATATTTTTTTAAAATGTTTTATCATCATCTTCTTCATCGAGTTATGGATCAATGATCAATGAAGTCTTGGAGAACCAGCGGTTTCTTCTTTGCGTCATCTCATCGGTCCTATAACGCAATATTTTAGTCATCTGACTTTGAAGGTTGGTACTAACAGAAACTGGTGGCACCATCTGTGTATTAGTCCTATATTTAATGCTTGCAGCGTCTTCTATATCACGCTGTGCATTGCTTTTGGGAAAGCCTGGATATTATGGTGAATGTAATTGTTTCGACTCTGGACACAGACCAAACTGACCGTTAGGGTTGTCATTATCAGTAATGAAGCCCGAAATTGTTAATAAAATCCCTTTTTTTTTGGATCGTCTATAACAATTAAGTCTTAAATATTTATAAAGGTTTTCGTTATAAGAAAAAAATATTACGATCACCATTCGACATAAAATCAATGCAACGTTACGGCACAATAAACCACGCCATCGAAGTTAATACCCTGAAGCGAGGCTTTATAGAAAAACATTTCAGTTTATTTGATATTAGCAAAATTGGAGCAATAAAAGTTTCCAAAATATCAAGTAAGGCTCGCCGTTCAGAGTCAGCCGCCCGTTTTGCCCGTCCCCGTCGGCCCGGCCCCTCTAGCAGCGGAAAAGCTATTAGACGTAATATAAAATGGAAAGATTATAAACTTGTATCTTTAATAGCCGAACTTTATGTGCGGATGTTGAACGATGAATATCGCCTTTCTTATAAAATAAAAATATACGAAGAAGAAGATATAACTTGGAGTCTTTAGCTTTAATATCTTATATTTATTGCAGTCGAGCCAACGAAATAATTTAATATTCTTCGCAATAAATTGTGGATTAGGGTTTATAAGTACAATAAAAATGATAATTTATAACAAAATGTACAAAACTCCATTAACGCCTTTTTCCTTTTGGGCTATGCCCAAGGGATTTTATCAATTTAATGAAACTTCTACGGCAAGAACATTTAAAGCAAATAGACATTAGCGATTTTTTTTAAACTTATTTAAAGCTTAATTAAACAATTATTAGCTTTTGAATACATATATACATAAATATAAGTCACATATTAAAAAGTTCCTGTTTTGTAAACTTTGGGTTTACACATTTATGAGACACCAAAGCTTCCACAGCCTTTCCAGTACGCCTTATAGAACAGCTTTCATATGATTAACTAAGAGAAAGCAGGTCTGTGGATTCGTGAACTAGTTTTCCTTTATAATGAGTTAATCTATCTTGCAAAATACTTATCTGTTTGGTGTGACATTCCGAGCTTCTCAGAAACTGTTGTCGAAAAAGTGTGAGCCTAATATAGACACCAATTTCTTCAACTAGAAAAATGTTTGACACAGATTCCTTAAAGGAATCAAAACGTCACATCAAATAGATAAGTATCTTGCAAAATACAGTCACATACATTATATAGGGAAGCTAGTTATTAAATCCATAGAAATGTTTTCCCTTAGTTTTTCTATAAGAGAGGAACTAGTTTTCCGGGCAATTTACATAAATTGCCCTTACTTCATTTTGATGAACTGTCTAAAGCATACACCTGCATTTTACAAGTATGAATATCGTGTCTAATACACTCCTGTAGATTTCTTTTGTCTAGTGCTGGCTGCATACCTTCTTTCAATATGTTCCTAGCTTTCCCCTTCTTTTTTTTCTGGGGAGCGAACCTCTTAGTTCTTGTTCTTTTTTGGCCATCTATTTTCTTCCACACGACACATATTTCCAAAGCATCTATTGTGATGTTTAGATTGATACCAGTGAGCAAGTACTTTCCTAATATTTTCATTTTTTATTAAGTAGTGTTAGTTAGCTCTATAGTAAGTAACTCTTTTCCATAAAGTATAGATAGTCTTTTGCTCTGCTGTTATTTTCCATGTCTGAGACTGATAAGTAATGTTACTTTGTATGCATGCAGCATGTTTGACACTTTTTATCTGTGCCTAATCCTAGTTTCTATTTCTGCGTCGTTAGTACCCTGTTTGGTAATTGTCTCCCCAAGATACTTATAACAATCTACCCCTTCCACTATCGCTCGTGGTAGTATTAAATCTTCAGTTGTGTCTTCCACCATAAAGTATTACGAATTCAATGAATTCATGAAACAGCTGGTAAATGGTTTTCCATGCGGTTTGCCGTTGTCATGAAAACGTCTTCCGAAGTTTTGTCTGAAGTTCCAATTTGTCCTTGATACTATGGTGTTCCAAACGGCGGGAACTCTGGATTTAGCATACTGTATTAACAATGAATGCTGCAGTATTCAGGTTTTTTGCAAATAGTCCGGTATTCAGACAAAGTAAAATTTAATTGATATGTTTTTTAAATTATCCATAAACATCAACTCTGCTAGATATTAAGCAACCATGTACAATGTGAAGGTAGCAAAAGTTTGTCTTACACAATTCTGGTGAAGGACATATTTCCGCAGTTCTGCTCTAATTTTTCCAGTATCCATACTCCAATTAATATGTTCTTCTCCATAACACCGCAGGGCTATTTAGGACCCCATAATATTTACTTTGTCTCAAGAATATCGCCGTTGTTTGCTACAGGAAGCTCAAATGCTTTGTGAATCTCTACAACTCACAATCGGCGTTCATAGATTTCCGTACTCGAGGGTATAAACTAGTACACTAACTAAATCAGAATGGGCGTTGAAACTTCATAAATATTTTAAACCGAATACAGGGTCTCTAAAGAAACTTAAGACAGAAAATATATGTTTATAATACTGATTACAAATTTCCCTAAATAAAAGATAGGAACACAAATTTTTAAATATGGTAATGTGTTGAGTAATGAAAACGTTAGAAACCATAGCTTTCAATGAATTGTTGCGTCAGGTCCTGTACAGTTAGTGAAACAATCACTCAATTCTGAAGTTGCATAAAACTTTTGCTTAAGTGTCACAGCTAAATACTTGCAACAAAATTGCAAATATCCTGAACCTAGGACGATGCCAATTCAAATTTCTTTTCATATATAGTTGACTCTAGTTCAGATAACAATAGCTATTGTCTGATTAATAAAGAAAATATTATTTTCTGTAGATTATTTTTTGCATTATCTAGTTAATAGCATCATAGCTGAGTCTTCTTTTCCGGATTTGGAGCGCGTCATTTTTTCGAATTAAAAAAAAGAAAAAATGAGGCTGGTTTCTGGCCTCGAAAACCTACGATCTCAGTTAATAGAATCATGGAATCAACAGCATTTTAGGAACGTCAAGTTCTTCACACTTGAAAGCAACTTCACTATTAAGTATAATCCTTGTTGTTGTGCTTCCCTGTATTTCTAAAAAATAACACATGTCTTTATAGTTGCGTTATGTAAAAGTGTCAAAACGATAGCTTTCACTTTGAAATTTTTTTCAGATCATAGAAGCAGAGCAGATTCTTTCACTTTTTGTCTCTTGATATTGGCTCCAAAGCAGGAGTCGAGACGTCCAGTACTTAATAAAATCTGAGGCGGGAGCCCAACCGTTTGCTCTGATAGATTGCGAGTTGCTGTGTCCGCTCTGTATTTATATTTCTTTGTCAGATGTTGTAGCGACGCTGATTACTACTGCTGCTGGCTCCTCCCCCGCCGCTGTCGTTTTGCTTACGTGACTGTCGCCAGTTCCGTTATGTGTGTTGCGGGGTCGGTTTTGCAATATTTGATTTTTGTTTTTTTCTGAAAACACAACATAACGACCCAGTATAAACCACACCAAACCATAGGGACAACTTTGAAAAATCCAAAACGTAAAATCAAACTAGAAAATCGGGATGTATAAAGCAATGCGTGTGACAAAAGGTATGTCGGTCAAACAAACAGGAGAATATCTGCTAGATTAGAGGAACACAAACTATCGATCAGAAACAAACAAAGAACGTCTGCTCTATTCCAACACCAACTATAGAAGGGCCACAAAATAAATTTTGATATCTGTGGATACGAAGAGTTAGTTTGTCCAGCTCTTGAGGACCGTGAATACAAAGAGCCAGATGTGTGTTCAGTCAGGCTCCAATCTGACCATGAATAGCAATAATGGGCCCAGGAATAGTGAGGAGTTCAATAAATGAACCACAGATAGTAATTGGTACACGAAACAGGGGCAGCGAAATTGACAGAAGGGCAGGATTAGGATAAGATGCGTTGCAAAGATTCTGTCACATTAAAAAATATAGAAGGATGCCAGAACATCTTAGGACCAATGTTATTACCTTTAGAGCACAACCGTGATCCCTCACACAACACATAACGCATCAACTTATAAAGAAAAGAAAGAGGGTAATGGGAAGATTTATGTTGGGCATAACATAAAAACCAAATTCACCGACATATTTAAAAAAATTACTAATCTGAAATGGGACCACCCTGGTCACTTTGCGAGACTGTGAGAAATGAAAAAAAGAAAAGGATAACAGACTTTGTGATGGTATGAGGATATCAAAAGAGTGTCAGGGCACAGGTGGACAGTAGAAGCAACATAGAGTTCTGGACGAATACAAATATGTAAAATGTATTATCTTATGTCAACGATATTCACTAGAAATGATTGCTTATAAATTAGTTGTACGGAGCTTCCCTGTGGAATAATTAAACAGTACATGAAGTAGATAGATACACATTTCTCTATAAAAAAAACTTTAATTTCGGAAATATGTGTTGAATGTACTTATTGCTAGTTATAAAAATAATATAAACGGGAAATAAATTGGGACTAATTGGGACGATGACTATGACAAAACACTACCAAACTAAACGTGCCAGAGTAGAGCACGGCTTGCTGGATCCCATCGGTGGCCTGTGCGTGAAATACTCTCCAATCATGCGTTACCATTCGTTTCAGCATGTAAACGTAAACGCAGTCCATTCAATTCCACGCGGCTAGCGGCTCTTCCAGCCCAACCAGTCAGCCAGGCAAGCAGGCAGCCAGCCCGTCGTGTTTCGCGATTTTATCTAGTTGCTTGTTCACGTTAGTGTTCACACTAGTTTGGCTAATTTGGTGTATGTTTAACGCCCGAGACAGGTTTATTTTTGATGCCATGGCCGCCTGCGTGCAATTTACTCTCCCTCCGATGATGACGGTCGGTTTTTCGTGTTTGATAACACGTTGCGGTTAATCCGCTCATGATGATATCCCTCGTTTCGAATGTTTTCGGTTGGTTTCATTGATATTTTGAGGTCGTTTCTTCGATAGGATACAATTTCGATGTGCGGAATTTACAGCCAATTGATATCCAAATTCTTCTCGTTTTTTTTATAAGATATTTTAACTACTCATTTGGGATTCCTCTCCTCAATCTTTACTATAACACATAAGTATTAAAAAGTTTTAACGTCAAAGTGTAGTATGCTACTCTAGCTTTATGTGCCAATAAATCTTCTTATTGTTAATTTCTTGATTTGGGATCATGAAGATTCTTTTCTTTAACTTTATCAACATTTTTTCTAGGGAATTTAACTTTTTAAAACTCATCTCCAATATCAACGGTTGCATACTTTTTGTTAAGCCCCAAGTTGATATGGAGAGGTTTACTAGTGAAGAACACTCACATTATGCTGGTTAGGAATTCGAGATGGTAATTTGTTTTGTACGTGCTGCAGAATTTGATATAACCCAACTGCTGTCAAAGTAATCATGAGAATACCTAGGAAAAATGTTATGAACTTCCCACAAGAAAATGTCCTCTCGAACAAGTATTTATGCATTTGATACAACCTCTGTGTGCTAGTTTTCTCAAATATCCTAGATGTCGATCTTTACATCTCACGTCTACATAATTAACCTTACTTCTTGTCCTGTCATTACTTCCATTTTGACGTATCAAAAAGTATTCAGTTTTCAACAAAATCGAATTTTCTAAACGCAAGTACTATTTTCAAGACTAATACGAGAATTATGATGAACGACTGACGAAAAATTGAAAATAAAAAAAATTACAGGTAAAATTAAGTCCATCGGTGAAAATACTATACAATAACTTCTGGAAGTTTACAACAACGTTCAAAAAAAGTATCTTGTTTTCAAGAGGATAGGGCAGCTGAACTTAACCTATAGAAATGTTTAAGAGTTTCAAAGTATTATATCTTCATTGATGCAAATTTTTGTACCGCCACTCGTATGTCTCTTACACGAAATAAAACAAAATGTTAGCATTTCGACGTGCAAACGTATCTGTCCAATAAAAAAGAGAAAAAAAAAACGAAATTGAATAATCAGAACGTACCCTTCTCTTCTTTGCCGAGATGAAATAAAATTTAAAAGAACAGAGAAACGACAAAAGAATATTTCCATCCATTTTGGTTATATAAATGTAAAGTCTCGCGTAAGAAATTCAAATGTGTAAATTAGATTATTTGAGTTCTTTTATCGGAAAGCTGTAACAATATAAAAAGTACAAAAGCTCGTCTTGGAAAAGAGTTGGCGAACAAAAAGGAGGATGGGGCGCGGGGGGCTGACGGGGGAAGGTGGTCGGAGACGAAACAGAGGAAAAGGGAGAAAAGAATCCCCCTCAGGGCCAACGCCCGTCTGACTGAAAAGAAGAAATATTTACCTTAGAACTTAACAGTCTCTTTTCACAACTTACAAATTCAATAACAATACTTAGCAGGAATGTTATCGAAAACTTGCCAAGAGAGCTTTAGTTTTTATTGATATGTTCTTTTTTTTCCGAAGAAATCTTTTCGCTACCGACCGGAGGGATGTCGGATGTTGATTCACGAGTTTTAGATATTCAATTCGATTAGAGCTTATAGTTGTTTCGGATAAAATAAAAAGCTAGGCTTTAAGGAACACACTATGAATTACAGAGTGGACTTAATTGTGGATACTTTTTGAAACATTTGGTAACTAGTAGTGTGTCTTTAAAAGAAACTATGTTTTTATTTTCAGGGGTGTCCTCATTTTTCGATACCTACATTAACAATTATTCAATCTATATCTATCTAATACTATAATACGAGCAATGTTTGTATATATATATATATATATATATATATTATACAAGCTCTTTCAAAATGTGTTAGATGGTCCATAAGAGTTGCTATGCAGGATATGGTTAAAATATAGCGTCAAATGGAATTATAGTATAGTTAGAAAAAAAAGCGAGAAAAAATAATTTTATAGGGTACCCCATAAGCAGTTGGAAATTAATGATAGCTGACATACAGGGCGGAGTAAAAGTATTGTTATGCAAGGTCGCTAAAAAAAATGCTAATAGAACGTTATATCTATAGGGTAACTTATTAGCATTTGCATTTGCAGGGTGGTTGCAATATAGCATGTACTGGAATTATAATATTGTATTTGTTTGTTCCGAACATGTAACTATTTAATGCCTCCGTCATATTTTCCTAGCAATACATTTCTATCGCTAGACATTTCAAATTTTCAAGGTGAAAAAATTGGCATGGTAGGCAATTTTTGGATGAGTAAGATCACATGATTTCGCATGTTAATTTAATGCATATAATATGAATTGGGGGTGTAAAATTATAATTATACAGGGTCTAACAAAATATGTTACATGGTCCATAGGAGTTGCTATGCAGAATGGTTAAAATATAGCCTCAAAAGGAATTATAGTATGGCTAGAAAAAACGAGAATAAATAATTATCTAGGGTACCCCATAAGCAGTTGGAAATTAATGATAGCTGACATACAGGGCGGAGTAAAAGTATTGTTATGCAGGTCGCTAAAAAAATGTTAATAGAATGTTTTACCTATAGGGTAGCTTATTAGCATTTCATTTATAGGGTGGTTGCAATATAGGCTGTACTGGAATTATAATTATACATGGTGGTTCAAAAAAAATTACAATAGGTGGCCATTAACAAATGTATATTCAGAGTAGTTAAAACATATGGTGGTGTAAAGTTATAGTTATACAGTGTGATTTAAAATATGTTATATTAGGTAACCTGTAAAAAGTTGCATATACTAAGTGTTTTACAAAAATGTTACAATATAAAAAAAATTGGAAACAAAACTGTTTCTAGAATGGCCAAAAGCGGTCGCATATACAGGGTTTTTGGAATATGGAATCGAGTGGAATTGTAGCGTGATTAAAAAAATGTTTGGATGGGTTTTTCATACGAAGTTGCTCATATACGGTGCTTGAAATATAGGGGGTGAGTTGAATTGTAGTAACACCAGGTAAATTAGAAATGTAAGAAAAAATATTATGTAAGGGGAGTTTAACATAGTTTATTTGGATATATCTACTTTTATGATTAAACCTTGAATTTACGGGTGAAGCTCGGTCATCCAGGTAGTCAGTTATAATTTAGGAAAATTAATATTTTCATTCCATAAAATTCCCAGTTATGTATGCTCCCTATATGCACTATTGTACAGGGTGGGGGGCATGAAGCGATTTCATTAGAAGTGTAGAAGGATACAGCTGTAGGACAAACGCAAAATTAGATTATATGCCAAATCACTTATTTTGAAGAACATTATTTTTTTAATTCTTTATCAAATTCGGTATATATTTCAGTCGGACGCACTGAAAATGAATTTTCAGCAGAAAACGAACAAGAAGCTTTAACAAGGCATTAGCCAGAAACTTTTTTCGTATTTTTTTTTGATTGGTGAGGAGCTGATTAGGACTGCAAAATTTATATTTATAATTAGTCGCTTAGTATTGACTCTTGAAATCCAAAATTCCGTAATTTTGAGGGGCTAGAGGAAACACTCACGCAACAATCACTTTAATTTAATTGTTTCATAGGTGTGTCTATTCATTAATAGTTGGACTTTTGTTGATATAAATTCTTTGGGATCTAACTTTTGACAGACGATTAAATAAGTCCATAGAAACTAATTTATCTAAAAATTATTTACTAAACAGTGTATATTGTCAGGAAAAACAGTATCAATACCTAAAAAACAGTATCAATACCTACCTGACAATTTCTTCCTCGAAAAAATACGTTCAGTATACAACAACTATAGGACAGAAACTTTTTTTACATGAACTATTCGACCTAGAGATTTCACTATCCTTTAAATTCAGAAACCAGTAAATTTAAGTAAAAAAAAAATCAAAACCGACATACGCAATTAAGATAAAGTTGTTATATGCACATCAGAAATAAAAACAAACGACAACCAGGAAGTTGGCCGAACATGGCCGCACGTCATCTGATGTTGCCGTCATTGTCGGCTTCTGATTTTCGGCATTGCCGAGTCTTCGTCTGGTTAATGGCCAGAAACGGAAATATGGGCGAAACATGATTTTTAGCCGAAAACGAAACTTCGGACGCTCACTAATTTGATTTGAGCTTAGGTAGAGATAGATATGTCCACTGGATTTTCTTCCTCTCTCAAAGCAGTCACGTTTTTCTCGGGACCCCACGTATATATGGCTGGTTCACTGCTAAGTTAGCCGAACATGGCAAAACGTCAGTTGATGTTCCCGTCCTTACCGAGCTTATCGAAGCCAGAATTACCGAATCTTCCTATGGTTGATGACCGAAAACGAAATAGTCGCCGGATTTTTTACCGAAAATGACCAACGTAGCTTCGGTCAATCATTGACTTTATGTATCACACCCTATAGCTATAATTTATAGTGTTGGAGATATTTAAATGTTCTCTAAGTTTTCCAAAAAAATAGTCTCCTAAATCAATAAAGATAGATTAGAGATTTTCTAATGGAATTAGATTTGTTGTTGGTCGCAGTCTATAATTTACTAGAATACTCCACTGCAAGTACCAACTATCCTTTGAATGTTATGGTTTGAAGTTTTATGAGACGAGATGTTGTCGAGTTGAAAGTACTGAATTGATTCGGCCGATACTTGTTGGGAATTCATTATAATACTTAACTGATACTACAATTGCAATTTCCACAATTTACGTTTTTTAAAACTGCCCTACGCGTTTCGACTGATGTCTTTGTCAAGGAACTAGACTAACTAGGTTTTTCTTGAGGAATTTGTATTTATATTCAACAAGAGATATAATTAACAGGTACATAATTTTGAACAGGATTATTTAATTTTATTATAGGTAAAAGGATTAACTAAAGTGGTTTATTAAGGGGGAATTATTTATTTCTGTCTGGTCGTTTAACAAATTACGGGTATTTTTAAGTTTATTAATCTCCAATGATTCTAAAAGGTTTAATTTATTGCCTTTATTTTCTGAATGTAATAATTTAAAATTTTCGTCGAAAAGATGATTTTCTGTTACTAAATGTTCAGCATAATTGGAATCTGTTTTTTGATTAATGAACGTATTACGGTGCTCATAGATACGTTTTTTATACGCTCTGCCGCTTTAACCGATATAGACTTTAGGCCATGACCCACATGATTATTTATAGACTCCAGATTTATTTTTTGGATCGATTTTCGATTTGTTATTTTTGATAAATTTTCCAAGACTATTGTTTGTTTTGAATGTAACGTTAATATTCTGTTTTCTTAAAAATGATGCTATTTTTAAACTTTGTTTGCCAAAATAGATTATACTATTATATGAATCATTATTGGTTTTGCTGTCTGGGTAAACTTCTCTTAATGCCTTTTTGTGTTTTTGATTTCCAAGAATATTTTCTATTAATTCGGCCTCATACCCGTTATTTACTGCTATCTGTTTGATTATGTTTAATTCTTCCTGAAAATTATCTGGTGATTGTTTTATGGAAAGTAATCTATGAACCATACTATTGTAAGCGGAAAGTTTTTGTTGATATGGGTGTATAGAAGTGCGGTGAATCGTTAGATCGGTTTGAGATGGCTTGTGAAATATTGAAAACACGTTTGCCATTTACCTTGTTAACTGTCAGATCTAGGAAATTGATTTTATCATCTAGTTCACACTCTATCGTAAATTTAATATTTGGATGGAAAGTTGAAAGTAATTGAAGCTAATAGCTATCAATATCTGATTATTACGGGTGGCTGCACTCAATGAAGCCCCAATTTACATAGCTTCCACAAGTGTTGAAAATTGTGACAGAAGGGCCATAATAAAGTTCTGCTTTGTCCTGATGACAGCTCAGACATGAGTCCTACAGAAAATGTGTGGTTTTGGCCTCTCAAACCAACTCTAGCAGTAAAAAATTATTCTATATCATAACAGCCAAAGATTTACAACGTGGAGTGTCCTAGGATTACCTTAAGTATTAAATTAAAACAGTTTTCAGAAAAAAATGAAATTTGTTGTCAAATCAGTAAATATTAACTGTACTATAATGTACCAATTGGCTACCCTATGGACTTCATGAAGATAACAGATTTGCTTTTGAACTAGCATTGAGTGTGAAAATAAAGATTTGATGTTAGTGTACAAAACTTGTGGTTTAAACATCATTGACACATCAAAGACATTCTCGGTAATGTCGTGGCAATTATGAAACCAGAAAAATATTTTTAAATAAATCAAAAAAAGGATCATTGGCTTATATTAACAAGGTAGGTAAATAATGGAGAGTACTGTAACGTAAAATATATGCTGTTGATGAAATTATTCACCTGTAGACTTTTTTGTAGTACCTAAGCAGTGTGAGAAGCAAACAACAAGTTGCTTTTTATTTGCCTTTTTTTATAAATTTAGTGAAAATGAGTTTTTTCTTGTTTAAAGCCGCTTATGATTTCTGCCAACACGAAACGCTTAACAAGTTACTGCTATTTATTAGAGATTTATGTAAAATCATAACCATTATAAAAGCATTACCGTCAGTTGTTAGTTGAACTAATGTTTTTAGGTTCTTTTATTTCATTCGTGAGAGTGTAACCATTTACGACGTGTTCTGTAAAATATTATATTCCAATTATAGTGGGAGTTAATGAATAAATACCCTTTGGCAAATCCAACCTCTAACATATAAGACATTTTACATTTTACTTTTATTGAAAATCTAAGTAAAGATAGTAGAACGACCGGTTTACTATTGTTTAATGTACACTTTGTTGTTCACAGTTCCTGAAAAAAAAATCCAGTACTGATAAGTCGGGAGAGCGAGGTGGCCAAAATTATGGTACATTGTTGGCTATCCATAAGATCATATAATATGCTGACCATTATGTGCTGGTTACCGTCACCATCTTATTGGTAAAATCAGATTCTACAATCAGCTAGTGATCTAAATAATTAATTTCAACATTTCTTGAAATGTGCAAATAGAAGTCACCTATATGTTAAGATGTTGGATATTTAAAAAGCTCTAAAAATGGCTAGCTTGCCATGTACCTGAATAGAATTTAAGGGTCACAATAAATGTTAAAATGTCAAAATTCTGTTTGTTTTTCTGCATTCAGCTTCGTCTAACCAAATTATATTACCCGAAAAGCAAACATTTTTTTCGGACCAAGCTGATTGAAATTCACAGAGCTCTACTATTCGCAGAATATCGGTTTGTTGGAAATACTGGACTATATATGGATGAAAATTGTGTTTAATTAAAATTCTTAATATAAATATTTTAGGTAATCCGAATTCTTAATGCTGCTGATACTGTTGGATATACGTAAGAGTATCGCACCTCGAAGAGAGCATTCAATATCTCTGACGGGTGAAGTAACCTGAAAATTGTATCCTGACATTCTAACCTATAAGTTACAGGAGAACAGCAATTACACGGAGCGGCTCCAGATTCGGTACCTGTGTGTGCTAGTTTCTCTGAAAATCCTAGATGTCGGTCTTTAAATCTCGCGCCTACAAATGTAACCATTATGTATTAAATACATAAATGAGTGTCCGAGAAGACATTCTATTGTGGGAAGCGCAACCGATGATGGTTCTCGACCCGAAACAATATTGTTAAAAAATTTATTTGTGCCGCCGCTGGAGATACCTACCTAATGTAGTCATAAAATATAGCATTGACCCTCTGGGAGTAAAAACAACGATCCCGATCTTTCTATGGGACAAAAAGTACTAGCATCAAACACTGGAAAGTGGAATGGCCATCTAGAACTACGAGAAAAATTGATGTGGATTAAAAAAGGACGGCTGGACATTTCAGTTTTAGTTTAGCTTATATAGTCGTGTTATTATTTTGATGTAAATGATTTTCTGAATCCGCTGTTGTAAATATTGGATTTTTATGTGTAAATTAAGTTCTAGAAAGTGAAAGTGATTATCAGTTTTAAAAATTTAATTTTTTAACCCACGAACTTTATTGCAATGTGACACCTCGAAGAGAGAATTCAATATCTCTGACAGATGAAGTAACCTGAAAATTCTAATCTAGAAGTTACGGGAGAACAGCAATTGCACGGATGGGCTCCAGATTTGGAATTTGTGTGTGCTAGTTTCCCCGAAACTCCTAGATGTCAATCTTTAAATCTCGCGTCTACAAATGCAATAATATAGTTGAAATAAACAAGTTAGCATCTGCTTCCAGTATGAACCTATGAAAATAGTAAGCTATCAACTTTTCCGAATTTTGTATACACCATCTTGTATTCAGTAGGTAGACTTTGTGTCGTTGTTGAACAAAATCTTATTAATTACAGTTTATTTTATATTTTTTAATTCAGTTTATTATTAATGCATGTTTTTTCAGTTTGTCAACTATAATTTATTAAATTGCATAAACTTACTGGTATTACCCTACTTCTGATTTAATATGCGTATTAAAATAACGCAAAAGCGTTTGAAAACCGCACGTGTGCTTCCATTGAAGTTTTGTTCGGCTAAAACATCTTTTATTCGAAGTAGCACATGTGTAGTTCGCCTACTCTCACTCGCGTTACTTTTTGAGCGAGAGCCAACGTTTTTGATGTGAGGAAAAACGAGTCCCATTTAAAAAAATGTCTTTCACTCACAACATATTTGATATTTTTCTGTGCTCGATGTGGGAAACAAAGAAATCCTAAATGAAATAACGGGATCCTCATTCTTTTATATTCCTAGAGAGCCTGCATATATGTAATTCTAATTCTGAAGTATATAATTTGCGTTGAGCGTTGTGTATATGGCAAGAGAACAAGCTTGTGATGTCTGAAAGCATATTTCAGGGCTTTGAAGACAATTATTATCCCATATTTTATTGTTTCAGTTTTAATAGTGTTTGCATGTAGTCGCAGCAGTTGCGGTTTTTATTCTTCGAGTGCACGATTACAACCGAATTAGCAGAATGGCATGCAAAATGGGGACAGGGGAGGGCCTGTCAAAGCCAGCCAACGAGTGAATAAGATCGTTGTTCCTTTAACACTATGCAAATTCAAAGGAATCAAAATCGCATATTTAAATCAATAGTTATCATTTAATATTACTTAGACTAAATATTGTCCTATATTGAATGTCATAGTACTTAAACTTCTTCTTCTTTCAACTCTGTCTGCATTTGAGGCTGGAATTCACCATTGCAATGTTTCTTTTGTTAACCCTGGCTCAAACGGCAGTCATTCCACTCCCCCAGCTTACACTTCTTTATCCTTTGATTATACCTTGCATAATAAGCCTTAGTAACTCATATTTTTAACCGACTTCCAAAAAGGAGGAGGTTATCAATTCGTCGCCATATTTTTTTTTGTATGTATGTTACCTGATTTCTTCTCCTGTGGTGAACCGTTTGAATGAATATGGTCTTGTTTAATAGAGTATATATTCGGATTGGTGAAAACTTCCAATTTGGGAAAATAATTCTATTGGTAAAGTGATGAAATTTGTTAATGAATACATGCGTGCATGGAAATCAACCAATATCCCTAACATATTGGTCGATTTTTCGAAAACTCCTTATGGATGTGTATACTTTTTTAACGTTTAATCTATTAAGGAAGATCCCTAGGTCAGGGATATACTTTTCCGCGACGTGCAACTTGAAGTTTTGCAGAAAATCGCCGAAAATTCGAAAATTCTTATCAAAAATTTCATCGAGTTTTAATTGCGAATTTGAAAATTTTCTAAGTACATCTCAAGCATATAGGTAGTAAAGCATAGTATTTTCGGCTCCTTAAATCAATGAGTACCAAGCTCGTTTTGTTTGTATACCAGGCAAATACTTATTTAAATGAAAATTTTTCCATTTTGCGAAGATGGTGTTTTTGGTTGTGACATTCTCACGGCCTAATAGAAAATTCAGTGACAACACATGTCAAACTCTAAACTGCTTTTGGTGCTTTTGTACACAGGGTGTTTAGTTATAGCAAACAAAATCACAAAGTAAAGTGATAGAATGAGTTGCATTTATATGATGATTGAAATATAGGACGGGGTAGAATGATAGTGGTCCATAGGCAGCCGTGTATACGAGGGCTGCATTTTATATTTCGGGATTGGACAACCCTAGTGTTGCAATCAGACAACTGACAGCTCTATCGTAAAGTTTGACATTTTTGAGGTTATACGTACTCAGAAGGTTTTAACATACGAGCGCTGTGTGTTGTTTATAGTAACTTAAAGGATTCATCTCGGCCAAAAAATGGGATTAAATCGTGGACATTTTCGTGCGATTATTTTTTACAACTTTCGACGTGGATTAAGTCAGCAAGAGTGCATGGATGAACTTAATTTAATTTTTGGCGATGAAACTCCATCAAGGACGTAGTTCGTAGTTCACTCCAAAACGAATTTCGTGAAGGTCGTCCAAAAACAGTTGTTGTTCCGGAAACCATTGATGCTGTGCGCGAACTGATATTGCAAGATTGTCATGTGACCTATCGTGAGATTGAGTCAACCTTACACATTAGTGGGACCAGCATACATTCAATATTGCATAAACATTTAAATGTCAAAAAAAATTGTTCGCGTTGGATCCCACACAATTTGTCAATCGTTCAAAAAAGGCTCGTGTCGATTGGTCGAAAGAAAATCTCAACAAATACGATCGCAGCGCTTCGAAACACGTTTATGACATAGTGACAGGTGATGAATCGTGGATTTACGCGTATGAGCCCGAAAGTAAACAGCACTCGACTGTATGGGTGTTTCAAGATGAGCCGAATCCAACAAAAGGTGTTCGCGCACGAAGCACTTCCAAGCAAATGATCACCTGTTTTTTCGGAAAAACTGGACATGTCGCAACCGTACCACTAGAACAACGCAGAACAGTCAATACTGAGTGGTACACAACCATTTGTTTGCCAGTTGTCTTCCAAGAAATGAGGAAAACCAACCGCCGAAGACGGATCACTCTTCACCACGACAATGCAAACTCTCACACATCGGCTCAAACAACTGCATATTTGACCACTCAATACATCGATTTGATGACTCATCCGCCGTATAGTCCTGACTTGTCACCAAATGACTTCTTTTTATTCTCGTACGTAAAAAACAAACTGAGAGGTCAACGTTTTTCGACACCTGAAGAAGCGGTTGCTGTGTTCAGAATGCATGTTTTGGAGAAACCTCAATCACAGTGGAAAAAGTGGTTTGACAATTGGTTCAAATGCATGCAAAAGTGTATAGATCTTCATGGGGAATATTTTGAAAAACAATAAAGCGATTTTCGATGATTAATATTTGTTTTTGTTCTCTAATCCCGATATATAAAAGGCAGCCCTCGTGCAGGATGGTTGGAATATAGGGTAGAGTGGACGTTTGGTGGTATAAAACTGTTGGAAAAAATGTGGAATCAAAATTATATAGGGTGACTAAAAAACTGTTATATGATGTGGACGTAAACAAATCATATACAGGATGGTTGAAATATATGCTGGAATTGAATTATATTTATACAGTGTTATTAAAAAATTATTTATTTTATAGCCCATAAGAAGTTGCATAAAGTGTGGAGAGGAATTAATGTTACACAGGGCGATAATATAATATGTTAAAAATGAAATAATTTATGGGGTAGCCCACAAGGAGTTATATACTATGGTTGAAATATAGGACGGATTTGACTCCGTAAATATGGGATGGATTCTACTCCGTCCTATAATTTACAGAAGGCAGCTAACAAATTTATGCTTGTCCGTGGGCTGTCGTATGTACATAATGGTTGGTACATAGGGTGGAGAGGAATGGCTATAGTTATACAGAGTTGTCAAAAAAAGTTGAAAAAAGGTTACAAGGCGTGGTCCATATGGCATAAATATATTTTGGGATTATTAAGTCAACGCGTACTAATACATTTTGTTCGTAAACATTTACTTGTCAATTTAAATGAAAATGTATCATTGCGTAATGTTGAGACCTTCGATATTAACTGGGCTTGTCTATTAAGGTTATACATACATAATAAAAAATGAAGAATGAAAACTACCTGAGTTCAAAAAAACTGAAAAATAGAAAATAAAGCATTTTTAAAAATCTTCCACCTATAACTAAAAAGCTGAAAATAATTATAACAAAATACAATTCTAGCCAATAAATAACACATTCAATTTTGTTAGGTACCTACCCAGGAAATAAAAAATGTAAACATTAAAAGATGCTCATTTTGTACAAATTAATTACCTATCACTCTAGTATATTTTTGAAGTTGGTGCCAAGTTTAATAAAGTAGTAGATAAGTACGCAATGCAGGATTTTAGATTTACTTGGCACCGACTTCAAAAATATACTAGATTGGTATGTACGAAATGAGCACCTTTTAATGTTTAAATTTTTTACTTCCTGGGAGGTACCTAACAAAATTGAATGTGTTATTTATTACTAGAGCTGTATTTTGTTACAATTATTTTCAGCTTTTAATTATAGGTGGAAGTCTGTTATATATTTTTTTAAATGTTGTATTCACCTTTCATCACATCGCCGAGATGTTCTAACTTTCTTGTTTTAATAGTTTCGATTACTTCTCATTCTTTTTTATTCTTAAAAGTACATCTCTATTATTTACTCTTTGCGTGTATTATATCTTCCAAATTATTCTATAGCATCACATCTCGATTGCTTCAATGTTTTTAATGTTTGTCTGTTTCAAAGTTCATACCTCCATACAGTACAATGTGGAGGACACGTATCATGCTAACTCTAAGACCAATATCTCGGCAGCATCAAAATCTTTCATCTTAACAATCACCTTACAGCCTATTTCTATGTTTATTTCTGTGGTTTGATTATTTGTTTCGGTGGCCTATGCTTCCAGATATTTGTGTGATTTAACTTTTTCAATCTGTGTTTTAGAGATTTCAGCAGACATTATTTCTGTTTCTTTCTGATACCGTTAGTTCCAGAAGTTTCAGTTAGAAGTGTGTCATCGGCATAGCGTATGTTACTAATAACTTCTCCGTTAATTATTATTCTAGCCCTTTGCTCCATCAAATGTTTTTGACTTATGGACTTATACATATTGAATAAGAACACATCTTTGACCTTTGCTGATTTATTCCAGTAGAAATTGGTTATTATGTTAATGTCTTGACTTTCAATGTTCTTATCGTTGTAAATTTTGTATATAATTTCACATGTCGAACCCTATCAAATGCTTTCTCAAAATCAATAAAACATACATAAATATATTCTTGGCCCATTCCTAAATCCTAACTGTGTGACACTTATGTGTCCTCGAATTTATTAAATATTCTTTCTCATGATTGATCGTAAGAAACAACTTCAATGTGTGACTCATTAATGCTATAGTCCAATGTTTCGAGTATTATTTAGCATTGTTCTGCTTTGGGATTCTCACAAATGTTGATTGAAGCCACTATTATGGGATAACACCTGCTCGGTGAATTGAATTAAAGTCATCATCTGTAAATTTTAACAATTCCATTGGAATCTCTTCAGGTCCTACAGCCTGTCCTTTCTTTATTTTTTGAATGACATACTCTACTTCACCTTGTAAAATTCTCGATCATATCAGTTCTTCTGCAATTTCGTTCGCAGACCTCTCATCTTTAAATAGATCTTCTATATATTCTGTCCATGTCTTGAGCTTGTCATTTATGTCAGTGATTATTCTACCATTCATTTCTTTTAGTACTGTAGCTTATTTTGGTACCTTCCATAATCTTTTGTGTATATTAAAAACGTCAAATCTACTTTCATATTCTTCTACTTATTTACTTTACAATTTTCTAGTATCAATTTCTCGTTAGTTTCCTCAATACTTTTTAATCTTTGGCTGTATTTCTTTATATTTTTCTTCATTTTACCTTTATAGCCACGCCTTTCTTCCGTTGTATTAAGTATGTCAGTTGTCATCCAATCTTTGCTCTTGTTACTTTTGGAGGTAAGATGTCCTTTCCAGCTCTCAATAATGCTGTTTCTATGTTCCTTCATTTTTCGTTCATATGTTCCATGGTGTTTACTTGCTCTGTTTTTTTTTAACTTTTTTCGGTTTACCACTTCTACTACGAGATCCGATCTTATGGCTTCTGATGACGTTAAATTTGTTATCCATAGGTGATTTCCATGAATATAATCTACGATGTGACAGTTTGAACATTGTATTCAGTTTTAAAGTCTCTCTCTGCATCCTTCAGTTTTAATCTTTTAATCATGCCAACTTTCGAATTGAACGAATGAATACAAGGGTTCCTTCTCTCAAAGTTATTAGTGCTGAGATATCAGAAACTGTAGAAATGTGTCATAAGTATTTCAACTAATAATTTAGAGATTTGGAGGAGTATTATGTAGGATTTTTGGGCCCCATGATCAGTGATGAGTATTATAAACGCTACCTAAGAGCGCGAGCGCGGGAAATAAAGTAGTGTTGAGACTTTCCACTCTCGGAACTTCGAGGGATATTGTTGCCACCTTTTACTAGAAAGGATACTATCTTAGATGTGTTTAAGCATAGTTCTATGAAACCCAAATATTCGAATCTGCGATTCCTATTCTACCGATGGTCTAGTCTTCTGTGGACATTAGCATCCGGACTAATAGTGTCGTAGTCCACAAATATTAAAAGAAGTAACCCTACATCCTGACCAAAACATAGCTTGTTCCTTTTGTTAATAGAGGTTCAGTTTCGTCTATTCGTGTTAATTCGGCTGAATAATTTGTACGTATTTGACAACAGTCTGATAGCAGACTAACTGACAAGGTTGGTAATATCCCCTTTTTCTGAATTAGGGTAGATATTAGCATTTCTCCATCGCTGTGGTATTTTTCCTAATGTTGGACATTCATTGAATAGTTGCCCAGTAGTTGATTACCCTCTCAATTTAAGAGTCTCTATGACGACTGCATCTTCTCCAGAAGAGTTATAGTTTTTCAATTCGGATATAGACTTTGGATCTCAGTGTTCGTGATTTCTGGGATTTCTTCTCAACATCGGATCTTGGTCTTATTTCATATTCATTCTTTTCAGTTTATTGCCCTGTTATTCCTATCGTGTTATTCTAAAGTTGTTCCAATCTAACTGTCCTAAGATACTTTCTAGTGCCATTGTGAATAGTTCTGGTCATCTGATTTTTCTGTTGGTGGGAAATTATGAACTTCCTTGAAATACTTCCTCAGTATGGACATTCATTTCTTCCTTCTGTAATATGGTATCGAACTCTGTCCCGAAAACAATACAGGCCAAGTCGGGATATTTAATATTCGGAACCCAGGTTGTTCTTGTGGTTTAGTTGAATCTAGCGTGCATTTTGTTCTCTTTTTTATGAACCTAGCGAATACCTTCAGGATTCTACGCGATTCTACGTATTGTTTATATACTCGTAAATATTAATTTGTAACCTATGTTTGTCAATATTTTGAGATTAGTGTTGTTGCCAGATTCTTTTTGAAAATTCAAGCCGACTCTTTCCGCTTACATCTCCTAAATCCGCCCGGCACTTCCACCGTTGCAAGATCAGCATTTTTAACATTTTAAAAGTTGAGCAAGGTGCACGAGACAAATAACAAATTCATCCATCAAGTTTGGGGGATTTCACATCGACCGAAGATTCGGATAACGACTGAGAGTCGGGCGTGTTGGTGTGGTTTGTCTGGTTTGGCATAGCCTGATAGAGCGTTAGAGGAGCACTCGAAACTGCGGCCTCAGCTTCGAAGCTGCGAAGGACGGACGACTTTAACGTCGTCGTCGTCGGGCGTTGTTGGGTCGGCTTTTTGGAGTGAGAGAAGTTGTACGGGGCGCACATTAATTATAACTTGCGTAAATTTAATATTAGATTCCGGTAGTAACGCCATCTAAAATGTTAAATTACATTGGAAGTTGGTTTGGTTCTGAGAGTAACGCTTCTAGAGAGGTAACTGTTGAAATTCTATTATAAATGAAAACTACTAAATTGACAACGAAGTAAGTGTAGATCGAGACAATTTCCTTAGTTCGTTGTGTGTGTGTGCTGCTGAAAATTAATATAATTTCATTGTATGAGGTATGGCAAACACAACGTCGTTTTGGACGATCTCAAACTCTCGAAATATCGACAATTTGAACTTTGAGTAATCAAACAGTGTTGTTTCCTGTTCTACTTGAAGCTGTGCAGTTTTCCTTTTATTAACCGAACTCACTAACAATTTATTCGCCATACTTCTGATTCATAGCTTCCTAGTTTTTCGACTAGGAAGAATTTTAAGAAATGTATCAAATACATAAAGAAGTGTTCGAGAGGACATTCAATTGTGGGAAGCGCAACTGATGAAGCTTCCCTGACCAGAAACAATATCTATTATATATGATATATAATGTATATTGTTTTGCGTACAAAGGAATGACACCTCGAAGAGATTATTCAATATCTCTGACAGGTGAAGTAACCTGCAAATTGTACCGTGACATTCTGTCCTAGGAGTTAAGGGAGAACAGCAATTACACAGAACGGCTCCAGATTCGGAACCTCTGTGTGCTGATTCTCTCGAAAATCCTAGATGTCGGTCTTACATCTCGCGTCTTCAGATTTTACATTTGTTCAAAAAGTTCATAATTCAGTTGTAATTATTTTTTTCAAATATTTTAGCAATATTATATATCAGAGATATTGGTGTGTAGTTTATTTTTAATTTACTTTTAGTCAAACTAACTTATAATTGAGGATACAAAAATTTGGGTATTGAGCACAATAAAGAAATGCAAATTTTACTATGTTTAACTTGCATCAATTATTATTTTTGCATATTGCCGTTTCCTAATAGGTGAAGTGCACGAAACTAAACTAAACTAAAATAATAAATTTTTGTACTATAGTTAAGAATTTGGAATACTTGTTTAAAGTCATAGTCTTAAAGAGGGTATTTTTATCTACATACTATACGTATACAATGTGAGTTAATAGTATGGCAAACCCAGAACAACTCCAGAGCATGATCTTGAATCTTTTGAATAAAAGATTTCGAAAAAACGAAATATTTTGAGTCAGAATATGCCCTTTGCCATAAAACGTATTATTCTGAGTGGAACCAGTAGAGACTTTCAGGTCATGTTCAAGGCCTAATCGACATTTTCTTCAAAAACGTGTTTAAACTTACCATGACCCTTTGGGTGATAGTCGAAGTCATTGTTAAGGTCTTTTCTGTGGTAAATATTTTTGATGTTGGTAAATTGTTGATGAAAAATAGGGTTTCCATTCAAAAGAACGAGATTGGCCTTCATATGACCTTCAACTTCATGGTTAAAGTAACAGTCTGCTAGTCAAGAAATAATGTATTCAACTTTTGTAGTTAACCTTTTCATTTCTGTATTTTTGGCTCACCCTGTATAACATAAAGTAGATTTTTTTGTGCCTTAAATTTACTTTTTGTCCTAAAATCTAATTGAATTACATGGTTGAATTCAAATTGCTAAATTTTCGAGGAAGCCAAAAACTTTATAGTGACACTTGACCAAATTGACATTTTGACATAATTTCATCTTTGGTAACAAAAATATAAGTTCTGTGGGCTTTTACCTCTTTTTACTTAGTATACAGCTACTGTTACGTACAGCTTCTTAAGTGAATCATATCATACATCTACCTCAGTCTCTATGTGAATTATCTAAATAATACATTAAAATTTAGCACAACTTTTATCAATATTGAATAAAACTGTTCACTAGAGTTTTGTCGTTTCATTGACACCAACGCTTTTTCTCTTATTTTCTTCTTCTGCTCATTCACAACTTCAGTATCACATCTGATGTATATGTGGATACAATATGTCTTTTAGTATTGATAGTATCCATACCTACAATTTTTGTTTTTACTTCGTTTCATTTATTATTCTACTAATTCCTTTTCCATCAATTGGTTTTAAAAATGCATACTGTGTTATTATTTATAATGTTCCATATCTTTTTTCAATTATTTCTGTTTTGTGTTGTGTATTTACAAAGTTTGCATCACTGTTTTCATAAATAGCGTTCCATGGAAAATAATTTGCATTATGTTTAAGGTTACTAGTGACATATCATGTTTTACTTTAGTTACTATTATTGCTAATAACACTTATTTTTTGCAGGTATGTATCAGCATTTTCCATCCACTGCTACTTTTCCGGTAATCGGTATGTAGCCCATATAAATATTTATATTTTGTATATGTCAACAACAAAATACGTGAACATAGAATTCGTTGCCAGTTTTCAAGATGAAATCTCAAGTGAAACAAAAAGAGTACTAAGACAAATACCAGGGCTAAAAGTTTCTTATTTTTCTGCTACAAATATGTGAGTGTTATATCTGACCATTTTACAGAAACAATCATATTGTCAGATACAAAATTTCTTACATAAGTCAAAGTGATTGTAAAAATCTGGTCAATTGATCGATAGTTTACTAGTTTAACATCAATTTTGATTTAGTCCTCAATTGAATACGGAATCGAATGTTGTATAACCACAAAAATGACTTATACATTTCTATCCATTAAAGGCAAACCAAATTGCTAACACAACACTGCAATCTACCCAAATTAATATTAACTCAGCTAGAAACAATGGTAATTTAACGTATATAAGGCCGGATGTAGTTGGGATCTATAGGTCCTATACGTTGGTTGTTATTCTATTATGGTATACACTGACTTTACAAAATGTGCACTAACTAGTCACGAGATTGAAACTATGGTATAAATTGTTTTACGTTAAAGTTGAGATATTTTGCATATTGCAATCTACAGGTTGTATATGTAGAATTTTGGAATCCAATGTAAAAATATATGATACGCTTATTTTAGATTTTCTTGGGAATAATACCACATCAGAGTTCAAACTTGTGTATATTTTAAAACCAAAAATTGAAATATATTTCAATTTTACTTTATAAATTTATATCCATTGAAAACGAAATCCGACAGGATTTTGTAACGTTTGGTTTTAAAATATACACAAGTTTGAACTCTGATGTGGTATTATTCCCAAGAAAATCTAAAATAAACTAGAAGATGCCACAAATAACATTCAGAAAACAATATGATACGCTATATTGACAAAAATCTTTGTTTATATTTACACTTGATTTATAAAACACATCTGTTCCCACTACTTTTCTGTAACAGGACTGTTTCAAAATATTGCCAGATATCAGAAAGTCCCTCATAGAATCTGATCTATCTGATCCTCCAGTTTTCATGTTAACAAATAGAGGCATTAAATATTCTGTATCCTCAACTCAAGTGGCTTGTTTTACCTTTTGGGCACATTTCGTGGGCATTTTGTGATTAGTTCTCTCCTTTGGTGAATGGTTTATCAATTTATTTTCCAATTTCAAGAGCTGGCACGAGTTAGCCTTTATTCAAGATTGATTTACGTAGACAAAATTTGCTGCGATTTCAAGGCGCGCTTCAAAGCTCCAAATTCAAACATGACGCCTCATGATTGACTGAATTACGAAATATTGAAAGTACCACTGTCATTCAACGTTCAGCTATCACTGTCTATTGTTCGCATCTTCATAGCTGTAAATCATGCACAAAAAAAAAACAAAAATCAAATAAAAATTTACTCAAGAATGGGTCTATCGTTTACGTTCCCTACAGGCAGTGATTAGCGCTCATTACGCGGGCTTTCTTATAATCCAATTACTGCCATCCCGAAGTAAACGGAATTTACCAGAATTTTCTAGAACCAACGAGATTATTCCCGAAAGTTTATTTTTACTGCGGTTTCTTAACTACTGTTAGCGTCATCTGTTAGCCGCTACCAGTTGTAGACTATTACAATTTAATTGGTCATTTAGGATGGTATTCTTGGAAAAGGTTAATTGTCCTTGAATTACTACCTGTTCTAATTTTGAAATTTTATGGTACAGGCTTTGACAATGCAACATTTTTGTATCCTCTAGTTTTGGAAACAGTGTCTGGAATCAAGTATATGGTTTGAAAATGTGGAATCTGCTTTTTGATGTTTGAAGAAAAGCAAATGTTCACTATAATTGGTGATAAAATTTCTTGTAGTCATTCCTACAAAAACACTATTACAGTCTAGACAGATTAGCTCATAATGATCACCAAGATAAAACTTCTTTTCTGAAACTAATTCCAAGTTTAGGAATTTCAATAGCTACAGACTGTTCAACAGAAATGATTTTGAAAAAAAAATGAAAATATATCACACCACTATATTTTTCATTTTACTGACAGAAACATATTATATTATTCGATTTTCGATATTGGGCATCAGAGAAACCACAATGGATTACGGAAAGTCATACAAAGTTTTCCAAGAAAGGTAACTTATGGGCCGGAAATGTGGGTACTTCAATTGTGGGTCCTTTTTTTATTGATGAAACACGTACCTCGGAAAAGTATTTAGACCTATTACAAAATAACATAATACCCTGTTTAACAGAACTTTACTCGAATGAAGAAAACCCCCGTATGCTGGCAGATTCGGTATGGTTTCAACAGGATGGAGTGCCTCCGCACTATTCGCGAACAGTGCGAGATTTCCCAAATAGATGGATCGGAAGGAGAGGTAATATCGAATGGCCCGTTAGGTCTCCAGATCTAAGCCCGTTAGATTTTTATCTTTGGGATTACGTGAAATCGAAAGACTACTTCAATAAGCCGGAAAATATCCAGGAATTAAAGAATAGAATTACAGCCGAAATACAACGAATCCTGCCACAAACCCTAAATGAAGTGTTACGAAAATTTGAAAACCGTCTTAGGTATTGTCAGGAAGTTAATGGTCAACAATTTGAACATATAATTTGATATGTTGATGATTTTTTTCTTCAATTTTGAAATAAATGTATTTTTTAATAACTGTTAATTTTCGGTATAGGACATTGTACATGAAAAATACTTAGAATTCAATGCAATTTAAGAAATAATCTAGCAATTATCACACCATTTTGAAATCATTATTAGAGGCACCAACTTTTCAAGTTGCTTGCCAACCGTGCGTAATATTGGAAGAAATCTTGAAACTTGATTCGGTAAAAAATTGACTTTCAAATTTGGACAAAAGTTTACAGAAGAATTTTTCATTAATACATCATAACAAAAAATACTAAAAAAGTAAAGATTTGCAACAACAGGAGTGAAAAAACTGGGGTGTAGATTTTTTCGATTTATTTAAATGCTAATGATTTTTATAACAAGTAATTTAGATTTTTTTTATTTTTCTACTATGACTTCGCCTACTACCCGGTTCCGGCTTGACGTCGACCTACGGGACACCCTGTATATGCAAAAAACGTAGCAATAATATGTGAAAAACTGCACCAGGTGACGAAAAAAGTCTACAATATTGCTAATATTGCGATTGCAGTGAACAAAGACGCTTAAAACAACTACCTGAAAGAATATCAATGCAAATGTTTCCATTTGAAAAAATGAAATTGATTAAATATTTCTGGCCCACCCTGAATAAATGAGTTTATCATCACAAAAACCGCAGTTCAAACAATAACCGACGTCCGAGCGTTTTTCCAAAAAACCAACACCTGAATTTTAAATAAATTTGTTCCAACCCACGCATCCTCACTGTATATAAGCTTTACTTAATATAAGTATAACTAATGAACGGTGCTGTTTGTGTTAAACGATTTGAAAAATTATTTGTTATACCAATTTTTAACTTATAATTGTTTTTCTTTATTAGTCTCACTTGACCATAATGAAAACGCATCACTTGACTTTACAAATATTCCTGTATTAAACATCTATTAACGAAAAAATTAAAAAAGTTGCCTTTCACCTCACCAGGAACCCCGAGCTATCGATTCTTTAATTCTTTATCAATACGATTTACCACCGTCGGTGACATTCCTCGGCGGCATATCTCCACACATAGTTTCGTGGAAATCTTCTAAGGAGGCACTTTGCTTATGAGCCTGAAGTGCGTTGGCGCGATGAGAGCCCTCTTGGAGCCCTTCACCTGCGGTGACCCAGCCGAGGCGCATATACACACACACTCTTCTTCTGCAGCTTCCTTCTTCCCCAGCCCTTACATCGTCCCCCATGTATAATATATACATCTATCTGTGTTCTAATAAAACTTTCATGAATGTTGTAGGGCTTCAACTCCGTTACTTCATTATTTAGCAGCACACACAGGGCAACCTAAGTACGTTTCTTATAAACTCCAAATCGCTTGTCGTTAAATCGAGATGTTAGTACGGGGTGTGACGCAAAAGCAGATATTTAGAATTTGGTTCTTTTTTATTTTGAGAAACTATATAACAAACTTGACAATTGTTCGTACAGTTTATTTTCTCTCTAAGGTAGCGATTTAAAAATTTAAGTCCCATTTATCATGGACTTTCGGTTTCATAGTTGCTAAAAGAGATTTGCAATGGTACAGGGTGTGTCAGTATGTTAGTAGAGAGACTGACAAAGATGAACCAAGGAATTTATTGACTGGAAGAAGCAGCATTTGACGGATTAGATTTGGTATATGCTATTGAAAATACAGAAAGATATTGAATTGGTTTGGAAAGACCGAACTTGAGAACTTTACAAAGAACAAATAGTAGTGGTAAAGGTGGAAAATGAAGAAACCAAAGGACGAGGACAAGGTTGTTGTATGTCACCGGAAGTATTCAATTTACATGCTGAAATACTGATAAAAGAGGCGTTGAAAGACACTACTGAGATAGTGAAAAATATTAAGTAACCAAACAATTTTTGCAGTACCAGAATATGAATGAAACTGATACGTATGAAGGTATATACTGGTAATGCGAGTAGAAGATTTGAGGATTGTGCTGGAAGGGCAAATAATATATACACTGGAAAGTTGCACTGAAGAAATTAGGAGGCATAGCCATGGAGAAAAGATCACTTGTCAAAGTAAAGAAACTAGTAACAGCAAGAAAGATTCCCTTTATACAGATCCGAGGCATGGACATTAAGACAAAACGAAGAAAAATATCTTGAGGGTTTTGAAATGTGGCTATGGAGAAGAATAGTAAACATCAAATATTAAGATAAAATGAGAAAGATAGATCAATAATGCAAACTGTAACAATAAGGAAAGCTAAATGGATCGAACACATTTTAAGGAGAGATTGTATTCAACGCAGAAAAATTAAAGGAGAAATTCAAGGTATTTAAAGTAGAGGGAGACCAAATACTTACTGACATCATTAAAGGTCGGATTTACGATAAGATGAAACAAAATGCCCAAGATCGAGAACTTTAAAAAAGGTTGTGTTGATACCTGCCTTTGGACTGATGTACTAATACATATACAGTGATGGGCAAATGTTTGGAACCAAGCAAATATCTCTGTAATTATTAGAGATATCAAAAATGAAATTTGGAAGTTGGATACTGCAGTAGATTGCGTATTTGTTTCCAAATTTTTTTACAATTTTGAACTTCCTGTTTTACCGGAAGTAATGTCGATTTTAAAATTTGCAATGAAATACCCTGTATAGTATTTTAGTTTCTGTCGAAACATTTTATTGCAAATACAAAAATATCGGGTTTGATATTGTTTACTTCAATACCTACCGAGATATTAACAGATAAGTAATTAAGGAAAGGAAAAATCTAATATCCCTTAAAGAAATACATAATCACTAGCGGACCTGACAGACGTTGTCCTGTCCCATTTAAACTTTTAAAACTTAGCTGTAACAACATAATCTGAACGCCATCTATCAGACGTAACTGAAACTAAAGCACACTCTTGAATATTTGACACAGCGACTACAGCGCACTCTGCCGGATCCTATATAAGTTGTGCTAACATCAACAACACTTTTTAAATAAATAATTTAACTAAAAAAACAATATCTAGTTGACCGTATTGTGAATCTAAACCATCCTCAAACCCCCTGGAATACACACAAAAAATTTCATCAAAATCGGTCCAGCCGTTTAGGAGGAGTTAAATGACTAACACACGTACAGAAGATTTATATATATAAAGATACTTATTAACTGAATCTAAATCATTGAAAACTTAACCAAACTTAATGTATTAGATGTTCAAACTGAGCACCGTTTAGTTCTTGACAATAAGCAAGTCGGTTTTTAAATTCTCTAGTTACATTAGCTATTACTAATAATTTATTCTCTGGAGGTCTTGAGTTATTCTTGCAGCTAAATCTTGCAAATTATTTGGTCTATCAACATAAACCTTAGATATTAAGTCACCCCACAGAAAATAGTCTAGTGGATTAAGGTCGGTGATGAAATGTCCTATCTAAATGATCTCGAACAATGCGAGCGTAATGGGGTGGTGCTCTATCCTGCTGAAACCAGATATTATTTGGTAATTGGCCATTTACCTCCAATGCAGGAATAACTTGTGTCTCCAAGAGCTGTAAATACGTATCTCCGTTTAAAGTTTCTTGTAGGAAGAAGGGTCCCACGATTATGTTGTTATAAATGCCGGGCCAACGTTAAATTTTTGGGGATGTTGTGTATGAGCCTCTTGTACCCAATTAAGATTACTTTGCGACCAGTAGCGGCAGTTATGTCGATTAACCGTACCATTTAAACAAAATGTAGCCTCGTCTGAAAACGCCACATTTCTTATAAAATTATTATCACGGTTACAAATATCCATCATCGTTTGACAAAATTGCAAACGTCTGTCGAAATCGTCTTCGGAGAGTTCTTGAACGAGGCGAATTTTGTATGGTTGATATTTTTCTTGCCTTAATATCCTTCCTACTGAACGACGACTAATTCCATGCATATTGGCGAGGTCGGTAGTGGATAAGTGAGGATTACTGTAACAAAAAAGAGACCCTGAAGAAATGGTTATTAGTGAATTAAATCTGTATTCAGAAATCAATTCAGCATTTAGTAGCCTTAAATAGAGTAAATTTAATTGCTAATAAGACCAAAAGTGGTTCTACTAGAAGCATAGATATACTTAAATGATTTTTATATAAATAATATACTGAAACGCAGTAGGTAGCAAGCGGACAGAAAAAATACAAAGGTTTGAAACTCCTTAATTGACTTCTTTTTCAGTGGGATTAAAACCTAAATACAAAGTCAGTTTAAGTCCTTAATTGTTGTATTTCCCAATCAAAGCATAAAAAACTAGAACGTGACGCAAGTATGCTTAAAAAAACTGTTGTCAAATTCTGGAAAATTCTTGAGTTATTGTGTTCAATATCTTTTTAGGGCTTTTTGATTTATACTCGTATAGATGTTCTGAATTGCGTATCTGTACCGTAAAATGGAATTTATTTT
The DNA here is from genome assembly GCA_034190945.1 of Octodonta nipae. Lineage (NCBI taxonomy): Eukaryota > Metazoa > Arthropoda > Insecta > Coleoptera > Chrysomelidae > Octodonta > Octodonta nipae. The sequence goes on along the minus strand of CM067216.1, from coordinate 36,666,477 downwards.
GTTTATTTGACTTCCAGACTCCTATCCTCGGATGCTGTTGTGTTTTGCAACAAATAGAATGATTTGATTGTTTTGTCGGAATATTTCCCGTTTCATTTTCAATTACCGTAAACATCTTCAGTAGCGCTGTCAAAAATGTTATAACATCGAGGTGTATATGATTGTCAGGCGTTGGATCATAGGTATTTAATCCTTATTGTGGGCGATTTGTGAGCTCTGATTGACTGTGTCAATCCAGAGGGTGGGGACTCTGAACCTGAATCAATTAAACTACCTACGTTCAAACCTCAGAGCAAGGCATATTTTTTTTCTAGTCTGCCGTTTGGTGGCATTTGTTTCTTTTATGATGTGATGGCATCACTCACAGCCGCCATGTTTTTGTTAGTTCAATTGACGGCCATGTTGTGACGTCATGTCTTATCCCCCGCCATCTTGTTGTTAGTAATTTCCTATGGGCTAGTTGATGCAGAATGTGTAAGAAATTATACTAAGAAAAACCTTCGAGTATAAGGGACAATATCCCTTATAATTTTTTTAGGGACGGTGGATATTACTTTCCCCGGTTTTTTATGGATTAATTTTTTTGTTGAATTTACAATATATTTATTGGCAGTTTATTTAGTTGGTAAGTATCTGGTCCGTGGAAAATGTAACAGCCTATATGTTTATAGTTTGTCATAAACTAGAAAAATTAATGATACTGACTCTAACAATTATTTTGTGGTGCAAATTTTCAGGCATTTGTTATTTCCTTTCAATAAAAAATTCCACGTTGCCTGCGCTGGTCTACCTGAATAGAGCAGATAAATAACGGACTCAGCATTATAAAAGCTCGTAATATATAGTCTATACGTTTTATCAAGAACACTCAATTGTATGAGATGCGTTTTAAAATTATTTGAATTGTTTTTAATCCTGTTTTTGTTCACGACGATATCAATGCGGTGTCACTGTTTGTGAAAAGCTCTCAATGTTGTACAGCAGGATCGGCATATACAAAACAATATTCTTTTGTAGTAGAAAATATTTATTGGACGTCATTCTTTAAAACAACGGTAGGTTTAAATTGACTGTATGGTTTGTATAGAAAAATGTCATAATTTTAATAGAAACTGTATTTATAAATCAGAAAAAAATTTTGCATAGCAGGCTAGACAGAAATACTAAACCTCAGTTCCTCCTATTTTCCATAGTTCATAATATTTTGATCTAAATAATTTTTCAGGTACTAAAAATACATCACAAACAAAAATCTGATGTTTTTTAACCGTTGTAACACATTTGGAACTGGGAAAGTCGCAGTAATAATATTTGTTGCTGAAGCAATAATATTGCAATGATTTAAAATATTTTCAATTCAAAAAATATACGTTCATATAGGAAGATAAATTTGGAAAATTTGCATTTTCTTCCACCAGTATATACCTTTTCGTAGTACCTTCCTGCAAAAACTTAAACGCTGCAATTGTTTTTCATCATACCATGTTTATGATCTTCAGATTATTGAATGGAAATATCTTCTTTCTAGAGTAAGTCTATTTTCTCAGATATGGTTGTGTCATTTGTTTAAACTCTTAAATTATTTTGCCTGCCTGCCAATATCTTCAATATGAAATTTCAAACGATAATTGTAACATGTCTAGTTTGTACCATGAAAATAATAAAAAAATAAACTTCACCTAAATTTATAACTTCTTCCTATTTGGAAACCAGTGATAAACTAAGTGATTTTGAAACATAATGTGCACTCTTATTATAAAAGAGCAGTCACACCTAACTAACATAGATATGTATAGGATTTAAAACACTGCTTAAGATATGTAAATGTAGGAAATTGGACAGTAAAGGTAATACTTAATTATTGGTATTCATGACGATTTGATTCAAGATTCATCCATTCTTTCTTAACTTGAATTGTCAGATTTAAACGTTAAATGGAAATTCTTCTACTTCTTTGAATAGGTACTGTTCACTTCGTGGTTAAGAATAGTGTTACAGAGTTTCAGTAAACGCCACGCCACTGAAACGGGGGGGTTCTCCCTTAACACTTCTAAGAGCGTGAAAAGAACAAGAAGTAAATTCGGGTATTTATATGAAAAACTTGCGTTTGAGAGAGAGAGAGAGAGAGAGAGAGAGAGAGAGAGAGCATATTCCTCTATCTTCCTTCACCTCAATGACACACTCAATACATAAATTTAATTCGCACTTAATGAAATGTTTATATACCCGTCAACACGTTGAAAGCTCTGCATACAGATTGCCGACGATTAAACCTCACACATTATTAAAATGTTCCAATTAATGACCCGTGTAAATAAGGTGAAAGTTTCAAACGAAACGGCGGATTCTCTACGAAAACCATTGTTTCGGAGGAGAGAAAAAAATATATAAAAAACAAAACAACACACACACATACACAAAAGAACAATGGTGTAATTCTCCTTCAGACCACCTGCACGGTTTTTATATTGCATGCAAACATAATATACATGAATAATTGAACGTATATAGGGGATATTTTGTAATATTTACGGTAACAAAAACTCATTTACAATGAAATTTCTTTTAATGTCGGGGAGTTTAATCTACATCGAATAGAATATTAACGAAAATTGCCATGAATATTTTAGCGATAGCCTTTTGTATGTTGAATAACGCTGATTTTTTACTGCTTCCCATTAAATTTTCATTTTTCAATTTTAAGTATATATTTCGAGAATGGCGTTGAAGGGAAAAAGGGAAAGGAAAAGAAAGTAATGAGCCGTACCCGGCTGACTGTAAATGATACTCGAATGTAGCGGGGACGATGCGGAAGCTAAGAAAACACTCAAAAGAGTTATATTTTATTAGGATAATAACTGACGCTCGCTGAAACGAAATAAGATTTTCAGTTGTACTATTATAAGCATATCATCTGAATACTAATATATGTATAGCCCCATAAAACTGCAATCAAATTTTGAATTGATTTGGTTTTGCTCCCCCTGTATACAGGGAATGTTATATCATATGCCATAAAAATCCAGTTCGTGCGGCTGAGGAATACTTTCATAGATATTTTAATCGTCGTCAACCTGCTCTATGTACATTTAAGAGGCTTTACGATAGTTTACGCAGATATGGATCTTTTACTAAACTACCAAACGAACGTAATCAAATTAACGAAGCAGCACAAATAAATGTTTTGGCAATAGTAAATCAAAATCCATCTACTTGAACTCGTGAGATTGCGGCAGAAGCTGGCACATCTCAACGAACTGTAGTTAAGGTACTGAAAGCGCAGAAGTTCCACGCGTACAAATTTTCAGTTTCTCAAACTTTGCATGCTGGTAACGCACATCGACGTATTTTGGTTTGTACATGGTTTAGAGACATGTGCCTTGACAATCCACAGTTTCCATTAAAGGTGTTATGGTCAGATGAAAGTAGATTTACTAACTGCGGTATGTTCAATAGACACAATGAGCATATCTGAGCTAAAGAAAACCCTTTCCATGTGGAACAAAGACGACCCCAGATAAAATTTGGTTTTAATGTTTGGTGTGGTATCATAGGGTCTACTATTCTGGGGCCTTTTATCTATGAGGAATTACTTACTGGGGAGCCCTACTTGCATTTCTTGGAATACACTTTTCAAGACATGTTGCATAATTTGAATTTGAGAACTCGATTAGAAGTTGAGTGGTTCCAACATGATGGAGCACCTGCTCATAACTCGTTATTAGTAAGACAACACTTAGATAATATCTATCCAAACTCTTGGATAGGAAGAAATGGCCCACGCGAATGGCCACCCCGGTCTCCCGATTTGGCAGTTATAGACTTCTATTTCTTGGGTGCGTTAAAGAACAAAGTATACAAAAGAAAGTATGAGACAGTTGACAGGCAGACAAGCAACTGAAGAAATTGATAGGCGATCTGTGAGGAAAGCGGTAATGTCAATCTTAAAAACATGCAATTTTTGTCTAAATACCAATGGTGGCCTTTTCGAACATAAGTTGTAACCATTATTATGTACTTTAATTTCTTAAGTTTTTAGTAAGTACCTACTTATTTAGTTTTTTCGTTATATCTGATATACCTAATAAAAAAATCGTTCAATGTTTTTTGGAACAGTTATTAATAAATCAATCTATTTCATGGCTAACTACGTTAAAAGTGAAAATAAGAGAGAAAAGCATCCATAACTCCGTTATTTTTATGAATAACTATATCTAGTATTATATCGTTGAAAAGCTCTAAAAACATTCGATTTTTTGAGGTCATAGCCAACTATGTTTTCCATTCAAAAAAAGATAAGTGTGTGTCATATCTCAAAAACGAGAGCTGTCACGCAAACGAGGGCATGACAATCATATTCGGGATACAATTTCGGGATACAATTCCCTTCAATTTTGATATTTACACTTTTTTATAAAACCAAAAACAAAGGAGCTAGAATGATTTGACTAAATCGACAGAATTTGGTTTTTTTCAAAATATATAGTAAGCCATGACTTTTTACAAAAATCTGAAAGTGTCATTAAATTGGGCCAGTAAAACTGCAAATCTTTCCTAATTTAACCATTGCTCTATCTTCGCTAGTTTCCGAGATCCCTATACTGATCATTAAAAAAAACTCACATATGTTCTTTTATGAGTCTCCATTTGTATAATTTACGGAAATATCCCAACTGGAATATAAATATACAGTGAGTATATTTATATTCCAGACAATGAAATCGCAACGCACAGAATAAGATGTTTAAATTTCATATTGTTTTGGTAAAACATAGATATTAAAATAAGGAGAAAATTTTCGAGCCTTATTCCAACAATATCCCAAACATGTTCTATAGTCATGGCAATAAATGCACATGAGTCTCATCAAAAATGTTTAAACGAACTCGAACAACATAAGGCCGAGCATTATCTTATACATTATACACAAATATACAAAAATGGCAAATTTGGGGGTACTTTTTTAGCCAGTTTGCTAGTCCCAAATCGGGTCACTGTACTTCCCAGATTCAATAAACAAGTACCAAAGTAAAATTTTTAACAAATCCTTGCCAATCTTGTTTTTTAGTTTCCGAAGATATCCCGACGAAGTCCTAAATACTATTTTAGGTGACCTTTTTAGGCGACACAATAATCTGCCTTTCACGAAATTTGGGGTTACTTTTTTAGCCAGTTTGCTAGGCCTAAATCGGGTCATTGTATTTCGCAGATTCAATAAACAAGTACCAGATTAAAATATTTAACAAATCCTGACCAAAATATCCCTACTAACTCCTAAATACAATTTTATGTGAATCTCATAAGTTCCTCAAGTAACTCCGTCCTAGTGTACTCCAACAGCGCCCATCCATCGACTACTTGTGTCGCTAAACAGGCCACACGGCCATGAATATCCCTCGAAGGAAAATCAATCTCATTGGCATAAATAAATCACATGCATCATCCATGAAATGCACTATAAATAAATGCGCCATGTCAAAGTCATGAATGTAGCATTTCCAATGCATTTGACAAGATTCGTCGTACATTACACAATATCGGTTTCTCGTGATGGTCACATAAAACATTTATAATAAGGTTTATTATTTACGGGGAACTACCGTAGATTGCCGGTTGTGTTGAATACACGATGAAGGGCTGATTTCAGAATCGGAATAATGGCAAAGTAGCTTTTCTTTACTCTTCATTTCTTTATAAGGCTTTTAATAAAACATTTATATGATTGGATATTATGCGATAAACAAATGTTTGTAATTTCCACTATTATAAACACGTAACCAATCGACGTTGCCTAGATTTAGCTCTACGAATAAATATACTCACTGACAAAGAAATCGCAACAACCAGAAGTAGATGTTTACATTTAATATTGTTTTGGTAAAACACAGATGATATAGTCCAGAGTAAATGATTAAAATGTGAACAAAAAATACTAAAGTAGTTTCTAAATGATTGAGGAGGTAAATGATTATTTTGAATATTCACCTGGGATTTTCTCCCCTCGCAATGGTTTCTGAAAAATACAGATAAGTTAAGTACTTGAGTTTGTGGAAACTGCCCGGAAAACTAGTTGCCCTCTTATAGAAAAAACTTTCCCGCAGGATCAACTGTGAGAAAGTAGGTCTACAGATTTGTCAACTAGTATTCCAGTATAATATGTTGGGATGTATTTTGTGTTGTACTTATTGTTTTTTTGTGACGTTTCGATTCCTCATCAGGAATCGTTGTCGAACAATGTTTTGCACTATATTCGTCGCTTGACTTTTTTTGGCAATGTCAATTGACTGATTAATTGACTTTGAAGTTTCCTTTTTGATGTTCATTTGTTAGGAGCTGTTGCCATGCAATCGGTATCTCTACAGAGGGTGTCCCAATTTCTCCATTATTCAACAACATGCAGACACTTTCTTTGATTTTTCTTTTTTTGGTATGTTCTTCTTTAAGTAGTATTTTTGTCTTATTCCAGTCCATTTTGTGTGTACCATTATCCGTGAGTACATGATTTGCCAATATTGATCTGTCTATGTCTTCTTGAGACGTTGTATTGGTGCTCTTTTATTCTAATTTGGAGAGGTCTTGATGTTTCACCAGTATATGTTTTTCCGCAGGCACAAGGTACACTGTACACACAATTTTTAAAACTTTGAGTACCGTTTTCCGGTTTTGTTTTTGTCAAATTTGATCTTAAAGTAAGTTTTAAAAATCGTTTTTACTTGGTATTTATCGCCAATACGTTTAATTTTTTCGGAGAGGCCGGAAACATAAGGAACAGCGTTTATAATTGTAGAGTTAATGTCAGTTTGTGTGTTGTTATTTAAACTGGAAGTATTGTGTGTTGTTTGTGTCGTTTGTTGGTTTCTTTGTTTTTTTCTCGATTTGGTAAATTGTTTTGTTAATGAAATTTCTTGGGTATTCGTTTTGTTCTAAAACTTCCTTTATCAAACATAACTCTTTCTCAAAAAAATCCTTTGTTACTGAAACTGCTTTGGCTCTGTCATATAAGCATTTAATGACTCCTTTTTTTACATTTAAAGAATGATTTGAATAAAATATCAAATATCTATTAGTATGCGTTGATTTCCTAAAAATGCTTGTAGTGAAATTGTTGTTTGATCGGTCAACCAACACGTCTAAAAATGGAAGTTTATTTCCATTTTCTATTTCAATAGTAAATTTAATTGTAGATTCTTTGTTATTGATCGTGTCTAAAAAGCAGTATAAGTCGTCTATGCTATGTTCCCATATTGCAAAAATATCATCAACGTAGCGCCACCATACTTAAAGTTTTTTTGAAAAATTAAAGATAAAAGTTTCCTCAAAGTATTTTATAAATATATTACTTACTATGGGTGACAAAGAAGAATCCATAGCCATTACAAAATCTTGTCTGTAGAAACTTTCTTCATATTGAAAATATGTTGTTTTTTTGTTTAAAAACAACATATTTCTGCATGTTGTTGAATAATGAGAGTTTTTTCTATAAGAGGGCAACTAGTGTTCCGGGCAGTTTCCACAAACTGCCCTTAGATACTACTCCTTGATATTCAAGTACTTAACTTATCTGTAGTTTTCAGAAACCATTGCGAGGAGAGAAAATCCCAGATGAACATTCAAAATAAATACTAAAGTGTTGAATTTTAATGTGTGTGCCCACTGCTGTTATCTATACACTTTCCAACATATCTTGGCATTGATTCTATAAGGTGGTCTACTTTTTTCTTGAGGAATACTATCCCAAGCTACCTGTATTGCATGTCTTAGAACCTCCAAAGTCCATAGGGGGGGGGGGAGGGGGTACGTTTCCGAGTCTTCTACCCAACAGATCCCAAACATGTTCTATGGGCGAAAGATCGGGGAATCTGGGCGACTGTGACAACAGATTCACATGGGTTTCTTCAAAAACGAATTCGAGCAACATGAGTCCAAGCATTGTCTGGTTGAAATATTGGAACTATGAGCGGTATAAGGTAAGGGAGTACATACGGCACCACTAAGTCCTGAAGATAACGTCATTTTGACTCGAACAAAGACTAAAGGTGTCCTAGTTCCATATGCAATAGCATTCCATGTTTACTTTTTTATTTTCTCACTCACAGTTCTTGGATTTTTTTATAAACACAATCCAACTCACTATAATTTATTTCCACTACTTTAATTTATATTCATAAATGAATGAATCTTCCGTCGGCTCTCCGTATTTATATATTTCTTCCCGGAATGTCAAAGAGTAGCCGAGAGATTTCCTTCATGGACTAGAATGCTTCGAGAACTTCATCAAAGCAGGCAGCTGACCCCGATGCGCTAGACGCAGAACATTTCGGATTCGCCGAAATATCGGATGAATTCCCATCACAATACCATAATACCTACTGTTCAGTCACAGATTAATCAAACTCAGAACCGAAACTCTGCGTTGGCGCCAAATACAAAGCCATTAATTTGACGGTAGGTTTAATGAACCACAGAATTATGAAGTATTATAATATTATTTCAAAGTTAAAAAATATACCCTATCCTCGGAGTAAAACCACAAAAATAATCTTATTATTCACAAAGAATCTGTTAAATACGCTTTACTTACATATAGACAATAATCAACTACATATCCATTATCAAACATATTCTAACTATGAAGTGAAATTTGTCGTGTTTAAAACAAAAAAAGTCCAATGATCGCACTAAATATTATAAGATTTATTTATTATTCACAATTGCATCAGAACGAGGTATACAAGTCAAGTTACAAGTTTGTCACACATATATAAACACACTGCTTCTGTTTTATATTTTTTATTCAAAGGGGTTTAAAAAATACTTTTTACAAATATGTTGTTCCGATATCGTTACTGTCAAAGTAATGGCCGATTTCTGTTCAAGGTCACGAAATCTTGACCCCAAAACATCAAGGGTTCCGACAAGAGTTTCGCTTCTATGTTTGATTATTCTGCGGTTCAGTGTACATGTCACTCAACATCAAATATGATTGACTATCACAAAGTACCGGCTACCATAATCGAATTTGTGACAACTTTGGTTAGTTAAATATAGAAACAATCTTTTCGAGATTTTACAATTCATTGAACGCAAGACAGTATTTGTTTCTGGGAGAGAACCTTCATCAGTTGCGCTTTCCTCAACTGATTAAAAACCCAAATTATTGAATTGAATACTAACTCATAGAGCCCTCAAATCGAGAGTAGTGCTGTGTGTAACGCAGATTCCCTGTGATTCCTAGGATAGAAATAACACGGAAAGATTCATAGCTCTAAAATAGGGTCGGGGAGAGACAACAACGTTTTTTTAAACTTCTTTTTTTAAACTTCTGCTTATTTCGAAAGGTCCAGATATGCTTCTCCCTCACCCTGTTTAAGATGTATATTAAGAAAGCTTGACAAAGTTGTATGAGAACTGAACTCACTTCTTTGGTCACCGAGATTAACATTAAGAACAAATGCAAGAATTTATCAAACAATTGTCGAACCTACAATGACATACGGGTCATAGTGCTGGTAAATCAAGAACAAAGATAGAGCAAACTGTTGAAATGGATTACCTACGACGCGAAGCTCATGTCGCATATCAAGATTAGAAGATTTTATAAGACAAAGAGCAAAGATGGAAGACACAGTCATAGAAAGAAATACATCAGCTAATTTGGTATGGAAATATTTTGCGCTAATGGAAGAACAACGATGGCCAGAGGAAGCATTGGAATATGTGCCAAGCTATAGAAGGAAAAGGAAGACCAAGGACGACATGACAACAAAATGTTGAGAAAGCAATGAATCGCCGAGAATTAGAAGAATACGAATGTTGGGACAGAAATCCGTTGCGTATGAAGTGTGCGACACGGCCTGGGCTGTTGGAACCCCCCAGAAAAAAAAAACAAAAACCCCCCAGAAAAAAAAAACAAAATTCATATGTTAACTAAACCTTATCAAAGCGTTAATGAATTCTCTCTTAGGAAACTCAAGGAAACGGAGTTACACATTATACGATCACGATTTCTATAAGCTAGTTTTACCTAAAACTTCCATAATTACAAATCGTTAACATGAATAAATAAAATAAAAGATATTTTTTAACAGTTTTCAAAAACGTATTTGGTGAACACAAAGAATACTAACTATACTGTAAACGAATCCTACCGCACACTCTGTGAATAGATTGCAGTCGCTTCTATTAACAGCCATCAAAAACGGCTCACCAGAATCGTCCGTTTAACAGATAATCGCGCGAAAAACAACGAATTATTTCACAGATCATCGATAATGGCACGTGCCTCGCTGTACAACAGGTATTCCACCACCGCATCATCATCATCATCATCATGTAGTATGTCGAACTCTAAACTGGGGAACATTTTTAAGCCTAATCTGACAAAACGAGAGCTTTTCCGCGGTGGGCTATCAAATAGGCCCAAATAGCGGCTTTATAGTGTGAGAGGTCGACGAGAGGCCATATCGGCAACAACAAAACAAGTTCGTGAGGGCGAGTGAATACGTCGCAACGTGGATGCCATCATCACCTATGCGGACGGAGCTGGCTGGTAGGCGCTAAATAACACACACAGATACACACACGATTTTAGCGGCCGCGGGTAGGTACATCAATCATCGAATGTTTTACCGGGGCACAGAGATTATGGTCCGTCCGGGTGACGGTTGCATCGGCACTCTCGGTAATGCGATCATCAGGCCAACAATCGCTCGATCAATCGATATAATGCAATCATTGTGTTTTAATTATGAAATACTATCGCAAAGTGTTGACCGCTGTTTGATTTCCGCCGCTGTTTTAGTTCCAAATGTCATTTTAATACGGTAGTGTTGTGTTGCGGTTGCACGACGGTGACGCGGCTCATCGCTCTACTAATATGATTATTTATTATAATTGCCGCTTTTATTGAGCTATTACGCCTGATTGAAATTAAACAAATTTATCGAGTGTGTGCGATTTTATTTGTGTGGCACAACACACCGGAAAATTGCGGGTGCAAAGCCCCACATGATATACTCACTACTATACAGTTTGTTCTTTTCCAAAAACTCGATATAATTGAAGAAAGAAAAAATGTTGGGAATATTTGGGTCTGAATAGAAAAGTTAACCTGACGTTTCATCAAATACGCCTTTGATATTTGCAAAAGTAAGATTTGAAATCGAATCTTATATTTCGAAATGCTACCTGTGCATCAGTAATGACTAAGAGTACAATAAAAAAGAGCGGCAGTCATTTGAGACTAAACGATGGAAGCGAAAGCTTCTTACGAAATATACTTCCCTTTTCTCGTTATCTCACTGTCTCTATTTTTCCTCACTCTTTATAATGGCTATAAATATCAGGTAAATTAAAACAATTGCCGCTGTTTGGTTATGAGTCACGTATTAATCCTAATTTAATTCTTAAATTAATTATATCTGCAAAAAAATGTAAGTTTAAATATTGAGTAACTGTTTGTAAATAGTTTTGTTCATCTGAATAAGTATTTGAAGACAAAATGTCAAAGAAACGTTCGTTTTGTTCTTAGTTAAAATCATTACAAACACATAACATTTATACAAAACAATAAATTATATACTTATATATTCAACGGTAGCAACAATTTAAAAAATTTTAAGTTCTATCTCATATTAAAATGAGTTTTTCCCATTCTACGTCAATTGAAAACAGCACATAAAATTAAATAATAATGACATAATATTAAAAAAATAGATATATTTATTCTCGATTTTGAACCCGAAATCTTTGGATTCGCAGCCGTGCTCTTTAGACACTCGGCCACTTGTCATCAATGTTTATTTGATAATATGAAGCTAGTCAATACATACTTTTAATGGCAAGTTTAATGGTGTTCTTTCTGATGTCTCACGTATCTCAAGTCTCTAATTTAATGTATCGCAAAGAAAGAATTGGAGTTATTATTAGAACGAACAGCAAATTTTGTGCAGGTATTGTATATTAGTTTATTTTCTATATATTATTGATTTTCTGTGAAAGAAGAGACTCTTAATATATTACTTGGTCCCTGTTTCTTACAAAGAGAACTAAATTGGATGGGCATTTCAAGATCGAAACAGTCTGTAGTGTCGGTGTCGGTGTCGAAACAAATGAAATCTCAAGTTATACAATTCATTTCCTTGCTCATCTATTTTCATATGTGTAAATGTAGGCCGCCGTAAAGAATCTTTCGCTACAATAAGCTTTCACAAGTGTTTATCTCATATTTAGTGATATTCTTTTTACCTTTTCTTTTCTATGAAAGAGCATATTTCAGTATTTTTTTTAGTAATAACCAGAGAAACTTTTGCCAGATCTAACACAAATGTTTCTTCCTATCCAAACGGGAGATCTGTTGCTGTTAACTTTGAGTAGCTCACATGTGCGAAACGACAGCTCTTTCTCGGGAACATTTCACAATTTATTTAGGGCCCTAGATACAAGTTATCACTCAATAGGATCAGGGAACAAAACCAATACTAAATTTAAAAAAAGAGAATTTAATAAAAATACTAAAAATAGATATGGTACAAAGCGATTAACAAGAAATACAAATCTTAGAATATTAAATCCTCAAAACTAAACCATCTATATTTCTAAAAAAATCTTATATGATATTTGAAAAATATGAAAAAAGACTCTATTAGTGTATTATATATCTATAGAATTTGCGAAATATCTTTAAAAAGCTCTAGGTATAATCTAATCTGTAAACAGTATTAACTTACCTTATATAAAGATTAAAAATCTGTATGCCATATATTATTAACCAGAAAAAGTTATTGGTATTGATCTTTACAAAAATATATTCATTTGAAACTCAAAGCCGTTGGATCCATCCAAAATATAGTCTTGTTTCAAAACTTTACTGCCTTCAGAAGTGAAACCAAAAATATCCAAAATCATTTCCAAAAGGTATGCAACATCCAAAAATTTGACAAAGTCACTCCATCCACAAATAGCCGAATAGTAAAAATATCCCAAGTGGTTAAACTGTGAAATAGCTTAATGGATATGCACCCTTACTCTTCAAATGTGGCCGAACAAAAAAGTCTACGTGGAAGAATATAATTCCCAGAAGAATAAATGGTCTCATCGTGAAATTATTATGTCCCAGTCCAGAAATGTACTGCTCCAGCTAAAAATAAAGGTCCCATACTCAAAATAATTACCGCCCTGTAGTAAAATATTAGGCCCAGTCGTACAATACAGCCGTTCAAAAAATATCAGGCCCAAACATAAATGCAGCTCTACCATAAAATGCAATTCTTCCGTAAAACCCTATAATATTCCACTGCTTCATGACAGCTCCACAGTCATCTTTTAACAAATGGTTATAATTCCCATCTCAAAATTCTCTGTCCAATCGATTCGAGCTTCTAAACGATGCCAGGAAATAAATTGCGAACACAACTATAGTTAACGACCACTATTCTGGTCGGCTTTCTAAAAATTCGCAAAAAAATGAACTCCGCGTCTATACTTACCGACACTAAAATTCGCAAAGCAGAATGAGTCTTGTTCGGCATACCTATAATCATAGGGCGGCATAAAGAATTCTTACATGAAATAGAATATGAAGACAGTACCGGCTTCAATTTTTTTTAAACGGGACAAGATGCAATAAGATATCACTGGCGAATAATCCACTTTCCAACAAAACCTTCGAAATATTCCCAGGAGCCACCTTAAGCAAACCCGGGTCACTAAATAATGCTCTTCCTCAGAGATTTGTGCTAGCGCCTTCTCTTTTCAACTTGTACATAGCTGACTTATCATTCACATAAAGTAGTAAATTTATGTATGCTAGACTACATACCAATATACGAGTGATCTAGAAATGACTTTGTCTGATGATCTGAACATCTACTTATTTTTGAAGATGGAGACTCACAACTACTACCAAGTATCTCGGAATTGTATTCTATTGGACAACCTCTTTCAACAACCCTTTAATAAAATTTGCAACGAAGCTAATGACTCGTAATAATATGCTGTACAAACTAGAAGAATCGGCCTGGGAAGCAGAGGCTGCAACACTACGCGCTGCACTTAGTTTGACGTTCTCTATAGACGAATACTGAGCAACATTCTAGCTGAATAGTCCTTACTTTAGTTTCACATAATTTCTGAAGTTTTCTTAAAAATTAAGCTTGAAATACCATTTTTAAGTCACTACAGAAGCAAAAGTTTTTAAATACGGGCGGCTATAATTCTACTGCTACTATTCGTATTTCTGTTAATAATTCTGAAGCTTTTATGTATTCTTAAGGTAGAGATTTATAGAAATTCCTTTTAAATTTGATGTCATTTGCATCGCTATCGCTCAACATTAATCTCATTATTCAAAAGCGCTAAAGATCAAACGTTTCGCGTGTTGTACAAATAAACCGAACCAAATATTCACTTTGAAATTTATTAATGGCATTTATAAATATTTGCCAATATTTAATACATAAATTTTAATTAAATTTCACTTTTAAAGCTCGCGATAGTGTGAAGTCGATTGAAATATGCGATTCATTAATGAATTTATTTGGAAAATTTATCGTTAGAATCGGCGGCACGCTAATAGTAATAACTGATTCGTTTTTAATTGTAACGATTTTATATACCATATTATTTTACGTGATCAGCGGTTTGGTATTTTTGTTTAATTTTTTTCGCGGTCGGTAAGTTTGAAATCAACCCCGAGATCGGATTATTTTCCAGCGCTTTGTATGTCGGATTTCAAAATCAACTGGAAATTGAGTTGGTGGATTTGGAACATAATTTTGGTGCACTGGGAATACTTTTGAAAACACAGTGTTTAAGATGTAAATTAATACAATTTTTTGTACGAATACAGTAATTGTGAACCTATATTTTCACACCAATATGCTGTTTCGACTTGTAATGCTCAATACTGTTTTCCAAATACTCACACTTCGCTGATGTGACGTCACAAGCCAGGCCCCCATTGAAGCGCTCTCATTGGCCAGTTACCATGTGCTCTGAGGTATGTCACAGAACAACGGCACAGAACGTTAACAGGTACACCATAGAACGGTTGGAATGCAGCGTTGACGTATGTCACAGAACAACGGAACATTGAAAGCTGACGTACGCTATAAAACTCTTGGTGTGGGGCTTATGTCACAGAACGATGGACAGTCAGCTGTCAACCGTGTTCCGTACCACTGACCCAACTCTATGACGTACCTGTCAACTGTCAACGTTCCATCGTTCTGTGACATAAGCCCCACACCAACCGTTCTATAGTGTACGTCAGCTGTCAACGTTCCGTTGTTCTGTGACATACGTCAACGCTGCATTCCAACCGTTATATGGTGTAACGTTCTGTGCCGTCGTCCTGTAACATACCTCAGAGCACATGGTAACTGGCCAATGAGAGCGCTTCAATTTCGGCGTTTTGGGACCTTAAATTCTCTTATGAGAAATTACATGTAAAATTTGACGATTTTGTGCTCGAAAAAACCAAAACCAAAAACCTCGAAAAGCAAACCTTTTCGAGGTTTTTGGCCACTGGTTTCACTTCTTCCGCGAATTATTGTGGAATTTTGTTGCTTGTATTTCTTCCTTAGGTTAAGTATCATACAGGTTTTTGTTGTAACTGTTTTCGGCATTCTTTTTTTCTTACTACCTAACATAAGTTGATATCTTCCAATGTCGCGTACCTCTTGATGATTGGTACAACCAAAAAACAAAAGCTGCATAGCATTGGCAGCGTCATTTATGGTGCTAATTTTGTTACTCATTACAGTCAATTTCATTATTAACTGATGCTTTCACAGCTTCGCCGTACCAATTTCTCTTGAAGTGTTTAATGTAAGAAGATGCTCTGTACAGTTCTGCTAATATTCTTCCAAGTAAACTGAATAATTTCAAATTTATCCTTTATGATAATGTCATTTGCTTACTTTGGCATAAAAGTGCATGGTCATGATTTTGAAAGGGCTGTGATTGGTATCGGTATCCAGTACAACATATACACTTGTCCAATCTCTTTCTTCCAAAATCTTAGAAAGCATTTTCTTCAATGGCTTTTATCTGTCCGGAGAAAAAATTATATCAACACGTTAACAAGAATGTATGAAATCTCTCTTAGGAATCTAACAACATCTTTGTGAAAATTTACATATGAGAGGACAAGCTGACTGTATTTATAGTGGCTTTTCCAAAAACAAGTAGTTACAGGAGATTGCATCTTAAATTGTCATTTCTTGTTGTAATTAAAAATATTTAAATCTATGTAGTAATTAATCTGAACAGAAACAGCTATGGTTTCTGCACATATCAATTAAGGCACTAGTGGAGTTCCTCAAGTATCTAATCTTGGTCCCTTATTGTTCGTAATTTGAATTAATTATTTATCCAGTGCATTAAAACGTAATGCTAAAGCTAATGTTTGCCGGATTTGAATGAGTGTGGTACATTGCAAGAAGAAATCAATTTTTGACAAGAATTATATCCCAAGAACACATTGTTTTATATAAGACCTAATCTAATCTAGATTCTAAACTTTCATGGAAATATCAAAGTACACTTTGTCTCTAGACAACGAATAAAATGGCGAAGAAAAATTTGATAATTTTAAAAGCTTTGTTCAACTGTAATAAGAAATGGTTCTACAGAATGGAATCCTACATTTGAACGGTATATTTTAGATATTGATAGGGATCAGATTTTTTTAAAGAACATGTAACTATGATATGTTTCTACTCGACTTCCTTTAAAAACCGTAGAAATTCGGTATAGTTATATTTGGTTCAAAAGCTGAATAATAAAATAGATTATCCTGAGAATTGTATTTCCTAGGATACCAGATCGTGCTAGTACAAACAAGTTCCAACAATAGTTAATATATTTGTCCAATATATCTAATGACCAGTAATGACTTTAGGAGATCTGTGATCTGTTCAATTACACACCGTATGAACTCAAAACCAAAGCACATTTATAGTCTTAAAGCCCATGAGTTTTTAATGTATATACAATATTTTATAAAGCTCTGTTTTTGATACTTATTATTTTGATTTTAGATATAAATTGTAAATTGTTTTTTTTGTTGGGTAGACAATCCTTTATTATTATCTCTTTTTCAATATAATATGTTAACTATAATTGAGAATTCATACATTATTTTGGCACACATACTCTTACATACAGGTTACTGCCTTCCCCATAATTGTATGAACTTTTCTTTTCGATAAAAAGTTTTTGAAATTTTTCTGAATCATAATTTATATGATATATGAAGTTTTCAATTGAAATGTGATTAAGTCTTTTACATAATCTGTTTGGCAGTTTAGAGATATGGTACTATTCTTTCTTCGTAGGTTTACTACAAATTTTTACGCTCAACATAGACGTCTTTTTCCGCATCAAAATAAATCATAATTCATTCGACTTATCCAAATAATTACACCAACAACGATTCATACCCGAACAGATGATCGCTATCTACTCAACTTGCCTCCTTCCATCCATCAATCGCCTTTATACCCTCCTAGTTATTCTCCATTTTTCTTAGTTTGCTTCTGGTACGCTAACTTGTATAATTTCTAATACCAGAATTGAACGAATTCGTTTTTACCATCAGTCGTTTATTTATTCACAAAATTAGTTTTTATTTAAGATGACTACTTTCTCTAAGAGTTTTTATTTTTGCAGCGTAAAATATGAAGTTATAACAGTATTTAATGGACATAGTTGGAAACTATCTGGCGTCTTTGACATACAAAATTAATTTACTAACTTCATAGCCCAAACTGTTCACCAGACGAAAAGCTTTCAGTACCTAACTCTAGTAACAACAATGTTTTTAAACGTACTTGCTATAATTTCATAACACTAGTTTTATGTCAAAATTCCTCCGGCTGGCTATTTATATGAACTAGTGGTCGCCCAGTGGTCGAAATTCGACCCTAGTTAATGAAATTGTAAAAAGTATATTTTTATAAGAAACAGAGTTGTGGAGAAATCAGAGAAGTAGATGTAATGACCAAAATTGTTCACTCATTTTGACAAATCTATTGAAATAAAAAGAAAATAAAAATATAATCAAATATCGATAATCGAAATATTTTTGACAAATGAATGACCCCCCATATTTTTGGCTGGAACCGCATCTGGAAAAATATTCGATATAATAAGATTGTTCTTTGCAACCTAAAAGTTTTCGTCATTTGACGTTTCAATCAAGTTCAGGAATATTAAAGAAAAGAGAGGACCAACAACCCTAGGAGAACTTAAATATTTACATTCTCTATTGTCCGCTGTCTGACAATTTTTTACACAACACCTTCGGGAAGGTTGTGACAATAATATTTTAATCAAATAATTAAATTCACATTAACAACAGAATATTTAATATGAAAGTTACTACAACGCGTCCGAAAAATCAATACTGATCTACTACATTGACTATTTTACCATTAACAATAACAAAGCTTGCATGCCACTTCCAGAAGTACATGCTCTAAGAATATAACAGCAGCTCCCTCCATATACAATTACGCAATGTTTTGAGTTTTGACCGTCTGGCGGCGGCGACACTGATAGTTGTTTGGCGTTGACAGTATGGACGTAAATAATGAATTTTATATATTTTATTTACTGAATGCACCAATATTATAAATTGATATTAGCATTCTGCACTGAAGATCTTCAGTAACTACTAAGCAAAACAATGAAGAATATCAGTCGAGAGACAGACGAGAAAATGCAACCTAATCGGTTTGTCTTTGCCTATTTATCCAGTGATGGGCAAATGTGTGGAACCACGTAAATATCTCTGGAATTATTAGAGATATCAAAATGAAATTTGGAAGGTGGATACTGCAGTAGATTGCATATTTCTTTCAAATTTTTTTTACAATTTTGAACTTCTTGTTTTACCGGAAGCAATGTCGATTTTAAAATTTGCGATGAAGCACCCTGTATAGTATTTAGGTTCTGATGAAACATTTTACTTCAATACCTACCAAGATATTAACAGAATAGCAACTAAGAAAACGAAAAATGCGATGGTAGCTAAACTCGGTTCAGATTTCATTTACGCCCGATATAAGCAAATATTTATATTGGCCATATATACCGTCACAGCCAACAGCACTGCTTGTTCCATAGTCGAATATACGTGCGTTTGTTTAAATCAGGCGCAAATTAAATCTGAATCAAGTTTAATAGTCCATGTAATTCATTGCAAAAGTGAGAGTAGTTGTGAAAATAAGTTATTAGTTTTTTTTATTTGAACGTAAAAAGATTGTATTGTTTTAATTTGATCGTACAATGGCCGAATTAAGTGAAAGAGAAAGAATAGAAATATTAATGATGATTGAGTATGGGGAGAGGAAAAGGACGCATCAAGAAATTTGTGACCTTTTTAACATTGTTCATCCGAATACACAAATATCCCGTTCAGTAGTGACGAAAACTTTGCGAGGGTACGACACAAGTGGAACAGTTAACAATTTACCAAAAAGTGGACGGTTAAAAAGTGCAAGTAATGAAGGTGTAGCTCAAAATGTTGCTATATCTTTGGAAGAAAATCCTCATTTATCCAGTACCGACCTCGCCAATATGCATGGAATTAGCCGTCGTTCAGTAGGGAGGATATTAAGGCGAGAAAAATGTCATCCATACGAAAATTCGCCTCGTTCTAGAACGCTCCGAAGAGGATTTCGACAGACGTTTGCAATTTTGTGAAACAATGATGGATATTTGTAACCGTGGTAATAATTTTATAAGAAATGTGGTGTTTTCAGACGAGGCTACATTTTGTTTAAATGGTACAGTTAATCGACATAAATACCGCTACTGGTCGCAAAGTTATCCTAATTAGGTACAAGAGGCTCATACACAACATCCAAAAAATTGAACGTTTGGGCCGGCATTTATAACAACAGAATCGTGGGACTCTTCTTCCTACAAGAAACTTTAAACGGAGATAGGTATTTACAGCTCTTGGAGACACAAGTTATTTCGGCATTGGAGGTAAATGGACAATTACCAAATAATATCTGGTTTCAGCAGGATGGAGCACCACCCCATTACGCTCGCATTGTTCGAGATCATTTAGATAGGACATTTCATCACAGATAGATTGGAAGAAGGGGTACTTATGAATGGCCTGCACGAAGTCCCGACCTTAATCCACTAGACTATTTTCTGTGGGGTTACTTAAAGTCTTAGGTTTATGTTGTTAGACCAAATAATTTGCATGAATTAGCTGCAAGAATAAGTCAAGACATCCAGAGAATTACACCAGAAGTAATAGTTAATGTTACTAGAGAATTTAAAAACCGACTTGCTTATTGTCAAGAAGTAAACGGTGCTCAGTTTGAACATCTAATACATTAAGTTTAGTTAACTTAAGTTTCAATCTCTTGAAAATCACTTAGATTTAGTTAATAATTATGATTATGTATTTCTTTAATGGATATTAGATTTTTCCTTTCCTTAATTACTTTTCCGTTAATATCTCGGTAGGTATTGAATTAACAATACCAAACCCGATATTTTTGTATTCGCAATTAAATGTTTCATCAGAAACTAAAATACTATACAGGGTGTTTCATTGCAAATTTTAAAATCGACATTACTTCCGGTAAAACAGGAAGTTCAAAATTGTAAAAAAAATTTGAAACAAATAAGCAATCTACTGCAGTATCCACCTTCCAAATTTCATTTTGATATCTCTAATAATTCCAGAGATATTTGCTTGGTTCCTCACATTTGCCCATCACTGTATATAGATTTAATCACATTCTCATTGATTACTTATATGCCGTAGTTTTTATTTACGCAGACTTTCTTGTTGGTCACGATGCAAAAAAAATATTTACGAAACTTCAACCAGGATGTATTCCCATCATTTCGTTTACATACACGTGTCGTCAACAACCAGTTGCTAAATTCGTTCTGCCATGTTTTTAATTCTCAAAAACTGTATCATTCTAAATTTCAGACGCACCGAAGAATCCACTCGAATGCCAGTTCTTACTTACTCGAATCTCATTCTCTTATCATTTAATTTCGTACCCCCTCATTCGGTGCTTGTTATAAATTCTTTTATTTTCCCGACCCCGTACTTATTTCGACTGGAAGATTGATTTAGCTTTTATTCGGACAGCGTATAATAATTCCCATGGCCGATATCTTCGGAATCGCCGTGTATAATTTATCATGATAAAAAGTCGCAATTTAGAGACGAGTGTATATTTTTTTCCCATTCCCAAATTAAGGGCCCGGCAGATAACTAATAACCGTCCTTAAATTCAAGTAAGTAAACTGACTGGGGAAGCTTCGTATGCAAGGTATTATTTTTATTTCTAGTTTGCATTATTGGCCTTAATTTTATTTACCCAAGGAGTGAACGCTCGAGGGGGATCGTATCTTGGAAAGGGGTGTGACGGTAGTTCAAGAAATTTATTAGTATCAGTGATACGTCTTTAGTTTTGTTGCAGATGGCAGCAAAAGCGTTATATTCTTTGGTCTTCGGACTTGGTTATATTATTTTCGATGTATACCAAGAAATAGAGGTGAAAAATCATCTACGAGGGCTGCCTTTTATATTTCGGGATTAGAGAACAAAAACAAATATTAATCATCGAAAATCGCTTTATTGTTTTTCAAAATATTCCTCATGAAGATCTATACACTTTTGCATGCGTTTGAACCAATTGTCGAAGCACTTTTTCCACTCTGATTGAAGTATCTCCAAAACATGCATTCTGAACGCAGCAACCGCTTCTTCAGGTGTCGAAAAATGTTGACCTCTCAGTTTGTTTTTTACGTACGGGAATAAAAATAAGTCATTTGGTGACAAGTCAGGACTATACGGCGGAATACTCATCAAATCGATGTTTTGAGTGGTCCAAAAAAGCCGTTGTTTGAGCCGATGTGTGAGAGCTCGCATTGTCGTGGTGAAGAGTGATCCGTCTTCGGCGGTTGGTTTTCCTCATTTCTTGGAAGACAACTGACCAACAAATGTTTGTGTACCACTCAGAATTTACTGTTCTGCGTTGTTCTAGTGGTACGGTTGCGAAATGTCCAGTTTTTCCGGAAAAACAGGCGATCATTTGCTTGGAAGTGCTTCGTGCGCGAACAACTTTTGTTGGATTCGGCACATCTTGAAACACCCGTACAGTCGACTGCTGTTTACTTTCTGGCTCATACGCGTAAATCCACGATTCATCACCTGTCACTATGTCATAAACGTGTTTTGAAGCACCGCGATCGTATTTTTTGAGCTTTTCTTTCGACCAATCCACACGAGCCTGTTTTTTAACCATTGACAAATTGTGTGGGATCCAACGCGAACAATTTTTTTTTGGCCGAGATGAATCCTTTAAGTTACTGTAAACAACACATAGCGCTGGTATGTCAAAACGTTCTGAGTACGTATAACCTCAAAAATGTCAAACTTTACGATAGAGCTGTCAGTTGTCAGATTGCAACACTAGGGTTGTCCAATCCCGAAATATAAAAGGCAGCCCTCGTAAAAACCCAGAAAATTTACTTGGGGTTGTTTGTTTTTCTTCCAATAATCTATTTTTATTCTGGTTGGAATAGTTTATATTCCGTAGAATCTACAGTGATACAGTGAGTGGGGTTGGAACAAATTCATTTAAAATGCAGGTGTTGTTTTTTTTGGAAAAACGCCCGTATACGTTAGTTTTTTTTGACTGCGGTTTTGGGTGATGACAAACTCATTTATACAGGGTGGGCTAGAAGTAAATTGTGACCTTCAACTTCATTTTTTCAAATGGAAACATGATAGGCACTAAAATGGTTGGTCTTCAGTATTGTGTGAAAGTCTAAGTTTATTACTGTATCATCTAAGGAATAAAGCAAATTTGGATTTTTATTCTGGCAATTGTATAGGTATTCTCAATTTCACCAAAAGGAAATTCAGAGACACCTTCTAAGGATGGACACATAACCACCATTCTTTAATTATCACTTTCAGATAGACCTATATCACAACCTTTTAAGTAAAAAGATCAGATTGTGTACTAATTTAGGAGTCACTTTTTTAACCTTCTGTACCTGATCAGGAGTAATTCCTACCAAAATTATCTAAACTTGATGGAACTATAATTCCAAACTCTGTACAAATTTTTCTTTGACTTTCTAATTGAAAATAATTTTAAAATATCCTCTGGGGTCAAATCTGTGCCATTTCTTCTTTTCATTTATGACTTAACAAGTAGGCTAAAGTGTAAAAAATTATTATATGTTGATGATTTAAAGAAATTGTTGAGATTACAGGTATTGATGTTTACTATTTTCTACAAGAGGATCTTAATTCTGCTAGTGATTGGTGCTTGCAGAATAATCTACATTTAAATGTATCTAAAAGCGAAATAATGTATTTTACCAAGAAGAAAGCTGGCTTAGATTTTAATTATATGGTAGGGTATGATGTATGGTTTGATACAAAGTTGAATTTTTATGAACACTTCTACCTTAAAATTGCCGAAGCTAGTAAATGGTAATGCTTTATTGTCAGAAACTGTAAATCGTTTCGTAGTATAGATGCTCTGTAAGTACTTTATTTTTCATTCGTAGGCTCTATGCTAGAATATGCCTCGATCGTGTGGAAACCATTTTACAATTATTAGAAGTTAGCATTAGAAAGTGTACAGCGAAGCTTTCTTAAGTATCTTTGTTTTAAAATTGATGGAGTTTGTCCCAATAAAGGAGTCAATGAGCAACTTATGTGTACTAGATTTAATGTGGAAATTTTGGAACTCAGGCGAATAATATTTTCGCTCACTTTCCTATACAAGCTTCTGCATAATAAAATAGACGCAGTGAACTTGTTGTCACAGTTTAATTTCAACGCCCCTCTTGTTTATATTAGGGATTCAGTGTTATTTAGGCGAAATCATTACAATACTAAGGCATAAATTGTCCTGTTTTTTGTATGACACAAAATTTCAACCTCATTTGTAGGGAAAGTAATATTTATTTAGACTGTTTGTTAGCTGTCTGAGTAGGGCCAAAGCCTTATTTAGTTTATAATTTTAGTTAACTTTTTAACTTTTTGATTTGTTATCTCAGTAATCGAGTATTTACTACCTTTTGCTAATTGTTTTTTATGAATACTTTAATATTGCCCTATAAATAGTTTTGTACTGTTGGGCAATGAAGCTGTATTTATTTATCGCAAAAACAGAACTGGAATGTTTGTTATTGTATATTAATTGGATGTTATGTTTGTGTATTTACTATAATTTAAATATAATAAAACAAGTGACTCTTAATATAATGTCCATATATCTTAAATAGAAAATTAAGTTGTTTGGGTATTTTAAGATCAAGGTAGTGAGGTGTCGGTCGAAACCAACACAATTTTCCCGTTTCATTACCATACTCATCTATTTTCATAGGTGTAAGTGTCGGCCTTCGATAGAAGCTTTCGCTTCATAAGGTAGACATCTGGTAAAATAAAAAAATGAAACTGTTGCCTTTACTGCGACAGAATATATAATTTTATTATTTATTCTGCTAAGCTATCTGAAAAAAAAATCAAATGAAAGAAAACTTCCCTCAAACAGGACGTCAATAATTGATATTTTCTTCCAATTGAAATGCGATTTGTACTTAAAGTTTATAAAAAATTCATCCAATTTCGTTCGAAAATACATCAACTCTCCATGCCATTTATTTTAAACTGTAAACAGCGTCTTTAAAAAATTTATATTTCCATAGGTTTTAAAAATTAATGTACCTTATTAGGCTCAGAAATTATTAAATATTTTTTAATGCACCAGATACTTCCAGTCCATGTATATTCTTTAATGAAGTGGTTGAATAATTGAAGACAAGTTTTATACTTGCGAGCTAATGTATGGGTACAATTTATTACTCTAGGATGTCATTTGAACTAAACAAAACGTAGTCATCTTCAATTGTTTATTAAAATTTTTAATTGCTTGTCGCAGAGAACTGGTTTTACCAGAATAACCATAAATAGTTGCATAAAAAATTATAACAATATGAAATATATAATTTTTTCTCAACTAACGTTTTTATTGAGAAGAATAAACAATTTAAAATGCAACATTGGCAACACTGTTTAACCTGGCGACGTCAAATTACCACTGAGGTTATCGCTAGTATTTGACAAGTCACGATAGACAGATAGAGAATCCTATTGTTAATAATAATTATTAAAACATCTGCCCACAGTTAGAGAAAATGCACGAAGAATCTTATGATGTGTGTATAAATACAGTCGAAAGTCTAAAATACGGGAGTCATTATATGAGTAGAGGTTCTAATGTAGAAGACCGAGTGAACTTTGACGTCAGTTATTTTTATTCGAGTTTCAGGGGTAGCATTATTTTTAAAAGAAACAGATTCATTTTTAGGGCATTTTTATTTATATTCTTGTTTTTGTTTAAAAAACCGCAATGTAACTAGTTTTCTTATATTTGCTAGAGTTCCTCGAAGTTTCCTTAGACTTCCATCGTCTTAAAGTGGTTTCAATAGCTGTGTATCTGCTATCGTCATCAGGTGAATCATAGGAAATTCAGAGTATGGGTCGTATTTATATTATACCCTTAACCGGTCATGCGTCGCCGGTCATGGTCATTGGGTCCTATCTGGTCCAATCAGCTTCGTCGTACCTGGAGGTTGGTTGCCGGTAATGCGTAGCGGCAGAGGCCGAAGAAGAGCTCTCCAAATATTTTTAATTTGGACCCTGAGCTCGCTAATTATATTTTCGTTCGAGATTATATATGCTGTCTCTATGAATTTTCTTTTGTACCAGTGCTTCTCCCTGTGAATCGCTCTAGCCTGGTCCCAGTTGATATTATGGTGTTCGGTCCATGGGTGATTAGCTAACCCAGACTTCGTTACCTCTGCCCTTTGAGTAGCTGTGCGGTGTTCCTTAATCTTGGGGTCCAGCGGTCGCTTTGTCTCTCCAATATAAAGATTGCCCCCTTGACACGGTATGCTGTATATACAGTTATTTGGTATTGCTGGTGCGTCGGGCCTCGTCCTTGTCATCATGCTCCTCAAGGTGTCGTTGCTTTTGAAGATCACTCTGATTTCTCCGACAAGCCTTTCACCGGCAACCAACCTCCAAGTACGACGACGCTGATTGGACCAGATAAGACCCAATGACCATTACCGGCGACGCATGACCGGTTAAGGGTATAATATAAATACGACCTATACTCTGAATTTCCTATCATTCCCCTGATGACGATAGCAGATACACAGCTATTGAAATGTTGTGAGATCAACCACTTCAAGACGATGAAAGTCCAAGGAAACTTCGAGGAACGAGTTTCATTGTCTTCAGACTAACATTAAATTTGCTAGAGTTTGTATACATTATACAACTAAAGAAATAAAATAAAAGCAATAAAAATATAAAAATTCACCATTAAAATTATTTTCTGATATAAACACATAAAAATCGTCTAAATTTACAATAATTTACACAATTTTTCATAATAATCAAATAATACATTATAAAAAAAATATGAACCCTCTATACACTGATTTACTAAGTGTTAATTTGTTACTAGTTTCTATAATATAGAACCTTCGTCTTTTTTTTTTTTTTTGGTGAAATTTTCACCAGAAAATTCCGTGAGGCCGTTGAAATCGCCAAAAATCCCAAGAATTTCAACAAAAACAAAGGTTTTGAACATTCTCCCATTTGGCAACCCTGCATCAATATTTCAGCAGAAATCTCATCAACAAAATAAATCACTTACATTACCTACTAATAAAATTCCAGGAACTTATACAAATATATCATCACAATCATAAAACAATCCAAGATAATGCCATCAAGTGCCTCCTACCCTTCTTTTAACTGAAAATTTCGAGAGGCCAATTATTATTTCTTCGTAGCTTTTGGTGACTTACCATTTGTGCGTCAGTATGACAAGTTTAATAAAAATGAAGTTTCAAAGTGTGTTTGTGAGAAAAAGACTAAATGAATGGAGTCGCCGCAAGGTAAGTAACATTTGTATTGTATTTTCCCATCCTTGAAAAAGCCCCTTATAAGTGTGGGCGAAAAGGCGGAAATTTTTGATTGTATGCTGGTTTAGGTATATAAATCCGGAAAAGCAGAATCAGCTGAATACAGTGGTTTCTTTGTAAAATAACTGTTTCACCTTCACTGCGAATTCTTTAAATAAACTTATACCAACCGAGGTTATATTTTTCAAATTTTTATAGACATTCTGATGGAGTTAATGAAATAAATCGATTGGTTGCAATTCATATATTTCGTAGCATCCATTTTGGAGTTTTCTATATCTTAACTTGAGAAAAACTAATCTCCCGTCGCCATAAAATAGTTTCTAATACCTCGTAAAACGTCTTTTTTACTATTGAACCTTACAGAATTACGCTAAAATAAAATCCCAATGGTTGGCACTTTTTGTGACATTGTAGTGGATATATAAGGTTGTTTATGTGACTCTACGTTATAAACTCTGTGGAAGTTTCTATTTTACCAGATTAATCTGTGCCTTTATGTCATTCGTTAATAAATTGATGTTATAAAAATTCACCATTAAAATTATTTTCTGATATAAACACATAAAAATCGTCTAAATTTACAATAATTTACACAATTTTTCATAATAATCAAATAATACATTATAAAAAAAATATGAACCCTCTATACACTGATTTACTAAGTGTTAATTTGTTACTAGTTTCTATAATATAGAACCTTCGTCTTTTTTTTTTTGGTGAAATTTTCACCAGAAAATTCCGTGAGGCCGTTGAAATCGCCAAAAATCCCAAGAATTTCAACAAAAACAAAGGTTTTGAACATTCTCCCATTTGGCAACCCTGCATCAATATTTCAGCAGAAATCTCATCAACAAAATAAATCACTTACATTACCTACTAATAAAATTCCAGGAACTTATACAAATATATCATCACAATCATAAAACAATCCAAGATAATGCCATCAAGTGCCTCCTACCCTTCTTTTAACTGAAAATTTCGAGAGGCCAATTATTATTTCTTCGTAGCTTTTGGTGACTTACCATTTGTGCGTCAGTATGACAAGTTTAATAAAAATGAAGTTTCAAAGTGTGTTTGTGAGAAAAAGACTAAATGAATGGAGTCGCCGCAAGGTAAGTAACATTTGTATTGTATTTTCCCATCCTTGAAAAAGCCCCTTATAAGTGTGGGCGAAAAGGCGGAAATTTTTGATTGTATGCTGGTTTAGGTATATAAATCCGGAAAAGCAGAATCAGCTGAATACAGTGGTTTCTTTGTAAAATAACTGTTTCACCTTCACTGCGAATTCTTTAAATAAACTTATACCAACCGAGGTTATATTTTTCAAATTTTTATAGACATTCTGATGGAGTTAATGAAATAAATCGATTGGTTGCAATTCATATATTTCGTAGCATCCATTTTGGAGTTTTCTATATCTTAACTTGAGAAAAACTAATCTCCCGTCGCCATAAAATAGTTTCTAATACCTCGTAAAACGTCTTTTTTACTATTGAACCTTACAGAATTACGCTAAAATAAAATCCCAATGGTTGGCACTTTTTGTGACATTGTAGTGGATATATAAGGTTGTTTATGTGACTCTACGTTATAAACTCTGTGGAAGTTTCTATTTTACCAGATTAATCTGTGCCTTTATGTCATTCGTTAATAAATTGATGTAATAAAAAGTCGCAACACATAGTTTATGTAATAGTTGTTTGGTTTACACGTATGGTTATGATTATTAAATCTAATAAAATGTTTTTTATTGTTTTTTTTACTGTGAGTATCGGTGTTTGCCCAGTAACTTTTTTTGTCATCATTAACAAATTGGTTATACTTTGTTCCAACATCCAATTCCAACAGTCAAGATAGTTTGCATATTAATTTCTGTCAAAATATTAAAACTATACTTATAGTTTATTCCAGTTTTCGTTGACTTTCTCATGTATATTTTTGATTATTATTGATTATTAACTCTAATAAGCCTTAGACGTCGATCTTCATTTGCCTATTCTTCTCTTCTCATAACAGTAGTTGGATTCCTGTTCGGGCGGTTAGAGATTTCTCGATATGAAAAATCCGCTTCCCGTAAACCAATAATTCAACATCTTTCAAATTTAGTTAAAAGGCGATACGCTCGACATACATACTCTAGGCATTTTAACATTACAAAACATCAATTTTGGATCCCATCAAATTGTTTGTTTTTCGGTAGATAGAAAAAAATGCAAAAACGACTACAATATTAATTGATAAAAATAGTTTCCACACGTCACACACACATTGGTGTTCTGTGAGTTAATTTCTTTTGTTTTTGCTCGAAAATCAAATAATTGAGATCATTTCAAGGTTAAGTTAGGATTTGAAATTAATGTTCTACTTTTTTTAAAGTATTTATCGTGAGAAAATGTAAACTTGAAGACGCGAGATGTAGAGACCGACATCTAGGATTTTCTGGGAAACTAGCACATAGAGTTTGCGAATCTGGAGCCGTTCCATGTAATTGCTGTTACCCGTAATTGCTAGGTTAGAATGTCATGATAAAATGTTCAGGTTAACTTTTTTTTAATCTGAAAATTTTACGTGACATTCTAACCTATGAATTACGAATAACAGCAATTACATGGAACGGCTCTAGATTCGGAAACTCTATGTGCTAGTTTCCCCGAAAATCCTAGATGTCGGTCTTTACATCTCGCGTCTTCAAATTTAACGAAATGTAGCAAATACATAAAGAAGTGTTCGAGAGGACATTCAATTATGGGAAGCGCAACTGATGAAGGTTCCCTAGCAAGAATCAATATATATTATATATATTGTCTTTCGTACAAAAGAATGACACCTCGAAGATTTAAACTGTAATAAAATCCTTACAGGACATTACTTTTAATAAAAATTCAGATTGGTGACTGCCAGCTGAGTTCTTTTGTTTTTGTTCGGTAATTAAGTACATTTCAAGGTCAGATTCATTACCCAGTTGAATACTGTCACACAGTAATTGAATTTGTTTTAGGTTTCTACTATTTTTTGTTTGTTTTTGTTTTGTCATTATTTAAGTGATAAGGGTTTCCTTTGATAATCAGTCTGGGTGACTAGGTGTGCTTTTTTGGACTCCTTTCTCAATGGGTAATGGTCATGTAGAAAGTTTTATTATTTTTTTAAATTTGTTTATGGTATTGCAAGCAATTGTAGCTTATATAGTACGTCGTTTTTGGGTATACCAGTGAGATAGTTTATTTTGTTTCAGACATTGTTGAAGGGGCAAACGTTATAACTGTCAATACAGGACCTAAATAATTTTTGAATAAAATCACTATTTGTATATTTTATATCGTAAGTTCATTGTTGTTACCACCCTACAACCAATCAACTATATTTCATTTCATTTATTTATTGTTCAAACAGGTTTACACCCAACTACAGAACAGGAAAAAAAGCAAATTAAGAGTAACAATAAGTAAATTAACAATAACACTTTTAACCTAAGTTTACATCAAATATCAACGATATTGAATAATTACCAGAACATGTACACAAGCTAAAAGTGAAGATTGTATCTTAGAACTGAGAAAACAGAGCGTTCAGACATTTATATTATAAGATGAATAGAATCTTTCAGTTATCTAAAAAGCAGGTCTTTACGGCTGAAACAGTACAATTAAAAATGTCAGGCTGGTAATTCACATCATTGCACTTCGAACACATTTTATAAAGTGGAGAATGTTTTAGAATATTAGTACGCGATGTGGGAATGTAAAAGTTGTGATTTGCCCTAGATGTGATTCTAGTCACAACACAATTTAGTTTTTGCAGAAAGATTGAGTCGTCAAATTTATTGTTGATGAGTTTAAACAGAGAAATTACTGAACGACTGTCTCTCCGGTGGCTCAGTCTACCTGCTTTATGTCGGGAAAGAAGTTTAGTGTTTGTGATAACAATTGGCGGATAAACCTGATCTATTCTGTATGACAGGAGTTTTAAAAACCGTCTTTGAATTAATTCTAATTTTTGTATGTGAATTAAATAAAATGGACTCCAAATTATATCAGCGGACTTAATTTTATACCTGACAAAAGCAAAATATAATTTTTTAATGTCTGTGGTTGCACTAAATCTCGGAAGTTACTGGCAACAAAGCCGTACATCTTGTTAGCAGCAGAGAAAACGGAATCGATATGAGAAATAAAGTAAAGCCTACTGTCAAATGTAGCACCCAGGTCAGTTAAACTGGGCGGCTCAAGAATAGAATTATTAATTTTGTATTGACAGTCAATACTATTTTTCTTTAATGTGTACGACGTTACTTTACACTTACTTGTATTGAGAGATAAATGGTTATTTTGACACCAAATTTCAATCAGTTTCAGATTTTGAGATAGTTTCTCGCAGTCGGAAATACTATTGATTTTACAGTAAATCTTCAAGTCATAAGCATATAATAAGCAATTTACGTCTAACTTATTAACGATATCATTAATGAAGTTATTAAATAAAAGAGGCCCCAAGGTTACTGCCCTGGGGGACACCTGAAGTGGCTACGTATTCCACCGACTTAAACCCATTAAAGACTACCGACTGTTTCCTATCACTGAGATACGAAGAAAAAGTCTAATCAATAAATTTGATAGACCAAACTGAGCTAGTTTAGATAATAGAATTCCGTGATAGAGTCGGTCAAATGCCTTCGAAAAGTCCGTGTACACTATATCACACTGTACCCGATCGTTTATACATTCAGCCAGAAATTGAGTCATGTTGTCAAGGTGTCTGATAGTTGAGCGTCTTTTCATAAATCCATGTTGATAACACGTAATAATATTGCTAAAATGAGAGTACATTCTATGATAAAGTAATGTTTTCAAACACTTTACTGAAGTTATACAATATTGAAATTGGACGAAAGTTGCATATGTCAGATTTGTCACCCTTTTTAAAAACTGGAATACTTTTAGACGTTTTCCAAATAACAGGTATAGTAGAGTATTTAAGGCAAATACTAAGTACGGTAGTTAATGGTGCGGCAAGAATTGTTGCACAATCTTTTAAAATGAAGACTGGAATGAAATCAGGATCAATCGTCATTTTATTTTTAACCTGCTTGAGTACAGACAAGATATTATCTTCACGAAAAACTCTTACCTACATATTGTAAGAAATTATTAACAGCATGACAAAATGGACTTACAAAATTTAGTAAGTACATCCCTCATGTACACCAGATGAACAGCTGCCGTGTATACATAATGGTGAAAGTTGTTACACCAAAGTCAATTTTACGTCGTGGCGGCATAGTTTATTATGACAAATACTAACACGATATGACAAACTTGTGGGGAATATCCCTCCAAAATACACCAACTTTATCGAAACGTGTTTTACATCGACACCGAGGGTTTTACACATTAAAAAGTTCAAAATCGCGAAAATCGTATATCTGTTGTGACGCAATACACATAAAACCGATATGTATGTACCAGAATGTTTCACTTCTTTGATCTTTTTCCTAAAATATGATCCCAGTTCGAACGTGTTCAGATAAGTGCTTTCATATACGAACGAATACTCTAGGCACACACAGATATACATGGCATACCTAGATGTACAAGCACACGTCGCGATAATGTGTATTCCGCATTGATTTACATCAACCATGTCAGGCGAGAGAAAGCCAGAGTCCTTTGATTGTACATGCAGACTTCGTTACGGCCGTCCATCGATATATATTTTTATATTTTCCTTTTTGCCCTCGAAATCGGTAAAAAAGTATAAACCTTAAATTAGATAGATGATGGAGGTAAAACGCGGCTTTAGATATCGAACGTACGCGCCGAAGAGAGAGAAAAAGATAGGGACTAACAGAACAGAACAGAACCGGTGATTCGATATCGAAATCGCAAACGTTATGGGGACAAATCCCAGTGAGCGAAACGGTTATTGCAGATTAACATCCTGTGCATTGTATTAATGCTGGAAATTATAAACCGTACACATGATAGATAGAGAAAATTTGATTTTAAAACTGTCCTATCTATATTGGATGTTGCTTAATATACGATGCAATCTAGCGTTGTTATTACATGGCGAGGAGTTGGAACGCGGGGGGGGGGGGGGTGGGAGTGTGAGGCGAAGCCATTCGGCTGCCCTACCTGTATATACATACACATACACATCTATCCAGTTCTCCTCTCTCTATACTCGCTCTATACACACACATACATATGCATGGAAACATTGATTGCCAATTTACAGCTCTAATATATTAGTCCCTGATTGAGTTTTGCTGTAAAATAGGAATAATGCTGACGTACAGGCAGTGCACATTATTACGGAGCTTAAACTTTGATTAATTCGACGGCCGAATTGCGTCGTCGACGTTGACGCTTCTCATTCGAGTTCGACTATAAAGCTGATGCCGTGGCTGCTGCTGCTGTTGTTCTCTGTGTTTCTCCTCCAGTTCCACTTTGTCTTCATTTACTCTTGCATAGCATTGCATCGCACCCTCTCGGTGGAGAGTTTGTGTGACAGGTGGCCAGCATCTAGATTTGTATTAATATAATTTGCAATTGGGTACGTTTCAATGATACAAAGAGAACAGGAATAATATATTAGAGGTCAGGCTTATAGTATCACAGCATATAATTGAACAAGAAAAAGAAAATTTGACTAAGTTCTACTACCATAAATCATAGTTTTCTGCACAGGAAATAGTTTTCTAAAATTTATAAAAAATGAAAACAAATTAACTTAAAAATAAATATTATTTATTCAACAGTGGCCCATTTACAGAATAATATACAATTTAAATTAAAAATAATTTTACCAAGTGCGAGTTGGACTCGCATACCAAGGGTTCCGTACCACCTTCAAGATTCTGATTCGCTTGACTTTATAATACATATGTATGTAATTTTCTAATTTGGTCCCCAAAAATTAACATTAGAGTTTTATTAACCGACTTCCAAAAAGGAGGAAGTTATCAATTCGTCGCGTATTTTTTCGCTTTTTTTTGTTGTATGTATGTTACCTGATTTCTCCTCCTGTGGTACACCGTTTTGAATGAATATGGTCTTGTTTAATAGAGTATATATCCGGATTATTGAAACTTCAAATTTTGTAAAGAATTTTATTGGTTAAGTGATAAAATTTGTGAATGAACACATGCGTGCATGGAAATTGATTATCCCTAATATTTTAGTCGATTTTTCGATAACTTCTTATGGATGTGTATGGTTTTTTAACGTTTAATCTATTAAGGAAGATCCTTAGGTGATCTCATATACTTTTCTGCGACGTGCAACTTGCAGTTTTGCAGAAAATCGCCGAAAATTCCAAAATTCTTATCAAAAATTTCATCGAAATGAGATAACGGACATTTCCTCATAAATATTTTAATTCCAACGTAATAGTGCGGTAATTTTAGGCACTGGAAGTTTTAATTGCGAATTTGAAAATTTTCTATGTAGATCTCAAGCATATAGATAGTAAAGCATAGTATTTTCGGCTCCTTAAATCAATGAGTACCAAGCTCGTTTTGTTTGTATACCAGGAAAATACCTATTTAAATGCAAATTTTTCCATTTTGCGAAGACGGTGCTTTTAGTTGTCACATTCTCCCGGCCTAATAGAAAATTCATTGACAACACATGTCAAACATTAAACTGCTATTTGGTACGTTTATAGACAGGGTGTTTAGTTATAGCAAACAAAATCACAAAGTAAAGTGATAGAAGGAGTTTCATTTATATGAAGATTGAAATATAGGACGGACTAGAATGATAGTGGTCCGTAGGCAGCTGTATATACAGTATGGTTGGAATATAGGGTGGACTGGACGTTTGGTGGCATAAAAATGTTGGAAAAAATGTGAATTTATAATTATATAGGGTGATTAAAAAACTGTTATATGATGTGGACGTAAGCAAATCATATACAGGATGGTTAAAATATATGCTGCAGCTGAATTATATTTATACAGTGTGATTAAAAAATTATTTCTTTTATAGCCCATAAGAAGTTGCATAAAGTGTGGAGAGGAATTAATGTTACACAGGAAGATAATATAAAATGTTAAAAATGAAATAATTTATAGGGTAGCCCACAAGGAGTTATACACTATGGTTGAAATATAGGACGGATTTGACTCTATAAATATGGGATGGATTCTCCTCCGTCCTATAGTATACAGAAGGCAGCTAACAAATTTATGCTTGTCCGTGGGCAGTCGTATGTACAGGTTGGTACATAGGGTGGAATGAAATTATCTGTAGGTATACAGAGTTGTCAAAAAAAGTTGAAGAAAGGTTACATAGCGTCGTCCATAAGGCATAAATATAATTTGGACTTATTAAGTCAACGCGTACTAGTACATTTTGTTCGTAAAGATTATCTGTCAATTTAAATGAGAAAGTATCATTGTGTAATGTTGAGGCTTTTGATCTTACCTGGTTCTGTCTATTAAGGTGAGACATACAAAATAAAAACTAAAGAATGAAAACTACCTGAGTTCAAAAATACTAAAAAGTTGAAAATAAAACTTAAAAATTATATATATAACCGACTTCTACCTATAACTAAAAAGTTAAAAATAATTATAACAAAATACAACTCTAGCAAATAAATAACACATTCAATGTTGTTAGGTACCTACCCAGGAAGTAAAAAATGTAAACATTAAAAGGTGCACATTGTGTACACATTAATTACCTACCAATCTAGTATATTTTTGAAGTCGGTGCCAAGCAACAATCAAGTTTGATGAATTAATAGATAAGTACGCAATGAAGGATTTCCGATTTTCTTGGCACCGGCTTCAAAATATACTAGATTGATACTTAATTAATTTGTACAGAATGAGCACCTTTTAATGTTTACATTTTTTACTTCCTGGGTAGGTACCTTACAACATTGAATGTGTTATTTATTTCCTAGAGTTGTATTTACTTATAATTATTTTTATCTTTTTAGTTATAGGTAGAATTCGGTTATATATTTTTTTTAAATGTTTTATTCTACTAATAAACTTTGAGGGAAGCCTTTTATAATCTACTGTCTGAATTTTGAGGCTCTGTAGATTGGAAGATAAAGGGCAAAATAGGTCCAGTTTTAAATTATAAATTATTAAATCTGTTATTCAAATTATTTAAAAATACAAATAAAATATATTTTTCAAAATTTAAATAGTGTAGTTTCTTAAAGTCGATGTTTAAAATTTTAGTTAATATATTTTAAACAAATGGTTTAATAATATGATTAATTTGTAATTCACATAATGAGCCTTTTATCTGATATATTACATGATGCCTTTGAAAATTGAATTTTTATTTTCCACATAATTGTATAATTTGTCCCTAAAATTACTATGGGGGTTTTCTAATAATTTTTCTTATAAATTTCAAGTGAGCCCCAGTACCCCTAATTATTTTCAATATTTTAGGTAGTATGGTTTCGGAAATAAAGCGAGAAATGAGATTTTTTTATATCTTTATGTTAATATCTTGTAAACAATTAATTTTAAAAATATGAAAAACATATATTTGTATTCCTCATAATGAATGAGCCCTTTCATTTGATGTATTGTATGATGCGTTAAAAAATATTTTTTTTATTTTCCGTTTAATTCTATATTTTACACAAAACAAATCATAATCCAAAAGGACGTACTGCTAAATGACATAAATATATTTTTCATGCCGTCATTAATGTGGTCTGTATGACATCATGCACAATTTTTTTAAATGCAAAGCCACATTTTTCATTACAAATTTGGAAAGTGCGAAAATTTTCAGGTCCGAATATGACTTTGACCATGACCTTGAACTTGACCTTCAAGGTCATTCTAAGATCAAAGTTTGTTTGAAAAATCAACCTATTGTAGCCAAATAGGTGTACGGGGGGTTTTCGACGTCGCTGATTTCGAATCTGAAATCAGTTTTTGTTTGAAAAACTAGTGCGCCCTCTTGGATTGCAAAAATCTGATTTCAGATTCGTAATCACATTTAGAAAATTGGCAATTTGAAAAAAATCAACCAGCCTACTCCCAATTTGGTATGTGGGGATTTTCGACATCGATAATTACGAATATGAAATCAGTTTTTGAAAATTTTCATTACAAGTAATGGCCAAGTTCAACGTCAAATTTGTTTTTAATTTGGAATACCCTCTTTGAGTCGGCCACATTTCGGCTCAGGATTAAAAACATCGATTACTGTTAATTGGTTGTGCATCAATTGGTTGACTTTTTTCAAAAAAATTGGTCCGCCATCTTGGATTATGAATTTTGAAAAACTGATTTTAGATTCAAAATCAGCGATGTCAAAAACCCCCGCACATCCAATTTAGCTATAATTGGTTGATTTTTCAAAAAAAACTTTGATCTTGAAATCGCCTGGAAGACCAAGTTCAAGGTCATGGTCAAAGTCATATTCTGACATGAAATTTCCCGCTCTTTCC
Source organism: Octodonta nipae (assembly GCA_034190945.1). Lineage (NCBI taxonomy): Eukaryota > Metazoa > Arthropoda > Insecta > Coleoptera > Chrysomelidae > Octodonta > Octodonta nipae. The sequence continues at coordinate 36,629,025 of CM067216.1, read as the reverse complement.
GAATCCTTAATGAAAAATGGGGCTTCGCATTTTAAAAAAATTCTGTATGGCTTCATACAGACTACATTAATGACGTCATGAAAAATATATTTATGTCATTTCTTTTGTGTAAGCAAAAAAATGATGCAAGTGGCGTTCTTTTTACTTAATGACCAAGTTCACCCCTATTTTTGATAAGTTTACCCCGGTCCGCCAGCTTGATCGTAACGCTCTAGGCAAACGCCTCTCGGGAATTTGCTTAAATATATCACAATCTTGTATGCAGCCAATTTTGGAACGTTTACTCGATGATGAGTATGACCAAAAAAAAATACCATTTTCACACCCTATAACTATCCTCGGTTATCACTTCCACTGGCGCCTGCCTAGAAACGTGATGTAGTTCAGGAATTTAACTTAATACGATACATTCTGTCCATTTTTAAGATGACGAGCAAAATCCCGCTCTATCTCTCCTACTATTAATGAGTATTTTGGGAAATATTCCATGTTGTTCGTTTTCATTGGGACACCCTATATAGCGTTTTACTATTATAACTCACCCAAGACATTGTTAGTGTATTTTCTATGAAAACGTTGAAAATTCCCAACGAAGGAAATAAGCTTTCCTAGCAAAAAAATCAAATCTCTAGTTTTATTTTGAAAACGGCATCTCGCAGACGAAATCTTCTCCTGCAATTTTCCAAAATGAATAAAATATATGAAATCATAAAAGTTTAACGTCACCTCAAGGAAATGCTGGCGCGACCCTCTCGGTATCAGAAAAGAATAATCCATGAAATTAGAAATGTTCTACCTTTATTATGCCACTGGATTCCTGCTATAGAGAAATATTTTACTGCCTCCGTTATATCCAATAAAACTTTGGAGTTGGCCATCAGTCTGCGAAAAAATACATTGTTGGTAGTTTTTACATTTTATAATGTTGCCTGGTGCAATATACAACTCGAAAGGGTATCATAAACTCGGAATATGGTCTGCAATTCTGATCACGGTGGTGTAATGGAAAATATCCAATAGACAGTATATAAAAACTTTTCATATTACTCGATATAACTCTATGTAGTTAACGTTATGTTATAAATTTGCTGACTATATTGTACTACTATATTACTTTTGTGCGATCGTATTCATCAAATAAGGATTTTTATCGATCGAAGAATAAAAAGACTCTTTCGATTTACGAGATGTTTTTGTAGTACTCAACATCGTACATATGTAGCGAATCCTATTCTAAACTTTAGAAGCAATTCTGTGGGTTATTTTTTGTTAAAATGTTATTTCAGCATGAATTTTGCATAAGGCTCCTTTTATTTTTTCTGAGTTCTTTCGTGATAATACCACACAAACATGAAAGTCTGTATATTAAGTGCAAACGTTTCAAGGTGTAGATCTGACCCAGTTTTCTATGAACAAGAAATTAATAAAATCAAAGTATAGCTATGACAAATTTAGTAAATTACAATTTCACATTAATGTTTAACAATCAAACTCATATAACTAAGGGAATTTATTCCAAATTTGATATACAGTGATGGGCAAATGTGTGGAACCAAGCAAATATCTCTGGAATTATTAGAGATATCAAAATGAAATTTGGGAGGTGGATACTGCAGTAGATTGCCTATTTGTTTCCAATTTTTTTACAACTTTGAACTTCCTGTTTTTCCGGAAGTAATGTCGATTTTAAAATTTGCAATGAAACGCCCTGTATAGTATTTTAGTTTCTGATGAAACATTTTATTGCGAATACAAAAATATCGGTTTGATATTGTTTACTTCAATACCTACTGAGATATTAACAGAAAAGTAATTAAGGAAAGGAATGATGTTCAAACTGAGCACCGTTTACTTCTTGACAATAAGCAAGTCGGTTTTTAAATTCTCTAGTAACATTAGCTATTACTTCTGGTGTAATTCTCTGGATGTCTTGAGTTATTCTTACAGCTAATTCTTGCAAATTATTTGGTCTATCAACATAAACCTTAGACTTTAAGTAACCCCACAGAAAATAGTCTAGTGGATTAAGGTCGGGACTTCGTGCAGGCCATTCATCAGTACCCCTTCTTCCTATCCATCTGTGATGAAATGTCCTATCTAAATGATCTCGAACAATGCGAGCGTAATAGGGTGGTGCTCCATCCTGCTGAAACCAGATATTATTTGGTAGTTGTCCATTTACCTCTAATGCCGGAATAACTTGTGTCTCCAAGAGCTGTAAATACCTATCTCCGTTTAAAGTTTCTTGTAGGAAGAAGGGTCGCACGATTCTGTTGTTATAAATGCCGGCCCAAAAGTTCAATTTTTGGGGATGTGGTGTATGAGCCTCTTTTACCCAATTAGGATTACTGTGCGACCAGTAGCGGCAGTTATGTCGATTAACCGTACCATTTAAACAAAATGTAGCCTCGTCTGAAAACACCACATTTCTTATAAAATTATTATCACGGTTACAAATATTCATCATCATTTCACAAAATCGTCTTCGGAGAGTTCTTGAACGAGGCGATTTTTGTATGGATGATATTTTTCTCGCCTTAATATCCTTCCTAATGAACAACGGCTAATTCCATGCATATTGGCCAGGTCGGTAGTGGATAAGTGAGGATTTTCTTCCAAAGATATAACAACATTTTGAGCTACACCTTCATTACTTGCACTTTTTAACCGTCCACTGTTTGGTAAATTGCTAACTGTTCCACTTGTGTCGTACCTTCGCAAAGTCTTCGTCACTACTGAACGGGATATTTGTGTATTCGGATGAACGATATTAAAAAGGTCACAAACTTCTTGATGCGTCCTTTTCCTCTCCCCATACCCAATCATCATTAATATTTCTATTCTTTCTCTTTCACTTAATTCGCCCATTTCACGATCAAATTAAAACAATACAATCTTTTTACGTTCAAATAAAAAAACTAATAACTTATTTTGACAACTACTGTCACTTCTGCAATGAATTTCATGGACTACTAAACTTGTTGCAGATTTAATTTGCGCCTGTTTAAACAAACGCACGTATATTCGACTATGGGACAAGTAGTGCTGTTGGCTGTGATGGTATAATGCCACCGATTGGCCAATAGAAATACAAATCCTCACCGAGCGGTTTGTTTATATCGGGCGTAAATGAAATCTGAACCGAGTTTAGCTACCATCGATTTTTTTCCTTAGTTACTTTTCTATTAATATCTCGGTAGGTATTGAAGTAAACAATATCAAACCGATATTTTTGTATTCGCAATAAAATGTTTCATCAAAAACTAAAATACTATACAGGGTGTTTCATTGCAAATTTTTAAAATCGACATTACTTCCGGTAAAACAGGAAGTTCAAAATTGTAAAAAAAATTGGAAACAAATAGGCAATCTACTGCAGTATCCACCTTCCAAATTTCATTTTGATAGCTCTAATAATTCCAGAGATATTTACTTGGTTCCACACATTTGCCCATCACTGTATACAGGTTAGCATTAAAAATTCTAAATATCATGTGAAATAACAAAACTTCTTTCAAATTGTCAGAATCTTAAACGGGTTTTTATTCAACATACTATAAACTTTTAGAATATTCAAATGCAGTGGTCTTGTTGGCACATATGCTAAGTGCTTACGTAGGAAACCGATGAACTGGGGTTCGATTCCCCATCACTGGGTCGGTTTTTATAATATAAATCAATAAATTATTTTGTACATCATTGAAATTGAACAGATCACGGTGTGACTATTGACCAATGAGAGCTTGGTATGGCTGAGCACGTGGTAATTAACCAATGATCGCCATCGTTCTATGCCATACGCCAACGCCCCATACCAACGTTTCGTGCCATACGTCAACACCCCAACTCTAGGTCTACCTGTCAGCATTCCGTCGTTCAATGCCATACGCCCCATACCAACGTTCCGTCGTTCTATGCCAACTTTTCGTGTCAACGCCCCTGTCAGCTGAGGTCATTAACCCCAGGCGATGGCACGTGCGGACGAGCATGTGGCGTTCATAGGTACGGCTTTGTTATAAGATAGTGCATTCGCCAAAAATTGTCTGTGTTATAAAAAATAGTTGTTCCTCAAATTTTTCCATGAAAATGAATTAACCAAAGAGCATTTTATGTGACGTGCCTAGGTACGACTTTCGCCAAAAATGAGACCAAAGAAATTGTTCCAGAGATCTCATTAAAGTCATAAGAAAAAACCTAGGACACACTTTGTAAACTACAGGGTTGTTCAAAAGAACATTATCATTATTAATTTCATCCTTGATTATTGGTATTGTGTAATATGGTTGAATTTTGAAATTGTAGGTTATGACCAAAGTTCAAGCCATATTCACATATTGTCTGGGCCTAGGGATTTCTCCACTATAAAATTTGTTACATTCGCAAGTAATTTTCTAAATTGGTTTAGTTTTTGATAAAATTGATTTCAGTCTATTTCTTTTCTTGAAAGTTGTTTTAATATTAAATCTGTTTTTATTTTTCTCAAGAAAAGTATTCTAAAATACTTTCTGAAGTGGTTTCTGCTAAAATTAAATGCAACACACCTTTGGATTATAGACGATTAAAACGTTTTTATGTTTTAAAAGTTAATGATGAATAGAAGTTAATTGTACAATTAAAACCAGGGAAACGAACTTACAATATTATGCTTCTAACCACCACAACCAACAACAGATGGTGCGCACCCCTGAGGCACACCCAACCCACAATACAATGTCTTTAATTTCTTCTTATCCAAAGAACAACTACCAACAGCTCGGCAGCCGCTCCCAACGAGAACTCGATGACTGTGTACCTTTATACCCACTTCCGGTCCAAAACTCTCTTTGCTACTCTACTGATAGAACTGATGACTTTAAATAACAAGAAAAATCAAAAGAATTATAGCTGGTGTGTCAGCACTTTAGCTGAATTTATAAGTGCAAACTTGAAGTAGAGCAATAAAAGTAAATTCCCAATGTTGGGAATCATTCCCTTCTGTTATCAAGTGAGATAAGTTATTTTGCATGCGGTAAAGTTAAACTTTTATGATATTTTATATTTTATTCATGGAGTTTTCCCCTCAAAAGCCACACAACTTTAGTTAAATAAATGTTCTTTTTCAAACATAAATTAAAATACTTCCCCGCCGTGTTTTGCTGCTTCCCTTTTGCAAGTATACACATTTTATTTTTAGGTAAAATGTAATATTTCTGAGTTATTGCTAACAAATTTCAATTCCTTTTAGGAAAACTTTTTGCATTTCCGACGAATTTCATCTTCAAAACTTTTTATTGCCGTCGAAATTACATCGCCAAGTGAAATTATATTCTATTATATTAGTGGAGTTTCCTTAAATTGGAGACGAGGAAAAATTATTTGAGTTGGTCGAAGTTTTTTTTTTCTGTTATAATATTTATTAATATTTCATCTCATATCAGGGAAAATTACTTTTAGAAAATTCAACTTGAGAAAACTTTGATGAATTTCGAAATTTGTTAGATGCCTGTGTTTGTGGTGGGGTCTAAAGGAAAACATAAATCGTTTTCCGAAGTTGCTTTCCTAAATGTTGCGTGATTTACGATGAATAAATTCGAAACTCCTTTACTTACCAAAGGTTATGAACTGACATTATATATAACTATCGAATAAACTAAATTATTAAAAACTGTACATGGATAGATAATAAAGTATGTAGAAGAGGGCACGTGGCATCAAGAGATGCTTTCTTCTAGTTACTCGAATAACTAGAAGCGAAAGCAGAAGGCTACGAGAATTATGCGAACCGACCTGAAGGGGGCAGATGTGACTCTGCCGAAACGTCGTCATTTTACCATCGATCCCGGCGGGGATCAGTTATCGACTACGCGGATGAATTCCCGAAAACCATCTAATACATACATATATATATATATATATATATATATATATATATATATATACATATATACACATACATACCAGTAAGCATTACACAATTACACATACATATTTAAAAACAAATTTAGAACATAATAGAATCTTCTAAATACTTAGAAACAGAATAGTAACATTTTTCTAAGAACATTTTTTAAAGTAAATTTTATATTTCTTGCCAGTGAGTATTTCAATTTATTAGGTAAATGATTAAACAATTTTGTGGCAAAAAAGTAGGGTGAATTCTCATACAATGTGGTGTTATGTTTTTCTACTATGAATTCATCATTATACATAGTAGGGTAATGATGGACTCTTGAGTTTCTAACAAACTTATTACTTTTGGTTTTTTTTTACAAATAAAATACATTTAAATATAAATATAGATACATGAGTCAGTGTAGTTTAAGTTAAAGATTAGACGTAATAGTCTTTTTTTGTGCTAGAAATATACGGATAGCGTAAGGAGAACTACCCCAAAGCATGATATATGAAAGATGGCAATAAGCTAGGCTATAATCAACGTTTATATAGTCTTAAGTTGTCGTTTACATAGACACCCAAAAATTGTGTTTCCAATTTTGTGTCTACTTGAATATTATCTATATTAAGTCTCAGTGATGGGGTATATTTCCTATTATAAAATGTTATGCCAACAGTCTTGTCAATGTTTAAAAACAAGGTTGTTTTTACCACACCAGTTTCTAAAAACTTGGACAATGTGACACATTTTTGCTTGTAATTGCTCAGGGTTCTTTTCTGAGACCGCTATAGACGTATCGTCAGCAAAAAGCACAATTTTTACGTCATGTAAGTTCATATTGAGAGCCATATCATTTATATATAGTATAAATAAGAATGGACCCAACACAGACCCCTGTAGAACACCCATATTTAACTCATGCATTTCTGAAGTTGTATCATGTATTTTGAAACAAATTTCTCTATTTTTTAAGAACGCATGAATAATAAAAAATCACCTCTAAAACCTAATCGGTGCAGCTTATGCTCAAGAAAATTGAAATTTAACCAGTTAAAAGCACGAGACAGATCGAAGAATAGACCTGCAACGTGTTCACCCTTGTCCAAGCTTTTGTACACATAACTGAAGAAATCACAAGTGGCACTTTCAGTGGATTTAGTTTTAAGAAAACCATGCTGAGCATCAGTTATAGTGTTGTTTATGTTTAGAAATCCAATCATACGGTTGAAAATGAGTCGTTCAAAAATTTTAGATATACTACTGGTAATAGCAACAGGTCTATAATTTTGTATGTTAGAACCATCACCTTTTTTATACACAGGCAAAATAGATGCAACTTTCAAAAACTTAGGGAAAGTTGCTGACAAAACTGATAAATTTATAAGATACGCTATTGGATCAGCAACATGGCCACACACTTTTTTTTAAATTTTTGTGGTTATACCACCAGCATTCATTTTATTTTTTAGCTGCCTTATTACATTGGTGACCTCAGCAGCTGTACTAAGTTCAAAAAAGAAAGAATTTATTAGAGGATTTGTTGCAGTACAATTTTTGACAGAGTGTTTCCAAAATGATTATTAATTGTTTTGTTAGCTATATTTGAAAAATAGTTGACAAATAACTTAGCTACATCAGCCGGTTCAGATATTGCGTGATTATTTGCATCGTCCTTGAGAGTAATTCTGGCATCAGTGTTTATATCTTTCCCATTTTTTTTGGTTACAATATTCCATGTTTTCTTTTGTTTATTTGAGGAATTTTCAATAATTTTTTTAAAATGTTGCTGTTTGGTTACAGTAATTAGTTTAAAATATGCCTGTTTTAAATGTTTGTATCTTAATTTAATATTAGGATCCCCAGTTTTTTTCAACAACCAGAAAGTACCTTTAACTAATTTGCTTGCACCTTTAACCTCTTAATTATTAATATCTGAAATTAAATGGTTTGATTTGAACTTAGGTAACACTAAGACAATTTTTTTAGCATTAATGACCACCTTCAGCCGTTACACAGGAGTATAAGCGTCGACACTTAGATCTTCGTATGAGTATTCAATTGAAAATCCCAGGAGAATCTTGAATAGGTCCACAAGAAACATTAATGCGATTTCTTAAGTCTTCTATGTCATACAGGAGTTCGATTATAAACCAACGTTTTTAAGTGTCCCCAAGTTGAAACGTCAATTGAATTTAAATTAGGTGAACGTGCTGGCCAAAATTGAGATCCACTTCGACCTATCTAGCGATATGGACATGTTTCGTTCATGCTCTCATACTAAAATGTTCTGGAGCGTCATCACGCATAAACCAAATTCTCGTTCTGACACCCAAAGGAATCGGATAAAGTAGAACTGGCAGCTCTTTGCTTAGAAACTGAGTGTATGGATCTACATTTAATGTAGGTGAAACAAAATTGTTCCACACCCATATGTGGTTGAAGTAGTTATTAACAATGCTCAAGAAATTCTGTGTGTTGTCTAATCGCATCTAACACCCAACACTTAACATAAATGAGCAACAAAATTTAAAAAAAACGTTCGTAATAACAAGTTTAGTAAATCACAATCCTTCCCAGATGAACTAAAAATTGCGAAAGTAATCCCAATACATAAGAAAGGAACCAAAGTAAATATAAATAACTACAGGCCAATTTCAATTCTGCCAAGTATTTCTAAGATATTTGAGAAGGCAATCTATAACAGAATAATTTCCTATTTGAACACGAATACAATTCGATCAGATACCCAGTTTGGATTTCAAAAGGGGAAATCAACAGATTTAGTTATATACGAAGCATTGACGTTTATATCAGAGAATTTGGACAACGAAAATATACCTGTAGGTTTATATTTTGATTTGCCAAAGGCTTTTCATATGGTGAACCATAAGCTGTTGTTGGAAAAATTTGAAGACTATGGAATAAGAGGTGTGTGTCTGGAAATACTGTAGTCATATCTTACAAATCGCTATAAATGGTAAACCTAATTAATAATGGGTCATCATACTATTCAGAGAAAATCCTGATTCATCAAGAGGTGCCACAAGGATCAATATTGGGTCCACTGCTTTTTCTATTATATGTAAATTCTCTTTCTTCATCGCTGTCTACTCAGTATAGTTGAGAATTTCAATTTGCTGATGACACATCAGTCATTGTGGTTCATACAGATATAAGAAAAGTGGGCCAATATTCCACTAATATAGCTGGTAAAATGAAGCAGTGGTGTGATGAAAAACTTATTACAATTAAACTAATCTAAAACGGGCCTCCTTAGTTTCACTGTGAATAGAACTTACCTTGAATCTCCTTATGTAAAACTGAACAATAAGTCAATATCTGAATTGTCGTCAATAAAGTTTCTCGGTCTACAAATTGATTCCAGGTTGTGCTGAAATGAACATGTTAATAAATTAGCCTCGAAACTAGCTTCTATCTGTGGTCTTTTGAGATACCTTAGACAACAAATGTCTGTGACTTCATTAAAAATTTATTATTTTGCTCACATACAGAGTATAATTACATATGGTATTTCTGCTTGGGGTTCAAGTTCCACTGTAATCAAAATATTTACCTGGCAAAAAAAATAATCCGGGGTTGAAATATAATACTTCATGCCAGCTACATTTTAAAGAACAAGGATTATTAACAGTACCCTCACTGTATTTTCTGCAGCTAGTTTTATTGGTTAAAAATCAACCGCTTCTGTTTACTACTAATGCCGACATTTACACAGGAGAGATGCATATGCAGACAAGGCAAGCAGGGGAACTGAGAATTCCAGGACACAGGTCAGCATTTTTTGAAAGAGTACTCACTACAGAGCGTTTAGGTCACTACCAAATCAGATCTCCAAAATTCATAATATTAAAATATTCAGAAGGTCTATCATTGTATACTTAAAAGAGAAAAGTTATTATAATTTTGAAGAATGGGTAGTTTAAGATTGATTGTAAAAATTGAAATAAAACTGAATGAGTGATATAATTTATACTTTAAGTCATTATGACTGGATTTGTTCTTTTGTTCCGTTTGTGTTCTTTCTACTTAATTTGTCTTTCTTTTTTGTGTACATACTGCAACTTTAGATAATATCTCTGCTGTAATTTGACGTTGCTATGTCTGTTTTTGATGTATGGGAATAAAGAATTATTATATTATTATTATACAATTTGATATTACGAATCATTTTAATTCTTAATGTTCTTGCTCAATTGTGCTAAGTTGATTTACCATTGAAAGCGGGCTCTGATTTAGACCTTGAAATGTTTGGGCCATTTGAAATATACTGACTTTCAATATAAAAACCAAAGATGCCTCAACTATCTTTTAGAAAACAACTAGTATTTATTATTATTTCGTTTTAAACATAGTCAGTCGTAGGCTTGTTTAACCGATGTTGTCATATTTTCTATTTCAGGAACTGTTAGAAATTATGGATAGTTTTTTGCTGCAAGTTTCGTTTTTCTAACAGGAAGATTAAAAAAGTTTTATATTATTGTGTTCGATTGATAAATGACTTGCTGGGTGGCAAAAAACGGTAAATACGCTTTTTAATTGACAACTTTGAACATTTTTCAGAGAAACCATAAAAAATTTAATATTTTGCTAATATTAATCAGTACTATCCACTACCTTAGAATGGAATTTGCAGTACATTATGTATATGCAAAAAAATTAAAATTAATATATCACGCCATTTTCTCTAAATTCTTTAAGCATGCAAATATCGGGTGCTGAATAACTTTCAATTGTTTTCGATCAGCTCTTCAGTTTTTCTCGTCATTAATAAATTGCTTCATACGTTCAGTTATCCAAGACCAATTCCTTGATGTCTAACCTTAAGTTCCCGAAACAAAAGCTACCAAAAACATGTTTGTCTTCAAAGTACTGCGACACGGTTCTTCAATTCGTCAGTACTACAGTTCTTCTTCTTCATTGCGGTTAAACGGTCATTTGCCCACAGCTCAGTTGTCTTCGATATAGCTTTTTTAAGCTCATCTTCTTTGTTTCTTCTCAAGACCTTAAGTTATCTAGTTCCACAACCTTCTGCGCCTTTCCAATTCTGCTATACCATGAAATATTAATTGAATATAGTTGCATATGATGATGATGATAATGATGATGATGATGATGATGATATGATGATGATATAAACATGTATTACCTCGCACAACCCCTTTACATTTGGAAATCCTTATAAAGTCTTTTTAGACCAGGGTCGATATGTTTTGAAACCAAAAAATGGGCGGCAGTCTTTTTTGAGACTGACCAATGGAAGCGAAGGTTTCTTACGAATTATACTCTCCGTTTCTTGTTCGTGTCTGTTTCTATTGTATTATCATTCGTAATGGTTATACATTTCAGGAGTATCAAAATATATGTCACTATTTTGTTATGACTCAAGTATTAATCCTAATGTGTAATTTAATTCTTAATTAAAATTTCTATAAGTGCCAAATTAAAATGGTTGCTAGTCGAAGCTCATATCCGATGAATTGTAAATTTTCATGTGTGTAAATGTGGGCCCTAGTTAAGAAGCTTTCTCTTCAGTAGTAGGACGGAACTACAAGTCCTATGGAAAAACGTTAAATAGAAAAGTAGTACGAAATAAAAAAATCTACAACTTTTGTATTTACACTTTTTTCACATAACCTCAAAATTTATGTGAAAAATTCCCAAGTTTCTGATTTTTAACCGACTTCCAAAAAGAAGGTTATCAATTAATCGCGTATTTTTTCGCTTTTTTTTGTATGTATGTTACCTGATTTCTTCTCCTGTGGTGAACCGTTTTGAATAAATATGGTCTTGTTTAATAGAGTATATATCCGGATTGGTGAAACTTCAAATTTTGGAAAAGAATTCTATTGGTAAAGTGATAAAATTTGTGAATGAACACATGTGTGCATGGAAATCGACCAATATCCCTAATATTTTAGTCGATTTTTCGATAACTCCTTATGGATGTTTTTTTAACGTTTAATCTATTAAGGCAGATCCTTAGCTGATCTCATATACTTTTCTGCGACGTGCAACACGCAGTTTTGCAGAAAATAGCCGAAAATTTCAAAATTCTTATCAAAAATTTCATCGAAATGACATAACGGACATTTTCTCATAAATATTTTAATTCCAACGTAATAGTGCGGTAATTTTAGGCACTGGAAGTTTTAATTGCGAATTTGAAAATTTTCTATGTACATCTCAAGCATTTAGGTAGTCAAGCATAGTATTTTCGGCTCCTTAAATCAATGAGTACCAAGCTCGTTTTGTTTGTATACCAGGCAAATACCTATTTAAATGCAAATTTTTCCATTTTGCGAAGACGGGGTTTTTGGTTGTCACATTCTCCCGGCGTAATAGAAAATTCAGTGACAACACATGTCAAACTTTAAACTGCTATTTGGTATGTTTATAGACAGGGTGTTTAGTTGTAGCAAACAAAATCACAAAGTAAAGTGATAGAAGGGGTTGCATTTATATGAAGATTGAAATATAGGACGGACTAGAATGATAGTGGTCCGTAGGCAGCCATATATACAGGATGGTTGGAATATAGGGTGGACTATGCTAAAAAAAATGTGAAATTAAAATTATATAGGGTGATTAAAAAACTGTTATATGATATGGACATAAGCAAATCATATACAGGATGGTTGAAATATATGCTGCAGTTGAATTATATTTATAAAGTGTGATTAAAAAAATATTTCTTTTATAGCCCATAAGAAGTTGCATAAAGTGTGGAGAGGAATTAATGTTACAACGGACGATAATATAAAATGTAAAAAATTAACTAATTTATGGGCTAGCCCACAAAGAGTTATATACTATGGTTGAAATATAGGATGGGATGGGATGAATTCTACTCCCTCCTATAGAAGACAGCTAACAAATTTATGCTTGTCCGTGGTCAGGATGGTTGGTACATAGGTTGGAGTGGAATTATCTATTGTTGTACAGGTTTGTCAAAAAAAGTTGAAAAAAGGTTACATGGCGTAGTCCATAAGGCATAAATAAAAAATGTAAACATTAAAAGGTGCTCATTCTGTACAAATTAATTACCTACCAATCTAGTATATTTTTGAAGTCGGTGCCAAGCAACAATCAAGTTTGATGAATTAGTAGATAAGTACGCAATGAAGGATTTTAGATTTGCTTGGCACCGGCTTCAAAATATACTAGATTGGTAGGTAATTAATTTGTACAGAATGAGCACCTTTTAATGTTTACATTTTTTCCTTCCTGGGTAGGTACCTAACAACATTGAATGTGTTATTTATTTGCTAGAGTTGTATTTTGTTATAATTATTTATAGCTTTTTAGTTATAGGTTGATGTCGGTTATATATTTTTTAAAAATGTTTTTTAATTTTTTTCTTGAACCAAAAACAAATTTTCGCGAAATTTGTGGATTTAAAATATTTATTTTCCATCTTCACATTCACGAAAGGATTTATTATGCGCTTTTAAAATAAATGCTGCAAAAGCCACAAAAATACATTTTTCCATTTCCAACATTTTAAAAAGGTTCCCATTTCGTTCAAATAAGTTAGTCCTATAACAATTTTTTAAGTTTTATCTGCAGTCACCAACAACACAGAAACGTTATGACCGTTTTATTATTCATATTACAGATAATGTGTGAGAGGGAGACGGAAAGACCACAACAAGCACGCAAAATATTTTACTATCGTAATTCGTATTATAATGTAAATTGTATAATAATTTCGATACATTGTAAATTTATTATGATATTAAATTAAATGTGGCATATTCTAAATGAATGCCACTAAATCGTACGGAATCTATCCCAGATTTTATCGTTATAGCTTTTGCCATTGTAGTGGAAGCCCGTTAGCTTTCTAGCTACTCTGAATGCTATTTATTATTTTATGTTAATCTTTATTATTATAGTGAATTGCCTTTTATATAAATTGTGCAATAAACATAAATGTGTATTAGTCTTTGTGCAATGCCAAGCTGATGCAGACTCCAGATTGTCAGAATGGGGTACGCTCGTTTAATTGGGTCGATGACACTGGTTTAATATTAAGTTTTTATAGATTTATATTAAAAGTTTTCAGCTTTATTTTACTGTCAGTTAGTTTTATAATAAATTTAGTTCTGCGATTGTTTTTGAAACAGCTCAAATTTGCCAAAAAGATGAAATAAGTTGAGGTCTTTCCTCGAAGTTTCCTTGGACTTCTATCGTCTTGAAAAGGTTGATCTCACAACGTTTCAATAGCTTTGTATCTGCTATCGTCATCAGGTGAATGATAGGAAATTCAGTTTATCCCTGGTATTTATACCTTTAATCGGTCATGCGTCGCCGGTCATGGTCATTGGGTCTCATCCGGTCCAATCAGCGTCGTCGTATCTGGCGGTTGGTTGTCGGTGATGCGTAGCGACTGTGGCCGAAGAAGTGGTTTCTAAATGTTTTTAATTTGGACGCTGGGCTCGCTAATTATATTCTCGTTTGAGATTATATATGCTGTCTCTATAAATTTTATTTGATACCAATGCTCCTCATTGTGAATTACCCTGGCCTGGTCCCAGTTGATGTTGTGGTGTTCGGTCCACGCGTGGTTAGCTAGCCCAGACTTCGGCAGCTCCGCCCTTTGAGTAGCTGTGCGGTGTTCCTTAACCCTGGTGTCCAGCGGTCGCTTTGTCTCTCCAATGTAAAGATTGCCACATTCACAAGGGATACTGTATATACAGTTATTTGGTATTGCTGGAGCGTCCGGTCTCGTTCTTGTAATCATGCTCCTTAGAGTGTTGCTGCTTTTGAAAAACATTCTGATTCCATATCTGTGTGCAATTAGTCTAAGTTTCTCCAACAAGCGTTTAGTATACGGTAATAATAGTGTTGCTATCGTGGTTTCCTCTTCCTGCCTAGGTGGTTTGTCCAGTTTTTCAAACGCCTTGTTAATGATGGTTTCCGGGTATCCATTGGCCAAAAGGTCTTTCACTTGTTCTTCTTTGAGGACTTCTGGCGTACTACAGATATTTTTGACTCTATGGACTAGAGTTTTGGTTGTTGATGGGTGGTTAGAACCGGACGCTCCAGCAATACTTAATAACTGCATATACAGTATACCTTGTGAATGTGGCAATCTTTACATTGGAGAGACAAAGCGACCGCTGGACACCAGGGTTGAGGAACACCGCACAGCTACTCAAAGTCTGGGCTAGCTAAACACGCGTGGACCGAACACCACAACATCAACTGGGACCAGGCGAGGGTAATTCACAAGGAGGAGCATTGATACAAAAGAAAATTTATAGAGACAGCATATATAATCTCGAACGAGAATATAATTAGTGAGACCAGCGTCCAAATTAAAAACATTTGGAAACCACTTCTTCGGCCACAGTCGCTACGCATCACCGACAACCAACCGCCAGATACGACGACGCTGATTGGACCGGATGAGACCCACTGACCATGACCTGCGACGCATGACCGATTAAAAAAAAAAATTCCTTTAAACAGTATCCAGCAGGGGTTTATGCAAAGGGATGGAACCCTCCTCATTAATAACAGCATCCTCAATGGTGTTATAAAACAAGCAAGAGCTCTTGCTAAACCTCTTGATGTAATATCCCTTGACCTTAAAGCGGCATTTGATTCTATCCCCAGGTGTAGAATCAAAGAATCCCTCACAAGACTTAACGTTCATAATAACTTGATTAATTATATTATGAAAACCCTTGAGGGTGCTAAAACTACCATTCTGACTGAAGACAAAACCGAAATATCTATTAATCTTAACAACGGGGTCAAGCAGGGCGACCCTTTGTCGCCCTGTCTCTTTAATATCTTCTTCGACGAGCTATTAGATCTTTTAAGCTCCAACTTTCCATCTAGTGTTGCGTACATTCCGCGTAATTGTCTTAGTTACGCAGATGATCTAATTCTTCTTGCCAGCTCCACACCCGAATCAAATGCCCTTTTGAAAATGACTACTTCATTCTTCGGCCGGTCAGGGATTACCTTAAATACTGATAAATCCTTTGCACTATCGCTCAGAGTCGTTCCGTCTAAGAGAAAGATTTATAGCGTGACTAAGAGCCTTCCAACAGGTTGGTATGGACTCATTAAAATACCTTGGTCTCAGGTACAATCTCACGGGTGTTGAACTTCCCTCCATTAATCTTCTTCAAACCCAGTTATCCCATATTCTTCGTGCACCTCTGAAGTTTTACCTCATAACTTCCTTCCTTATCCCGCGTTGGATTAGTGCATTACAAAACATACATATCACTAGAGCCCTGCTCAAAGAGACAGATCGCCTAATTCGACGGGCGATTAAAAACGTCCTTCACCTTCCTTCTTCCACTTCCAATTTTTTCATTCATGCACCAAAGCGAGGTGGAGGCCTTGGTGTTTTTCCATTTCTGTTCAAAATACCATGCATTCTTGTTAAGAGATTGAAAAATATCGACGTTCATCTTCCCGAACAAACCAAACTAATCACACACCAGCACATCGACAGGCTCTCCTCATTTAATGTATTTCCCTCTACCAGTAATGTTAATAGCTATCTAACATCAAATCTCGACACGTCCTGGTCCGGAAACGGACTCAAACAATGTGCCTCAACCTCCATCTGTAGCAACTGGCTATCCGACCCTCCTCCGTCCTGGACGGCGAAGACCTATATCAGAGCAGTGCAGTTACGTGCAAACCTTTTACCCTCCTGTGACCTTCCTTTCAATGACCCAGCTACAAGGAAATGCCGTGGAGGATGTAACAAAAATGAATCAAACTGCCACATACTTCAAAATTGTTACATAACGCATGAAAAGCGAATTGACCGCCATAATAACTTGTACAAAATAATTCAGAGAGAAGCAACAAAAAAAGGTTGGCAAGTTGAGGTTGAACCGCACATCAGAAGCCCGAACGGGATTCTTAAAGTTCCCGATCTTGTCCTTACTAAGGGAATAAAATCTATCATTGCAGACGTAGGCGTTCACTGGGAGGGTCCCCGTTCCTTATATGACGGCTTCAGGAGGAAAAAAGAATATTATGAGGACCCCAATTTCTTAATACAGTTTTAACTACCAGGAAGACCACAGAAGTTAAGGTCCTTCCCTTAATTGTCGGTGCTCGAGGTGTTTGGTGTTCTAATAATGACGCGCTTTTAGACTCTCTTAATATTAACACCGTCACTCTAAGAAGACAATTAATTAACAGCACCATAATAGGATCCATTGCTTGTCACAACTTTTTTAGTAGGGCGGTATGGAGGTAATTAATTCCTGCCCTTTGTGTTAGATTGGATTTGAGTATCCCCTTTGCTTATTTATTACGATTCTAATTTATACTCGTTTTAACTTTTATTATTGCTATTTTAATTGTTATAACCTTATCATTCAGTATATTCTTCTTTTATACAATAGCATTAACAAATAATGTTTCACTAACATCCATTTCGCTTATTGAACCGTTAACCGTCCCTTCTTTGCATGTCTGATATTCCTATAAGATAATCGACTGAGTTGCTCTCGCTCACGACGTCGATTTGCGGCCGATCTCTAATGGGGCGATGGATTTTGACATTTTTGACCTATTAATTTTTTTTATTTCTCTACGAATTAGGTCAATCTCAATTATCTGCAACAAATTACATGTTAAAAAAAAACATTTTTGTTATTTACGATAATTCAATTGTCTTCTACTTTACATTGTGTTAATGATAGGTTTAGTTGTTTACTGTACTGTTTATGAACTGGTTATTCAATGATTTTGTTTGTTTTATACTAGTGTTTTGTTTGTATTTAATGTTTCGAAATTATATGTCCGTAACTTTATATTTTATTTACAGTTGACACTTAAAATATTTAGTATATAGGTTAGTTAAGGTACCCCTTTTCCCAGCTTGCTGGTGAAAGATTGTAATGCCACACAGCCAGGCAATAACATGGTTGAAATATCTTTTATTTACTTTGTCAATTGTAAACTTTTGACTGAATAAAGAATGTGTATAAGTACCACGGATAAACTGAATTTCCCATCATTCACCTGATGACGATAGCAGATACAAGGTTACTGAAACGTTGTGAGATCAACCTTTTCACGACGATGGAAGTCCAAGGAAACTTCGAGGAACGAGGGACATTGTCTACCAGATTCAGACTAACAGTTGAGGTCTTGTTCTGACTTTTTGTCAATGGCTTTTAAATCTTGCAAAAAAATTAATAAAAAAATGTTTTTTAAAACTGTTTTTTTTTGGAAGTAATTATCCTACAAAATTCTTCAAGCGTGAGTTAACAACACTAAACTTCTCTAAGTAATACTGGAATCTGGAACTCAAGACAACTTCATACCGTAACAGCTAAACTATACAGGGTGATCCAGAAGTATGGAAACCTTTGAATAACTCTTCAGGACTAAGTTTTTTTAAAAATGATAAAAATATAACTATGGCTATCTAACGGTGATCATGTCCTTGACCTTGACGGTCATATCGAAGTCAAATGCATTTTTTCAAAATAAAAACCCCCATTTTTTTATTCCGGTTTCGGAAAGAGCCGGAAATTTTATATCTAGAGTTACCTTGACCGTGAGCTTGTTCATGACCTTAACCGCTACCAATGTCTTTTAATTGAAAAATCATTAGATTTTCACCAAAATCAATATTTGGGGGTTTTCGAGGTTACGCATCTGCGGTCAAATTTACAAAATTCAAAATGGCGCTTCCTAGATGGCGGACTCAAAATTGAAAAATCAATAGATTTTGACCAAAATCTGATGACCTTATCGGTCGTCAAGGTATTTTTCATAAGTAAAATTATACGTTATTACCCAGTCCGATTTGAAGATAAGGGGTTTCTATGTTGACCTTGAAATGCGTCTGCTATCTTGGATCCGCCCATTTGAATTTGTAAAGCTAACTTCAGATTCGTAATCAGCGACCTCGAAAACGCATCTATAACAATTTCAGTGAAAATGTGTTGATTTTTCAATAAAAAGAAATTTTACCCTGGTAACGGTCAAAGTCATCAAAGTGGGCATGCCTTGACCATTCCGAACGTAAAATTTGCCCCTCTTTCTGATCCCCGTAATAAAATATGGGGTTTCTCATTTGAAAAATGCATTTGACCTCGATATAACCGTCAAGGTCAAGGTCATGGTCACTGTTAGATCACAAGGAAAAAATAATAAAACTTTTGTATTCATCATTTTTCAAAAAAATATAGTCCTGAAGAGTTATTCAGACATTTCCATATTTTTGGCTTACCCTGTATATACAGGGTGTGTTATAAAGAATGGAAAGAGTAGGAAGCAGATTTAATGACAAAACAACATCCAAACTAAGACAAACACAATAACGAATTTTATCGAAAACAAACAAACCCAACCCTGAAACTGCATTTAGGAAGCTCCTTGCCGCTGTAATAAATTTTACATAGGACAAACATATAGATCTTCGATTAGATCACCATCTTACATATGGCTCATACACAGGAGATGATATATGGATGTAGCGTACAGGTACCCTCTAGTTTTTACTGTTAGAAATTTGAATGTCAGTAACAACATGCGAGAGGTACAGCAAGCTAACTAAACCTCTTTTCCTACAAGATAGTGCCTGTCACCTTACGATAAGGGTTACTACAAGGTCCTTACAAGAAAAGAACTTGATCCTGTTTCCATGATCTTTGCACCCTCTAGACTTGTCACCAAAATGCATACGTATGTTATAATTAGCCATTTGTCTGGATACTGTGCTCCACTGAATTCAAACAGCGAATTTAAACCTTTTTTGGATAAACTGTGGTTTCCTATCCAGTAGCCTAGTGAACCTGCAGGAGAGCTGTTCCGTTCTGTATCTGCTCATTTTGGTGTAGGTTTTGTCTTTGTGGATATTACCTGGCTGCTTACTTCTTTGCGCTAGTCATCTGGTACAGTTTTTATGGTAGATTAGCCCTCTGGTGTCGCTGTGTCAATGCATTTCTTCTTCACTTTCTGCGGATGGTTCTGATACTGGTTTCCAAAGTTGCATTGTTGTCGTCCTCTAGGAATTGAATCCACTTCTTGGACTTTAACCTACTGTCACTTACAGACATTGATCCCTACGCTCTACACAGAGAAAGATATTGGAGGTTTGGAAGGAGTTGAATATTTTAGCGTAGAGGAGGAAGAAGTAAAGTGAAGTTAGTAGAAATGGCACCTAGTTGCGAGGAATCCATTAAGAGGATAAACATGTCAAACGAATACAAAAGCAGTAGAGGAGATCAGATACACATTTTCAACGTTTTCTTCAGCTGTAGAAACAGAAAAAAATTTTCTTCCTGAGTCAGCATAAACAAATGCGTAATGTAAGCTTTTATTTTGTTTGCAATATGGTAAAAGAACTACAGTTTTAGTTCTGACAACTTCTTAAATATTTGTACATATACAGGGTGAGTTTTTTTTGATGATCAGTATGGGGATCTGGGAAACTAGCGGAGATAGAGCAATGGTTAAATTGGGAAAGATTTGCAGTTTTACTGGCCCAATATAATGACACTTTCGGATTTTTGTAAAAATTCTGTCGATTTAGTCAAATCCTTCTAGCTCCTTTGTTTTTGAATTTACAAAAAAAGTGTGAACATCAAAATTAAAGGGAATTGTATCCCGAATATGACTGTTATGTCCTCGTTTGCGTGACAGCTCTCGTTTTCGAGATACGACACAAACTTATCTTTTTTTGAATGGAGACCATAGTTGGCTATGCCCTCAAAAAAATCGGACATCTTTAGAGCTTTTCAACGATATAATACTCAATATAGTTGTTCATAAAATTACGGAGTTATAGATGCTTTTCTCTTTTATTTTCACTTTTAAGGTAGTTAGCCATGAAATAGATTGATTTATTAATAACTATTCCAAAAAACATTGAACGGTTTTTTTCATTGGGTATTCAGATATAACGAAAAAACTAAATAAGTAGAAAGAAATTAAAGTACATCATAATGGTTACAATTTATGTTCGATAAGTCCACCATTGTTATTTAGACACATATTGCATCTTTTTAAGATTGACATTACCGTTTTACTCACAGACCGCCTATCAATTTCTTCAATTGCTTGTAATACCGCCTCCCTTAGGTCACCAACTGTCTCATACTTTCTTTTGTATACTTTGTTTTTTAGCGCACCCCATAAATAGAAGTCTATAACTGCCAAATCGGGAGACTGGGGTGGCCTTTCGCGTGGGCCCTTTCTTCCTATCCAAGAGTTTGGATAGATATTATCTAAGTGTTGTCTTACTAATAACAAGTTATGAGCAGGTGCTCCATCATGTTGGAAGCACGCAATTTCTAATCGAGTTTTCAAATTCAAATTATGCATTTTATCTGGTGTCGTCTTTGTTCTACATGGAAAGGTTTTTTTAGCCCAGATATGCTCATTGTGTACAAAACAAAATACGGCGATGTTCGTCACCAGCATGCAAAGATTGAGAACTGAATGTTTGTACGGGTGGAACTTGTGCGCTTTCAGTACCTTAACTACAGTTCGGTGAGATGTGGCAGCATCTGCCGCAATCTCACGAGTTGATGTATATGTATTTTGATTTAGCATTGCCAAAACATTTATTTATGCTGCTTCGTTAATTTGATTACGTTCCTTTGGTGGCTTAGTAAAAGATCCATATCTACGTAAACTATTGTAAAGCCTCTTAGATATACATAGAGCAGGTTGACGACTATTAAAATATCTATGAAAGTATTCCTCAGCTGCACGAACTGAATTTTTATGGCATATGATATAACATTCCGCCATATTCAGTTTTTCTTCGTTAGAATATTCCATCTTATCACGAAAACTTGTCAATATCGACTCTCAGTTCAGCACTACTAATGGAAATACTCTCAGAAGAGGAAACGTCAAAGTGAAAACAACCTCTTTCATTGCTACCTACGTTAAAAGTGAAAATAAGAGAGAAAAGGTTCCATAACTCCGTTATTTTTATGAATAACTATATCGAGTATTATATCGTTGAAAAGCTCTAAAAATGTCCGATTTTTTGAGATCATAGCCAACTATGGTTTCTATTCAAAAAAAGATAAGTTTGTGACATATCTCTAAAACGAGAGCTGTCACGCAAACGAGGACATGACAATCATATTCGGGGTATAATTCCCTTCAATTTGATATTTACACTTTTTTTATAAAATCAAAAACAAAGGAGCCAGAGGGATTTTACTAAATCCACAGAATTTTGTTTTGTCAAAATATCTAATAAGCCATGTCTTTGTACAAAAATCCGAAAGTGTCTAAATTGGGCCAGTAAAACTGAAGATCTTCCCCAATTTATCCACTGCTCTATCTCCGCTAGTTTCCGAGATCCCCATACTGATTATCAACAAAAAACTCACCCTGTATAATGTTTTTTACGTAAATTTTCCAACAGATTTTCTTTAACCGTATGTAATTCCTTTCATCCTTCGAAAAATAAAATCCTTTTCAGTCGTCATCACAAAATCAAGTGTCCTGTCTGCCAACTTCGACCTCGACAACCTCCCGTTTATTCCCGCTTTAATTAGTGTAGTTGCTCTGACGATGGAAAATGCAGAAAGGTCCTAATTTGGCCTCAGTGAGGTTGGTATTCCTTTAATAGTATTGTCGACACCACAAACGGTGACAACTCGAGTTGGATCGCATCCTTGACGCTATTTTGTCACAAAGCTCGACAAATTGCATTTGAAATTATGCGGACGCGTTTATTTTTCTACTTGTGGGTTTAAGGATTGTGACGTGTTCTCCTTTGTAGTTTTTTTGTGACTTCTTTTAAAAGCTGTCTGAATTAGAATATAACAATTTATACTAATTTGGTTTTTATTTATGTTTTACCTTTGTTTCGCACGTGAAAATTTCGCAGTTAGCATACTACAAATGTTCTTTTACCTTCCAACACCATTGTCAATCCAATTTAATGGAAGTCTGTAGTGGAACAACAAACTCTTGTTTTGTTATAGATTCAGCTTTTATAAATAACACTAAACTACATTCTTGAAGTGGTACATCACATTGCTTATGAATTTTTGCTGTTTCAGCTTAATTGATATAGAATTAATTGCTATAGTCCACCAAACCTTAATTTAGAAACAAATAATGGTGGAAGCCTTTACTTTGTCCTTACAAACCTAGATATATCTATACCCTTTCACTTGGAGAATTAGAAGTTCGTTTTCTGTTCACTGAATGGTTCCAAGGAGAAGCTCTAAAGTCTTTCTTCGTCAGAAAAACAATATGCTTACAAAACTGCCGCTGGTGGTGTGACGAAAATCCTAATTTTCTCATATATTGTCGCAATTAATACTCATTTATAACAAATGTTTGTTGCGGTGTTTTGGATAAACACATAGTATGACTGTGATAATTTGACAAGCTAAAGGACCAGGCACCTTTCTTACTGAGAAAAAGATAAGTTTTCGAAAACGAAAGCTGTCACGCAAACGAGGACATGACAATCATATTCGGGATACAATTCCCCTCAATTTTGGTATTTACACTTTTTTTATAAAATCAAAAACAAAGGAGCTTGAGGGATTTGATTAAATCGACAGAATTTCGTTTTTTCAGAATATCTAGTAAGCCATGACTTTTTACAAAAATCCGGAAGTGTCATTAAATTGTGCCAGTAAAACTGCAAATCTTTCCGAATTTAACCATTGCTCTATCTCCGCTAGTTCCCGAGATTCCCATACTGATCATAAAACAAAACTCACCCTGTATATATAATCGGTCTCTTTATACTCTACAATCTACAAAATGTTAAACTCACTGCACAAGCTTACATATTAAAAACGGTAGGTTTTTTATACTACCCTGTAGTTATAAATTTTCTCTGGGTCTGCCTTTTATATTTCGGGATTAGAGAACAAAAACAAATATTAATCATCGAAAATCGCTTTATTGGTTTTCAAAATATTCCCCATGAAGATCTATACACTTTTGCATGCGTTTGAACCAATTGTCGAAGCACTTTTTCCACTCTGATTGAAGTATTTCCAAAACATGCATTCTAAACGCAGCAACCGCTTCTTCAGGTGTCGAAAAACGTTGACCTCTCAGTTTGTTTTTTACGTACGGGAATAAAAAGAAGTCATTTGGTGACAAGTCAGGACTATACGGCGGATGACTCATCAAATCGATGTTTTGAGTAGTCAAAAATGCAGTTGTTTGAGTCGATGTGTGAGAGCTCGCATTGTCGTGGTGAAGAGTGATCCGTCTTCGGGGGTTGGTTTTCCTCATTTCTTGGAAGACAACTGGCAAACAAATGGTTGTGGTACCACTCATAATTGACTGTTCTGCGTTGTTCTAGTGGTACGGTTGCGACATGTCCCGTTTTTCCGAAAAACTGGCGATCATATGCTTGGAAGTGCTTTGTGCGCGAACAACTTTTGTTGGATTCGGCTCATCTTGAAACACCCATACAGTCGACTGCTGTTTACTTTCGGGCTCATACGCGTAAATCCACGATTCATCACCTGTCACTGTGTCATAAACGTGTTTTGAAGCACCGCAATCGTATTTTTTGAACTTTCCTTTCGACCAATCGACATGAGCCTTTTTTGAACGATTGACAAATTAAGTGGGATCCAACGGGAACAAATTTTTTTGACATTCAAATGTTTATGCAATATTGAATGTATGCTGGTCCCACTAATGTGTAAGGTTGACTCAATCTCACGATAGGTCACATGACGATCTTGCAATATCAGTTCGCGCACAGCATCAATGGTTTCCGGAACAACAACTGTTTTTGGACGACCTTCATGAAATTCGTCTTGGAGTGAACTACGACCTCGATTGAATTCACCATACCATCGATAAACAGTGCTCCTTGATGGAGTTTCATCGCCAAAAATTAAATTAAGTTCATCCATGCACTGTTACTGACTTAATCCACGTCGAAAGTTCTAAAAAATAATCGCACGAAAATGTTCACGATTTAATTTCATTTTTTGGCCGAGATGAATCCTTTAAGTTACTATAAACAACACATAGTGCTCGTATGTCAAAACGTTCTGAGTACGTATAACCTCAAAAATGTCAAACTTTACGATAGAGCTGTCAGTTGTCGAAATATAAAAGGCAGCCCTCGTATCTTTAAAATAATTTTCAAAATACGAAAAAAATATATTTGTTTTCGCCATTTGATATATTACATATATAATTTTGGGAGGCAAATTACAGATTTAAGTGGAAACCATAATATATCAAATCAAAGGGCTCATTATGACGAATACAAATATATTTTTTTAATATTTTTAAATTTAATATATTAAAATATATTTCCAAAAATTTTTTAAAAAAATACCAATTCACAATTAAAAGGGTATATTTTTTATAAATTTAATACGCTTCTTTTATTAGGATAAACATATGAAAATGCACTCATTCCTTGCTTGTCTGCATCTAGAACATTAGAATCTTGAAGGTGGTACGGAACCCTTAGTATGCGAATCCAACTCGCACTTGACCAAATTATTTGTTTATAGAAATAGTATTTTTTATATTTAAGAATAATTTCGAGATTGTTCGATCGATGGAAAGCTCTATGGAGTGTTCACCCTTGGGTCGCAACGAGATAATTCTTTTCGCAAAAACAGAGTAATTAATATGCAATTTAGTGTATATTCCAATCGGCGAATCGATAGGAAAGTGCATTTTGATGAAATTGTCTCTTCGCCAATGTTAGTCGTTAGGGTGATTTACCATTATCATCGAACTGAGTGTAGAGTGCTTAATTTGAATTTCGCTCAATTATTCTACGCGGGAATTATTACTCCCCGACACATTTCGATGCGAGAGTGTGAAATCGACTGAAAATGAAATCGGCGGACATCAATTTTCCAGACTATATAATTTGGTATAGCCAGGCGAGAGCTATCCCTTCTAGGTCGGCAGCTTTTCTCCGATCGATAAACGAGCTCACTTAAACTCGCTCTCTTGGCCGCCCGTCTTTCCTTCCAGCTCTATCTCTCCTTTCTCGTAGACACGGTCTCACGGTGAAACCGAATTAGAGAGGCGAAGCACCCAAACACTCTTTCACTACAAGTTGTTCTTCAACAGATTTCTGGCAATCTCTAGTATTATGTTTCTCTCTTTTTTTATCACGATTTGGTCGTGATAAAGACTTGAAATACCCGGCGAATCTGTTAGGAGATATAAAAGACTGATCATCTCAATTCATAAATTGGAATGGCTCTATTTGAGGCGTTTCAAAAAAGCGCAAAGAATCCCGTCACGGGTGTTTTAACAGGCGGTTATTTAAAGAGCAGGAATACGTTTTGTTACTCTATTATTTAAAGGAAAAATCCTGGCGTTCAGATTATTCAAAAATTGTTCAACTAAAACAAATGGCTTTTAAAATTACTTATTTTTCAAAAATTGGATGGTGGTAGCCGTTCCTTTGTTATAGTCAATCATTATGATTAAACACAAAAAACTTACTTTGTAATAATATTTTTTGCACCACCCTGTTTGACTATAATTCTACTGCACCCTCTATTGCAAGTACCCGGTAAATGCAACCGCTAGTAGGCTACCCTATGTAATTATTTTTTCTAATCACCCTGTATAACTATAATTGCACTCCACTTAATATTATACAGTCTGTACATGCAACTGGGCCACCCAATAAAACATTTTGTTTCTAACATATTTGGAATCACCCTGTATAATTGTAGTTTATAGCGCCTTATATCTAAGTCTATTTATATATGCATATGTAACGACCCTCAAGAGAACTTTATTGTGTGCCTCAAATTAATATGAAAACACATAACTTTTTACCCATCCAAAAATGGCCTAACTAGTACTTTTTACTTTAAAATCTTGAAATGTTCAGGTATAAAAATGTAATGCAGGAATAATAGTGACAAGACCCTACGCATTGAAAGAATTTTTCAAGAGCAGTTTTATTTTCAAGTAGGTCACCAAATCACCCTGTATTGAACTAAACAGCTGACATAATTGTAACAGTCTCGTACTTTCTCGGTTAGTACGATTTTTCCCGAGTAAAAGATTGACTGATATCCAGTAAAACTGCAAAATAATTCGTTTTAATTAATCACTAATAATACTTATTCAAGTTTTATTTGCACATGGTATAAATATAAATAATTAAAAATATATTTGTATATAACATCTTGTCAGTGTTTTTTCCCACCTTTTGACTCAAATGGTTTAGCAAAATATTAGTTATTGTTATTAGATTTGTGATAAATCGATAACTAAAGAAATATATATACTCAACTTGTTAGGATCGGAAATAAAACATTTTTTAAAAAAATATAATCGAGTTCCACCTATAACTAAAAAGCTGAAAATAATTATAACAAAATACATCTCTAGCAAATAAATAACAAATTCAATGTTGTGAGGTACCTACACAGAAAATAAAAATGTAAACATTAAAGGTGCTCATTCTGTACAAATTAATTACCTACCAATCTAGTATATTTTTGAAGTCGGTGCCAAGCACATTTAAAATCCTGCATTACGTACTTATCTACTAATTCATCAAACTCTATTGTTGCCAAATAGCACGTATTTGCGTGGTATACAAACAAAAGGAGCTTGGTACTTATTGATTTAAGGAGCCGAAAATACTATGCTTTATTACCATGCTTGAGATGTACATAGAAAATTTCAGATTCGCAATCAAAACTTCCAATGTCTACAATTACCGCACTATTACTTTGGAATTAAAATATTTATGAGGAAATGTCGATTACGTCAATTCGATGAAATTTTTGATAAGACTATTGGAATTTTCGGCGATATTCTGCGAAACTGCAACACCACCTAGGAATCTTCCTTAATAGATTACACGTTCAAACACTATACACATCCATAAGAGGTTTTTGAAAAATCGGCCAGTATGTTAGGGATATTGGTCGATTTCCATGCACCCATGTGTTCATTCAGAATTTTCATCACTTTACCTATAGAATTCTTTTCCAAAATTTGAAGTTTAACCAATCCAGTTATATAGTCTATTAAACAAGACCATATTCGTTCAGAAAGGTTCACAATAGGAGTAAAAATCAGGTAACATATATACAAAAAAATAACGCTAAATTGATTACCTCCTCCTTTTTGGAAGTCGGTTAATAAAATGTATCAATTACTTATTGTACTTCCGTAAAAGTTTTCATGTGGATTCTTTGGTAAATGCACAAACTTATAATAAACACATGCAATATGGTCAATTTATTAGCAGCTGTCGTCATCGTTTTTGTAAAAAATGTCCCCGCAAATGAATAGAAAAGAAGGTTTTAGTGCATACATCTTAGTAAGTAAGACTCGATTATTTAAATAATATTTAAGTCTAAAGTAAATCTACTTTAGACTGCTGTCAAACATCTCAATGTCAAATTCTGAACTCAGAATTAAGGCTTAAGCTACTTGTTCATAGATGGCGCCTACTCAAATAATGTATCCTTAATTTACTTATTTTAAAAGATATAAATAAAGATTCTGTGTATATTCTACGGCACATCACCTTTCGTATAGTAAACGTTTCATTACTCTCATTACAAAATAAAGGCCGAAAACGAGGTAGTGGGTTTCCCTCTTCAAGTATTAATGATAGTATGATATGATTTAATCAATACAGAAATATTTATCTAATTCTAATGTCACCTCTCAGCTTATCGTGAAGTGCTTAAACTATTTTTGGCAGCAGATTTTACACACTGCAATTGCTCTCCTCACGACTAGCGCCACCAACGCGTGTTTGTTTATCCGCAAAATCCTTCAAAATGCCGTTGTATTTCCTACATCATTTTAAAAATTAGCAAGGTCTTCTTTGTCGACGTACACCCCGTTGATGATGAAAGGCTTCGTTCTTTTGAGTTCGGCGTGATGATATTTACTGACAGGAGGATGTTCGCCCCATAAAGAGAGACACACAGACAGAGAGAACGCTAAAGAGGGGGAGGAGGACCTTTTGATTCATTTTTCACGCGTATTAATAATGTACTGTGCAATATATGTCCTGTTCATGACAACGAGGAGTGCATATATTTCTGCATTGTACTTGTCGTTTCGAAACATGAATCATACATGTTCAATACGCTTCGACACTTCAATAATGAAACGGCGGTGCATTTTTTTTGTTGTTTTTTTTTTCGTTACTTTTTTTGTTGTCAACGCTACATGTGCTCCATTTTTATCACCGTTGACTATGGCATTACGTTTACATATGTATGTGCATGTATTTTGTATATTTATTCTAGATGCATTTGGATTAATGTGTGAGTGCATGCTATGCCGGCGTGTTCAAATGCAGACGGGCTGTACGAGCATAGACAAACAGATAGCCGATTCCGATCTTTTGCAATCCTGAAAAATGCTGAAAGCATAATATTTCACTCATTATGACGTGGCACGTTAATTAAAACTCTGTTAAATGAATATGCACGTGCTGATGTCGTCGACGATGTTGTTGTTGTTGTGCAGACTGGTGCTCGGGATAATTATGTTGCTCACTTGAAAGGTTTATTTCTTAGATTATTTTAAGTTGCACATCTCATTTATTCCTACGCGGTATCTGGTGCTGATCTCTTTGAGGATCGCTCCTGCGTATGTTTGTTTGTGATGAAAGTAACTCGAGAGATGGTGGGTCCGCATTGAAAACGCCAGTCGGCATAAAGAAATAGCTAGTAATAATGACGAAATTGCATACAGGCAGTAGTAAAAGGTGCTTCACCATCTTGGGAAATCCGCCATATTGAATTTCTCAGAACCCTTTCATCTGCCACCCAAAAAAAATTGGTCGGCCATGTTGGATTGATTAGTTTACCATGCATTGTGAACCAAATCCAATGTATATGCATTTGGGAGACTTGAGTACAAACACCGGAACAAGTGAAACTTAATAAGAGCTTATAAACAGGAAGCTTCTTGAGCATTTTTTGGATACTATCACGATACTGTCAAAATATTACGCGGTTGACTCTTATAGAAATTATTCTGCTCAGATGTTCTAAGACCAAAAAATATTTACATTGTTTCTACTCCAGACCTAATTTTGTTTAAGAGGTACCAGTTAATACAAAAAAAGAAGACACAATTTAAAGTATTTTATCAGACATTATTATTGTTTACTAATGTTATTGGTCTAGCACAACTGCTATACCATTTTTGAGAAGTTTATCAACCTTAACCTGTTTATAGTATTGATTTGAGGGTTATGAAGTATTTCAATAGCTTATATAGGTCTTTCAGCAGCTTTGACATATAGTGTTTTCCAGTAATTTTGTTTAGAGTTCTAAGAAGGCATCTTGTATATATTTCAGTTCAAGGCGGTGTTTTTGTGCAACCCAAACCTTAACTGTTGTATCAATGCTAACCAGCAAGTATGTTAAACATTATTATGAATTTCAGAATGCTTTATATAAAGATAAAACAGTTGAGCTCTGGGAAGTCCCTTGCTCGCATAAAAATTTGAGTGATATACACCTAATACACAACTCAATATATTATTATAAATTAGCAAACTATATTAATAGTGAACATTCAAATATTGAGTTTTACAGCAGAATTTGAAACAAGTAGTGAAATTAGTTTTTTACACTCAACTATTAGTAAACAACAATAAAACATTCTCGATTTACCACAAACCTACATGTTCTTTCATAATCATTCGCAATAGCTCAGCATTTTATAGTACGATTCATGTATTAATAAATCTACTTTTGAATCGATTTATTTTAGTGTTAATTTTTGCCAGGAAATATTGAGTCTCTATTTATATGTAATGTTTTTTTATTGTTATCATCAAAGGATCTCCAATGCGGTTTTGTTTTACGTTTAACTCCTGTCAAGTTAAACTCCCTTTACGATTTTAATAACTAACACTTGATGATTTTACTTTAGCTAATCTTGTTCATAAAAATACTTCGTGTCCATTAATGCCGAGATATTCGGCTAATCTATATGTAAAAATTTCGTTACGTACTAGTCATAAAGTTAAATTGACTGAACTCGACGCAACAAGATCAAATGGGGCCCCAATAAAGCAACCAATGAAGTCTAGAGTATTCTCAGTACATCCCATTAGTAGTTGTTGTACACCGGAACTGAAGATATAAATTTAAACGGTGTATTACAACGCCATCTTGCGGTGGCGGTGTTAATTTAAACGGTGTCTTGAGGGTTGCAGCGAGCAGGTAGTTGAGCGCCATCTTGTGATGGCCGTAAGTATTAATTAGAAAAAAGTCAATACTTGGACGGGTTTCGATCTCGGCACCTCGCTTCGGAGATGCCGTTCCGATCATATGCGCTATGTGGTTATAATGATATAAGTTTCTTCAGGAGAATAGGTATCTAAATTTTGTAGGTAGTTTTAGAGATGTTGGCATTTAGTATATTCGGATTCGGCATGTTGAAATTCGGCAATCGACATATTGAAAATTGGCATTCGGCATATTGAAATTCGGCATGTTGAATTTCAGCTCGCGGGATCATAAGTCAAGATACATATGTTAGAATTGAAACTTAATAACGGGAATGTTAGGAATAAGATATTGGGAACGGGGATGTTGAAAATAGACATGTTGGATGGTTGGAAGAAGCATTCTAGAGTTGAAATAGGAATGCTGGAAACAAGAAGAAGTTATTCAGTTTAACCTCAAACTGACATTGACCTTGATGAGGTAGTTACAAAACTACACTACTTTGAAGTCAGCAAACAGAGAAAAAATTAAATTACATGGGCTTTCTAAGCTACATTGGATTTTTCTCCCTTTGACCTTAGAGTGAACTTGACCATGACCTATTTAAACAAACCTCGGATTCGACTCGACTCCAAAAACATATAAAAAGCATGGTTACTCTTTCCTCAGTAATTTTTTTCTCGGGTTGACCCTGAAATAACCTTGACCATACCCTGGCTTGAAAAGGTCAAACGGACCTCAGATTCAGGTTCAGCGACCTCGAAAAGTAAGGGTTATACTGGTCTAGTCCGACGCGCAGTCCACTTTTATTCTTTTTTATGGCTCTGTGTAGTTACTTAGGTATTATTCATTGTATATTTGAGAATATTTGTGTTGTAGAAACACATGTCGTTAGTGAGCAGAATAGATCAGGGTGAATCTTGAATTGTCTTTTGAGTTTTGAATTTGGTATTAATTCCTAACGATTGTTTTGTTTTCTCTTTATTAGTGAATTTTTGAGGTAATTATTTTCAGCAAGAACACCTTTATATTATAGAATAGTTTTCAGTTCTATGTTTTTATCCTTACTGATTGTTATTGTTAAATATTTCCAAGTCCATCATATCATATTGCAAGTGAGTGTTTACAAGTATTAACACTCTAAAATCAAACAATCAATTGGGACGACGATTGTGAAAAACAACCTTTTCCACCAGCAAACTCGAAACAAGTGAATCTCCCGCTCGAATAAAACCTTCCTTCTCCTCCTTTCCTAATTCCTAAGTGCACAAATTGCCTCGCGTGTAAGTCGCATCCCGAATCCGACGCTCTCGTGTATTATTAGGGTAAAAAAAATCGATGAGATGACGTCGCAGTCGTCGTCGTCAAACGACTTCACAACACACAACTATAACACACACACACACAACACACACACACGACGACGAGGAAGAGAAAAGGGCGCGAACACTACAAAAAGAGAAAAAAGAGAGATTTTGATGTACAAGCACACTGGCACACACAGGAGGAACGAGTGAAGAGTTCATGCCGTTGCTTTGTTACTGACCTGCCTTTTTGTCGTGTGTTAGGAGAGAGTGACAAATGAATCGACTCCTTTGATCTCACGGCTCGGCAAAGACCTCCACATAATACCTGTCGAATCTCTGAGTGCTTACTGTTGACGCGACCTTTTCTGTTTCTATGCAACTCCATACGTACGTACATACATACACATGATAAATGAATGCATACGTATACACGATTCTTTTTTTTTTTTTGACTAGGCCAATTATTGAACTGAGACGGATTCGAAATATCAGCAGACAAAGTCCGAAACAGATGATATTTATTATTTAACATTTTTCTTCGACTGATTTACTATATGCAAACAGTTTTCACATTTAGATATTTTAAATACAGTTTAATTTCATGACAACAAAAATAATAGAAGGGAAAGTATAACAAAAGTTTAATTAATTACTAAGGATCGATTATAGATATTAACTATATTGGCCAAACAGGACGAGTATTTCAAAAATGCATATGAGAACATAATATTTCATTTTTAAGTAAAGTTTTGATCATAATTTAGTATTTTTGATTGTATGCTACTGTTTTGTCTTTAGTGTTATTTGTTGGAAATTTATTTTTCTGCGGGATTTGCAATAATTTACCTAGTTTTTTTCCCTTACTATACCTTTCTGTTAAACCTATATACGTCGAATCGACCGGCGATACTATACGGAGAAAATGATCCTGTATGTCTAACGAGAGACTTCGGCCGAAGGCATGTGTCTGCACCTTTCTGGTTCAAATTGGATTATTGGATCCAACCCTCACTACTTCAGGGTAAGTCAGCACCTTTACTTACGCACTATAAAAGCATTTCTATGTATAAACTCATACGCTGAAGATTTTTTTCCACAACATAAAATTTTAACCTCTTTTGCCAATTGTATCTAGAACCAATTTTTTTTCTATAAAGATACAGTTCATTTAAGGTAACATTTAATTGGTCCTTCGAGCCGGTATGCACAATAAAATTGGCCATTTCCAGCCATGCATATGTTTTTTTTTGTATTATCGATTATATTAAATATATACATCATTAAATTGACCCCCTCGAGCTATGAATATGTCACCTTTATAAATTGGTATTTTTCAAAATTCGTAAAATATGTTCTAACCAATGAGAAACATTTCGACGATAACAAAGCTTAAAAGTCACGATTGTAAAAAGTAAATAAGTAAACAACCCATTGTCTCCAACAATTTCAATTTGATAAAATTCTAAAAATTGCCACCCAATGCAAGAAACGGACTATGTCCGCTTGTGCTGAAAATACTTATACACCTTTAACCTCTTTGCAAAACAAAATGTAATTCCTCTCAGTACTACGTTTTTGTTTTGTTCACATGTAGGTTGTCTGGATTTCAGAATTTTAGATCCCTGTAGAAAATTTGCAGCTGATTCGAGAAAATTCAAGAATCAGTGGATATAAAAACAGTCAAATGATCTAGAATTTGGGTTTTTGATAAGAAGGAAGAAGGAATTTTAATACATCGTGGTTTAATGGATATTAAAGTTTTATTTTTCATTTCAAGGTATAATTTATGCAAAAGTAAATTCTTTGCACCCCAGTACTTATCAATATTTACTGAATTTGTTAATTATTATACGCACTCTTTCGTTATATTATTCTACAGAATTGCATCTTCTTTTGTCATAGATGTTTCTGAACTTCCTGCAATAATTTTTTATACTAATTTCTCGTCAAAACAACTTAAATCTAAAATTTTCACCGGAAAGGCAAAACTTCAGACACAACAAATTTATAAACCCGTTACCCCCCACCAGACCTTCCTATACGTAATTTGCTGTAGGCTTATATGAAAGCAATAAACATCCAATTTGAAATGATGAAAACTAACAAACACAAATAAAAAAGACACTGCCGCTGTTTTTCCAGAGACTAATGTATTAAAAAAATCAATCATTGTTGGCAATGCAGAAGAGTAATCCGATAAATTTGCTCTCAGAGAGTTTACATACAGTAATGTTTGAATTCATTTCCAGGAAACGACAAAAAAAATTGTATCGAAAAGATTCGTTAAGGTCTATCCTATATATATTATTCACTTTATTAGTGAAAAAAAATTTATGATTAATTCACGATTTAAATTCATGAAAAATTTGTCGATCTTTGCTAATATGTTTAAGTTCTTGTTCGATACATTAATGTTATAGTTTGTTCAACTGTTAGTGTGTATTATGTGAAACTATTTCGATTAAAAAACAAATACGTTATAAGAATAATCTATTGGATATTTATAAAAAAAATTTATAAATTCTTTATGAAAGGAAACAGACCGTTGATTGAAGTCGTTATATTTTTCATGATGCTTTTAATGTTAATAGGTATCCATATATCCAGAAACTGTAGCATTAGTATACAGTGTGGATCAGCCAAATGGAAGAAATTCGATAGCGTATAAAGGAAGGCTTGTAGGAAAACATATACGTCGATTTGTATTTTTAAATGTGCATTTTTTTTCAACAAAAAAGAATTATATAGGGTGTTTCATATGACAATGGCCAACACCAACTTTCTTATTTTACATGCCAGTCCCTGGGAATTATTTATTTATTGAATTCTCCAGAAAATTCTAAACATAATTCATGTACGATGTCCTACACCTATCATCAACTGTTTCGGACATATTAAATATTTTCAGATTTATTACAAAAATTATTAAAAAAAGAAAATTCTTTTATTTCACAAATTGCTACATTTCCTTTAATACTTACTTCCCATTTAGCTCTTGATATTGAGATAGTAAGCAAAAACTATTCCTTGGTTCCTTTTTACTGATTTGAAAAAACAACAGTTTTGTTTATTATCGTCAAAACTCATAGCCTTAGCATCTTGTCTGCCTGCATGACAGTGGTGATCAGTGTCAGTGCTATTGTCGTTTGAATTTCGTTAACTGTATCCCAAGGACCAACTAGCAAAATAGAAAAGCAGTTTCACGAGCTTGGTCCTGTAAGACAAATAAAAAAAGTAGCTGTCAATGCTGTCAGTGATAATACGAAATTGGATATTATGCGTGAGTTTCAAGAAAACACATAATTCTGGTAGAAAAGCAGCCCCACTGTTCAACATTAGTCACAGATCAATTTTTCGAGTATTAAAGGAAAGTAAAATGCATACCTATAAAATGATGCCCACTTAGGAACTGATGGAAGACGATTTCGATATAAGAACGTATTTCAGTGAACAAATGATGGTAAGGTTAGATAACAATTTGATCCAAGTATTATGTTTTGTTTTCTGATGAGAGCACACTTACACTTCACGGTCATGTTAGTCGTCAAAATTGCCGCTATTGCTGTAATGAGAATCCTCACTGGATGACAGAGATACCTTCGCAATATCCTGAAAAAGTTAATGTTTGGGCAGGAATTGTTGGAAATCATATCGGACGGCCTTTTACATTGATGGCAACTTGAATGGACATAAATATTTAGATCTACTCCAAAATAATTTCGTGCAAACTTTGACAAACTTATATCCTGAACCAGTAAACCGACAAATTCCTTCCAATACAATATGGTTTCAGTTTTTCCAAATCGGTGGATTGGGAGGCGCGGATCGATAGAATGGCCAGCTTGATCTCCTGTTTTGATACCGTTGGACTACTTTTCGTGGTCATATGTCAAAAGTACTGTATACAAAACTAAACCCCTCAACTTAGATGACCTAAAAAGAAGAATCACTCTTGCGATTAGATCACTCACGCCTGAGATGTTGAGTAACGTTAGAAGACAATTCTATACCAAATTAGCATTTTGAACGTTTCCTACACTGACATTAATGTTTTTTATATGATTAAGAAATAATCAGTATTACTTATTAGGTTTTTAGTGTAATCTAGCGAATTTGTGAGATAAAATACTTTTCTTTTTTAATGTTAATTTTTGTAATAAATCTGAAAACACATAATATTTCCGAAGTAGTTGAAGATAGGTGTAGGGCATTGTGCATGAATTATGTCTAGAATTTTCTGGAGAATAAAAAAAAATAATATACAGGGTCTAGCATTTAAAATAAGAAAGTTGGTATGGGTCACTGTCACATGACACACCCTATATAATTTTTTTTAAAGGTATGTTATTTTACATCTACCCCAACACCAGTTTCAACACAAAGAGAACAAGCTGACCACAGAGTTAACGACAATTCACATAATACTTTCTATCAATGAAGATTTGTCAAACTGACTCTCCCACACAATCCAGATTAAGATAACTTCTGAAACCTATCAACGACGCAAGTATTGGTATACGCAAGTAAACGAAATTAATTATACTATTCGTAATGAACGTAGTTTTAAATATTATATGCAAAATAAAACTTCGTTCATTTACACTTGTATATCAAATGGTACAATTTAATTATGTATTAAATATCGCTACTGTCAATTTAAAACTTTATTGACAATTTTCTACTATTTCAACAATTACTGTCGTCTTTTTTCTATTGGGTATATATACGACTGTTTATTTACCTTATGGAATAACAAGATGAGGTATTCTCCTCCATTATAATAATTGACGAATAATTGCAGTTGCGTGCAGAGCAATATTTTAACACAGCTTGGAACTCTTTTTGAAGTGGCGGCGTCAATTTCAGTTTGTAATAGTATAGAGAATTTTCTTAACACTACAGGTCTAGTTTATGTCTGCCACTTCTATTAATGTTATCAAAACTGCCAACGAAGTATTCTTTCATAAATGATGCTATTTTCATTAGATGTGCTCGTGTTTTCAGATCATTTTTTGTCGGTGTTCTGATTCTTGACGTTCGTCAAATCTCTATTTTAAATTATCGCAAACGGACCAATAGAATGTTAATTAGAACGAAGAGAAACTTTAGTGCTGGTATTGTATATTAATTTGATGTTTAATTTGGAGTTGTATATATTTTTCTTATGTGAAAGTGTGGGCTTTGTGTAGTAGTATTTTCTTTAAAAAATAAAACAGAGATGAACACGTCTATTGTACTTTCCTGGTCAAAATTTAACTGAGAAAAATCCAGTTTGAAAACTTAATGTATGATTCAAAACGTAATCTTCAGTAGCAGCTACGGTTAGGTGAATATGCAGAATAACAAATGTCGTGTTTTTTTTTTCTCAATTTCAACCCTACATTGTGTAACTCAAAACAATTCACTTATTATTCTCGGCTACGACTAATTGAATCAAAAATATTAAAAAATAAATCCGAGAACAATGTTACCCCGTAACATCAGTTTATGAAAGACCCTGCAACGAATAAGTTTTTTTTATTGTGTCGACATTTTCTGCAAGTGCATATAAAAATGCATGGAGCTGCAGCAGCCCTGGCCGCGCCGCCAGCACATTTATGCGTATTCGCAGTTTTTTTGAAATGAATATTCTTACAATGGCTTTAATTCAACCTAATTCCTCTCCAGTTTCTCGGAGCGCAATAATAACCTCTTTCACGGAAAGTACGGGGAATTGTTGTAGAATAAAATGGCTCGATGGAAAAAAGTTAAATAATTAGACTTTTTTTCCGAGAGAGTAAAAAGCCGAGCTCGTGATCGGAAAGCAAAGAGAGAACGAAATTATTACATCAAAAAAAAGGGAACGTACATGTGGAGTTCTGTGAGAAGGTTTGCCAAACAGATATGGAAGGTTTTGAGATATCGATTACGTACTCAAAAAACGAGCTAACTTACTTTTGTTGTAAATGCACAAAGCGTCAGAGGAGACTTCTGTCGGTATATTATTTCTGAAGAAAATAAAATAATCTTTTATAACAGCTCCCTATCTTTGAACTTCGAAAAATATCTTACGCAAGCTATTTTTCTATACAGTGATAGGCAAATGTGTGGAACCAAGCAAATATCTCTGGAATTATTAGATATATCAAAATGAAATTTGGAAGGTGGATACTGCAGTAGATTGCCTATTTGTTTCCAAATTTTTTTACAATTTTGAACTTCCTGTTTTACCGGAAGTAATGTCGATTTTAAAATTTGCAATGAAACACCCTGTATAGTATTTTAGTTTCTGATGAAACATTTTATTGCGAATACCAAAATATCGAGTTTGATATTGTTTACTTCAATACGTACCGAGATATTAACAGAAAAGTAATTAAGGAAAGGAAAAATCTAATATCCATTAAAGAAATACATAATCATAATTATTAAGTAAATGAAAGTGATTTTCAAAACATTGAAACTTAACTAAACTTAATGTATTAGATGTTCAAGCTGGGCACCGTTTACTTCTTGACAATAAGCAAGTCTCGGTTTTTAAATTCTCTAGTAACATTAGCTATTACTTCTGGTGTAATTCTCTGGATGCCTTGAGTTATTCTTGCAGCTAATTCTTGCAAATTATTTTGTCTATCAACATAAACCTTAGACTTTAAGTAACCCCACAGAAAATAGTCTAGTGGATTAAGGTCGGGACTTCGAGCAGGCCATTCATAAGTACCCCTTCTTCCAATCCATCTGTGATGAAATGCGAGCGTAATGGGGTGGTGCTCCATCCTGCTGAAACCAAATATTATTTGGTAATAATTCATTTACCTCCAATGCCGGAATAACTTGTGTCTCCAAGAGCTGTAAATATCTATCTCCGTTTAAAGTTTCTTGTAGGAAGAAGGGTCCCACGATTCTGTTGTTATAAATGCCGGCCTAAACGTTCAATGTTTGGGGATGTTGTGTATGAGCCTCTTGTACCCAGTTAGGATTACTTTGCGACCAGTAGCGGCAGTTATGTCGATTAACCGTACCATTTAAACAAAATGTAGCCTCGTCTAAAAACACCAATTTTCTTATACAATTATTATCACGGTTACAAATATCCATCATCGTTTCACAGAATTGCAAACGTCTGTCGAAATTGTATAGATGATATTTTTCTCACCTTAATATCCTTCCTACTGAACGACGGCTAATTTCATGCATATTGACGAGGTCGGTAGTGGATAAGTGAGGATTTTCTTCCAAAGATATAGCAACATTTTGAGCTACACCTTCATTACTTGCACTTTTTAACCGTCCACTTTTTGGTAAATTGCTAACTGTTCCACTTGTGTCGTACCTTCGCAAAGTTTTCGTCACTATTGAACGGGATATTTGTGTATTCGGATAAACAATGTTAAAATGTCAGAAACTTCTTGATGCGTCCTTTTCCTCTGCCCATACCCAATCATCATTAATATTTCAATTATTTCTCTTTCACTTAATTCGGCCATTTTACGATCAAATAAAACAATATAATCTTTTTACGTTCAAATAAAAAAAAAACTAATAACTTATTTTGACAACTACCGTTACTTCTGCAATGAATTTCATGGACTACTAAACTTGATTCAGATTTAATTCGCGCCCGATTTAAACAAACGCACGTGTATTTGACTATGGAACAAGCAGTGCTGTTGACTGTGACGGTATATTGCCACCGATTGGCCAATAGAAATACAAATCCTTACCGAGCGGTTTGTTTATATCGGGCGTAAATGAAATCTGAACCAAGTTTAGCTACCATCGAATTTTTCCTTTCCTTAGTTACTTTTCTGTTAATATCTGGGTAGGTATTGAAGTAAACAATATCAAACACGATATTTTTGTGTTCGCAATAAAATGTTTCATCAGAAACTAAAATACTATAAAGGGTGTTTCATTGCAAATTTTAAAATCGACATTACTTCCGGTAAAACAGGAAGTTCAAAATTGTAAAAAAATTTGGAAACAAATAGGCAATCTACTGCAGTATCCACCTTCCAAATTTCATTTTGATATCTCTAATAATTTCAGAGATATTCACTTAGTTCCACACATTTGCCCATCACTTTATATAGATATGGAAGGTCTTAATTTGACCAAAATAAGCCAAAAAACCGTTTATACATTTTTTGTCAGCCTGTCTGCCTATCTATGTTTTGTACTCGCATCACGTAAAAACTATTGCATTGAATGTCGCTTTCACCTATATGTTGCTAAAGTTCCAACTTAAAATATAAGCTCTGGTTTACCACAGGAAAAGATATTATTCCAATTGCTAAATTAACCTCAGGAGACTAGCGCACTTACACGGACAGATAAGTTAGTCGTTCTGTATAGCTGTAACAAAAAAAAATCATAGGTGGCGTTATTTATCATTTTTAAGGTTTATCCACGGCCCATAAATAAGCTAATGGCCATGTTGCTCCAAGCAATTTTCAAAGTCACGTGATCTATAGAAAGCGCCAGCAATCAATACCTTATTATCTTCTTACGAGGATTGTCTCAGAAGTACCGGGTCAGACCTATAGATGGCGGTAATGGTTTTATAAATACGAGTGTCTTAGAAAGTATACAATCTATGACGTATATATTTCAAGTTTTCAATAAAATTGCCAAAATGGAGGAAAGACCTCTGGGTAAGTCTGCATCCTTTAAGATGTTGGATAGCAGAGTTTAACTTTTGCCGTATAAGCTGCCAAAACTAGCATCACTCTGGTCCACCAAAGGAGGTGACGACTCCTGAGGTGGTGAAGAAAATCTAAAAAATCTTGAAAAAGGAATGACTTTCAACTTATTGCAACGTTATTTGCGAAAAAATCTAGCAAAAACAGCAGCATTTGGCTTAGAAGAAAGTGTTTTATCAAGATAATGCACCAGCTCATACTCGTAAATCCGTTATTGCAATGGCCAAAATTAATGAAATAAAGTTTACTACGTCTTGAGCTCTATTCGCCGGATTTAGATCTTTCGCTCTATTTTCTTTTCACGAATGGTGACGAAGTAACATCGGCAGTTAATGGCAATTTTGACAAGCAAGACAGATCGTATCATAAAAAGGGTACCTACCGATTTTAATAAACATCGGTAGAAAAATTCAATAGCGCTAAAAGATTATATTCAAAGAATGTCATTTTTTCCATAATTTTTGTTTTTTGTTTGAACACCTGGGACCATCCTTATATATGCATTTGGCTAATTTTGATTAACACAAGAATATGTTGCCGTCAGCTCATCATAACTTTTTAGTTTATCTTCCGAAAACTTTGATAGTTCCTCTAAAATATAAATAGTACTTACCACCCACATTTTCTTGGGAATTTTTGTTTGTGGAAAATTTACTTTTTTCACACTCAAACTTACACTAAAGTGTAATCCAATGAATCTTCAATTTTGGGGATGTTTTCAGTGATTTATAATAAAAAAAATAGAGAAGCCATTACTAAAACTCATTTTGTTCGCTAAAAAAAATCTCTTTGTTTTGCAAGGTCTCTTGCAAAAATATTTTAATCAGTTGGACTTTATATAAATATAGATGTAATTCTTTAGTAAGCATGCGCTGACGAGTAGCTGTTATAATGTCCAGATTTTCTACACTTGACGAATCGAGGTCTCTAGACTTTCGACCTCACCCTCGCGAACAGCAAACCATAGTATTTTGCACATATTGGTTACCATACCCTTATCTAAAATTCACTTTGATACAAAACTACACAGAATAAAAGGTATTGCTGCCAATAACCGTTATAACTCTCAAATGATCGACATGTTAACCATAAAATTAAATAGAAAGGCTAAATGAAGTATATCCTGATACCCCAAATCATTTATCGGTTCTCTCTCACAAAAATTAGCCCTATTTTTATTAAACAGGAACATTTATACAGATTATGAAATGAATAACAAGTTAGAAGAACATCTATGAAACTATAGAGACAAAATTAACAAAAATAACAACTCGGGTGTCTATAAGTTAACATGTGGAGTTGCCCTAGTTTCTACCTCGGTCATACCTGAAGATCATTCAAGGTAAGATGGGGTAAACATACCAAAGCTTTAAAAAATATTATATTTACAACAAGAAAGTAAAAAATTATATATTTTACAGTCACTAGGAATTATTCACAATACCTCTTTAATGATCAAACCGAAACCAATTCATCTTACTGAATATTTTCAATAGAATTGTATAAACTCATTACAGACATAATTTATTCCTTCTAAACCCGTCAATTCAAATACTTGTTCTTTCCTAATAGTAGTATTTTCCTTATACCTGGTTAAATCTCCCATAATTTCAATAACCCTCTTAAAAGTATCTGTAGTGGCTTCCCTTTATTTCTTTGCACTACGGGAAAC
This sequence comes from Octodonta nipae, assembly GCA_034190945.1. Taxonomy (NCBI): domain Eukaryota; kingdom Metazoa; phylum Arthropoda; class Insecta; order Coleoptera; family Chrysomelidae; genus Octodonta; species Octodonta nipae. The sequence goes on along the minus strand of CM067216.1, from coordinate 36,586,300 downwards.
CCCCCCCCCCCCATCATCTGAGTGGTATGCTTTTTTAGTGTTTATTGTGCTAAAGTCAAGCTTCAGTGACGTCAAGAGAGATCTAGCCCCCCAAATGAGCATCCTGGATCCGCCCCTGTTTCTTTGTAATAATTATAGATATTTAGCATTTAGCTCTACATTTTATTCTGAAAAAGGCAGTAACCTGCGGAAACAATATTGTCAATAATAAATAAATGTAAGTGAAAATTACCAAAGTGTGTTTATAATTATTATAATAAATATTCAAATGAATTTTCACTAAGTAACGACGAAAACAATCATCAGTTAAAGAAGTCGGTTAAAAAATCCCTCGTATTCATCTCTAACTTTTTTACAATAAAAGGGGAGCTTCTAGGAAGCTATTGTTTTAGTCCCAGACCGTAATCGCATTCCCAACCGGTGCAACAAACTTCCAAGCGTCGTTTTTACAACATAATTATGTAGTCTTCATTTTATGCAGCCTAGTAGCAGCATATGTGTCTAGTAAGCTCATACGAGGTAGATTACCGCTTAAACCAGACAAATGACACTTAAAATTATCTGGAGAACGCGGGACACATTTAAACGACTCGTTAAATTCTCGGTTAGGAGCTCGTTAATGTTTTAATTGTTTCGTTGAGCATCTCAGATTTTGTGCAGATGCTGCTTCTGGGTGCAGAGACTTGCAATTCGCAGCGTACCAGTTCCCGCAGCCGACCCTCTATGCCCCCCGAGACCCCTGGCATGCTGTTCTTGATATCGGAACAGATTTATTGCCGGTCTTCCCTAGTTTGGGGGTAATATTCTCGAAGTAGTATATTAAAACTAATGCATCGCACATTACGTTCAGCAGATATAGCATTGCACGTATATATATATAGCGCCTAGCCGGGTCGAATCGTTCCAAAACTTTCTGCTAATATTTAAAGATATATTCCGAAGTTTCGCTATAATATGCAAATATCTTGCGAAATGCTAGTACATCTTGCCGAACTTCTCCGAAGATACGTTTTTACATGAAATATGTTCCTTCGTCTGCGTATATATTCTAATTTAAAATATAAAATACAAATTTATACGAGAACCGCGCCGAACGTAGTTCAATTCCCCGTGGAAACGTTGAAATTGATAAATGTGAAATAAATATTAACTAGAATTTACCTCTTATATATCCAACGTATAATTCAGCTTTCATATTCTCTTCGAAAAAAAAAACGAAACAAATTCTAACTCTTTTTCTATTACTTAATACGTTGTGTTGTTTACAGTTTTGAATTATTCATCGTTAGTCAATATCGTAACTAGTTTTTAATAGCTGAAAATATTCCTTCAATTTGTATATTTTAATCATTCATTTGATGTGGCAGGTGTGTTTATGTGTGGAGGCATTTAGAAGTATACAACGTTAAATACAATCATTGATCATAAACATGTAACTCTTTAGATGTCGCCACTAATTATGGATATATGAGGGCTGCCTTTTATATTTCGGGATTAGAGAACAAAAACAAATATTAATCATCGAAAATGACTTTATGGTTGTTCAAAATATTCCCCATGAAGATCTATACACTTTTGCATGCGTTTGAACCAATTGTCGAAGCACTTTTTCCACTCTGATTGAGGTATCTCCAAAACATGCATTCTGAACGCACCAACCGCTTCTTCAGGTGTCGAAAAACGTTGACTTCTCAGTATGTTTTTTACATACGGGAATAAAAAGAAGTCATTTGGTGACAAGTCACGACTATACGACGGATGACTAATCAAATCGATATTTTGAGTGGTCAAAAATGCAGTTGTTTCAGCCGATGTGTGAGAGCTCGCATTGTCGTGGTGAAGAGTGATCCGTCTTGGCGGTTGGTTTTCCTCATTTCTTGGAAGACAACTGGCAAACAAATGGTTGTGTACCACTCAGAATTGACTGTTCTGCGTTGTTCTAGTGGTACGATTGTGAGAACAACTTTTGTTGGATTCGGCTCATATTGAAACACCCATACAGTCGACTGATGTTTAGTTTCGGGCTCATACGCGTAAATCCACGATTCATCACCTGTCACTATGTCATAAACGTGTTTTGAAGCACCGCGATCGTATGTTTTGAACTTTTCTTTCGACCAATCGACACGAGCCTTTTTTTGAACGATTGACAAATTGTGTGGGATCCAACGCGAACAAATTTTTTTGACATTGAAATGTTTATGCAATATTGAATATATGCTGGTCCCACTAATCTGTAAGGTTTACTCAATCTCACAATAGGTCACGTGACGATCTTGCAATATCAGTTCGCGCACAGCATCAATGGTTTCCGGAACAACTGTTTTTGGACGACCTTCACGAAATTCGTCTTGGAGTGACCTCGATTGAATTCACCATACCATCGATAAACAGTGGTCCTTGATGGAGTTTTATCGCCAAAAATTAAATTAAGTTCATCCATGCACTCTTGCTGACTTAATCCACGTCGAAAGTTGTAAAAAATAATCTCACGAAAATGTCTACGATTTAATTCCATTTTTTGGCCGAGATGAATCCTCTAAGTTACTGTAAACAACACATAGCGCTCGTATGCCAAAACGTTCTGAGTACTTATAACCTCAAAAATGTCAAACTTTACGATAGAGCTGTCAGTTGTCAGATTGCAACACTAGGGTTGTCCAATCCCGAAATATAAAAGGCAGCCCTCGTACTATTCTAGCTCAAGCAAATTACTCCCATTTTTCCGAAGAAATTTCAGTGCTAAGCTTTACTGATATAAATAATTGAGATGGTAGTACTACTGGACATCCTAATTTCTAATATCCGGAAACCATTATTAACAAGGCGTTTGAACTGGATAAACCATCTAGGTAGGCAGATGAAACCCTTAAAAGTTTGTCGGAACAACTTTGACGTATTGTGCACAGATATAAAATCAAAATGAAACGTGAGATCAATCATTTGAAGATAACGAAACTCCAAGAAAATTTCGAGGGAGATCCCTATTTCAGATATTTACTATTCCTGAGTTTTAATTTTTGAAAATTTGGTTCCAATAATAGGTTTCCAGTAATTTTCAGGCACTGGAAAACCAATTAACCTAATGAAACATGAACAATACGACTTTGGTTTTCAAGGACAGGAACTGTTTGGTCTATTTCCAGTGCAATCATATACAGGGTGTCCTATAACTAATCGACAATACGATAACTGCAGTTAGAGGCGGTAAAAATATACCGATTAACTGAAACATGCCTTAGTAAAATGTTTGTATTAAACGACATACCGGCTCCTAAAGTAGGGTTTTGAAAATTTGTGATATTTGAAAAACGGCTACAATAATTGCATTCAAATTTTGTACAGCATAGTTTTCAAGGGCAATAAATAAATAAAATATCACAAATTTTCCAAAACCAAATACCAACTGTACATCGTTTATTACATTTTACTAAGGCACCGCCTCTAACAGCAGTTATCGTATTGTCCATTATTTATGGGACACCCTGTATACTAAAGTAGGAGTATCGAGGTGTTTATTCGGTAGTTTTGTAATAAATTAACTTCTGTAGAACTACTTTCATACCGTGTTTGAATTGCACGAAAATTAATTAATTGTCGTAGATTACCATAATATTCTTTATTGTTGTATTTGTAGGATTATTTAATATAGCAGAATGAATGAATAAGAGTATTAAAATCAATAATTTATCGTAGTATTGATGATTATGACTTTAGAACATGGTGCAAAGAACAAGCGAAAAAGTAGGGTTTTTTTAGTGCAGTGTTTATCATCATTACTATGAGCATTTAACATCTTACCAGGGTGGACTATCGAAGATGCGCCCTAGTATCATTGAACTGGCTGCATGGGAGGATCCAAGGGTGGCGGAGCCTCAAAGTTAGCAAGTTTAATATTAAAACGAGGAAATCTTAACTTCAAGAGCCTAAAAGAATGTCACTTCTATGGGTTTACACGTCTGAACGAGTATTTTTAATATAGAAGCCCAAGAAATCTGAGTTTAAAATTATATTTAGGTAAATAGGTAAATTTAGTACAGGATCCCCCCCCCCCGGAGGCACGTGTCTTGATCCGCCCCTGACTGGTTGTCTTCTATAACTAATAGCAATGCCTCAAGTTTGCTGGATAGAGATGTACTAGTAAACCCTGTGAGATGATAAAGATGAGGGCAGAATCAACACAGTGGAGCATTGATGAAATTGTTCCGAAGAAAACTAGTGAGTGAAGCATCAGTTAGAAACTGGAGAGTTGTAAATAAACGGACATAGAAAACATGGGACCAGAGTTTCTCCTGTTAGATTCTTGGTCATCTTACATTAGAGCATTTTCTTAGTCTTTTAATAGCCTTTGACACCTTTAAGTGATTTTGTTGCCCATTTATTGCTCTGTCATCTTGTCAGATGTCTTGTCCATTGCCATTTCCGAGTTTTGCTTCGTGATTACAGCTTACTAACCTTGCACATTTTAAACCCTATTTTAATATTCGTAAAACAAAATGATAAAATACTTCAGAGTCTATTGAGTTTTTTGTATTAATTCTAAATTGTTCGCTTCTTTAATTGTTATTTGTTGCTGCAGTTCTTTTGAAATTTGAGCAATTAAGGCAGTTTGATCAGCATATCTTGGATGAATGAAACAATTTTCATCTATATTAAGTCCTTTAGTGTTCCATTCTATCTTCCAATACACGTTTTCTAGTGCCGCTGTGATCGCTTCATTCCTGTTTGCATTTAGTGGCTTTAGTAGAGATATTAACACAATTGACAAAGTTTAGTGGATCAGTTCATTATAATGTGTCTAGCACTATATTATGGGGTCCGGTCTTTAGCTCTAGTTCTAAAGAATATGGTGTGCTGCTATCGTTATATTTTTTGTCCATAGACATTTCTCGTACCAAATAAATGATCTGATTATTAAGCATATGACAATGTTAAAAGGAATAAGCTATATCAGGAATATTTTCAATACAGAATGGGTTGCGACAAGGAGACTCACTGTCTACAGTTTTGTTTAACCTAGTACAAGAAGTAATTCTTAGGGAAAGTGGTATTAACTCTAATGGGTTGATATATGACTCCAGGCACCAATGCCTAGCTTATGCTATTGTGCTGATAGCGAGATCCAAGGAAGAAGTTGTAAAGACGTTCAAACTGTTGGAAGCAAAAACCAGAGAATACGGCCTTGCAGTAAATGAAAATTAATCTCAATATATGGTTATGAGGGACAGCTCCACAAGTAATCTAGTTATGCTCTAGGGAGCAGGACATGCATATTAGACAAAGTAGATCATTTTGAATACCTAGGTGTAACAATAACATGTAATGGAAATGAATAGAAAGAAATTGAAAAACCGCTAACTAGAGGAAGCAAGGTATCTTTTCAAATGTTTTAAGAGCTACAAATATATCACGAGAGACGAAGCTATGGGTGGATCAAACAATAATAAGACCCAAAGTCACCTATGCGTGCGAGACTAGGACAATGAGGAAGAAAACGGAAAGTAAACTAGAAATTTGGAAACGTAAAATACTTAGAAAAATCTATATATATATATATATATATATATATATATATATATATATATATATATGTATTAAGCTTCTCGATGGGGATCTACCAATTTGCAGAACCGTAGAGAGTGAATTCGTAATGAAACTCAACGGATCACCCCACGTATTTTACTCCTAGTAGAATAACTCGGCAGTCTGTGATTGATGAATAAATACAAATATGATTTATGTCTCATAGCTGCAGCTGGCTTCCAAACTTCTTTCGACATATTTGGTAATAAGAGTCATTTTTGCGTTGGCAAGGAAATAATGAGTCATCTCTCTAGCTAGGAGGAATTTCCTTTTTAATATCCAATATCACCACCAACTACCACTATCTACCGGAAACCCATACAAATTTCGACGGTGCTGAAAATATTTCATATCGAAGTCTGTCGATAGGGTTTTAGGTGGTCTAACACGTCATTAAAATTCTTCGGGTGATAATTGCTATGGCGAGGCGAAAGAATGCGATTGCCTTTAATTACACTCTCTCCCTCCACCGTTGGAGGAACCTGCTAAAGGATGGATGATCCATGGGTAGGAAACGAGAAGGAGAAAGAGGAGAAAGACGAAGGAGTTTGGTGTAAACTCAATGATAGATCGTTGAGATTCCAAGGAAAAGCGACAGCGTGAGCTCCACCCTACTTAATTACTGCCCGTCTTGGATTACTGAGAAATTAATTTCTCTCGAGAGGAGCTTTCCAGCATTTCTCTATATAATATATTAAATATTGCATTATATTAAATTTTCCATCTGGATGTTCGCTCTCTCTGCCGACGTAGTAATCCGGCCGGGCTATTGGAAGTTTCCATTTCCCCGACGGTTGCCAGAGTATATATTCGACTGGAGCGAATTTACAGAGGCGCTCTCGCAACATTTGGTAGATTACGTTGGAGAAAAAGTGCTTTCAACGAGTTCATTTGTCTGTTTCACGAACTAGATTGGTAGACTAACGGCTGTTTTGTAAACAATGAGACGTTAGGTTCTTTTTTGTTTTGGCATTTCTTAATGTAATGTATATGTTCATTTATTCGATCATTTACAAGCTGATAGGTTTCTCCTATATAAAACTTATCACATTAGCATGGTATTTTTTGAGTGTGGCTTGTGTTTTTTGGTTTCTTGTTGATATTCGTGATTTCTAATTTCGAAAATGGTTTTTATATTAAAACTATTGCATTCTCATTTTAATCTGTGTAAAACACTCTCTATGTATTTTACGGTTAGCCAGTTTGGTGTTGATTGTTAACGATTGATTGTGTGTTCAATTTTGTGTTAATAATGATTTTTAGCAGGAGGTAAATTTTTTATATTATTTCTTTATTGAATTTCTAAATATACAAATCATTCTTTTTGAATAGTTCACTAAATTGATTATACAGTAATGGGCAAATGTGTGGAACCAAGTAAATATCTCTGGAATTATTAGAGATATCAAAATGAAGTTTGGAAGGAGGATACTGCAGTAGATTGCCTATTTGTTTCCAATTTTTTTCACAATTTTTAACTTCCTGTTTTACCGGAAGTAATGTGGATTTTAAAATTTGCAATGAAACACCATGTATAGTATTTTAGTTTCTGATGAAACATTTTATTGCGAATACAAAAATATCGGGTTTGATATTGTTTACTTCAATACCTACCGAGATATTAACAGAAAAGTAACTAAGGAAAGGAAAAATTCGATGGTAGCTAAACTCGGTTCAGATTTCATTTACGCCCGATATAAACAAACCACTCGGTAAGGATTTGCATTTCTATTGGCCAATCGGTGGCATTATACCGTCACAGCCAACAGCACTGCTTGTTCCATAGTCGAATACACGTGCGTTTGTTTAAATCAGGTGCAAATTAAATCTGAATCAAGTTTAGTAGTCCATGAAATTCATTGCAGAAGTGACAGTAGTTGTCAAAATAAGTTATTAGTTTTTTTTATTTGAACGTAAATAGATTGTATTGTTTTCATTTGATCGTAAAATGGCCGAATTAGGTAATAGAGAAAGAATAGAAATATTAATGATGATTGGTATGGGGAGAGGAAAAGCACGCATCAAGAAGTTTGTGGCCTTTTTAACATTGTTCATCCGAATACACAAATATCCCATTCAGTGGTGACGCAAACTTTGCGAAGGTACGAGACAAGTGGAACAGTTAGCAATTTACCAAAAAGTGGATGGTTAAAAAGTGCAAGTAATGAAGGTGTAGCTCAAAATGTTGTTATATCTTTGGAAGAAAATCCTCACTTATCCACTACCGACCTCGCCAATATACATGGAATTAGCCGTCCTTCAGTAGGAAGGATATTAAGGCGAGAAAAATATCATCCATACAAAATTCGCCACGTTCAACAACTCTCCGAAGGCGAATTCGACAGACGTTTGCAATTTTGTGAAACGATTATGGATATTTGTAACCGTGATAATAATTTTATAAGAAATGTGGTGTTTTCAGACGAGGCTACATTTTGTTTAAATGGTACGGTTAATCGACATAACTGCCGCTACTGGTCGCAAAGTAATCCTAATTGGGTACAAGAGGCTCATACACAACATCCCCCTAAAATTGAATGTTTGAGCCGGCATTTATAACAACAGAATCGTGGGACCCTTCTTCCTACAAGAAACTTTAAACGGAGATAGGTATTTACAGCTCTTGGAGACACAAGTTATTCCGGCACTGGAGGTAAATGGTTAATTACCAAATAATATCTGGTTTCAGCAGGATGGAGCACCACCCCATTACGCTCGCATTGTTCGAGATCATTTAGATAGGACATTTCATCACAGATGGATTGGAAGAAGGGGTACTTATGAATGGTCTGCACGAAGTCCCGACCTTAATCCACTAGACTATTTTCTGTGGGGTTACTTAAAGTCTAAGGTTTATGTTGATAGACCAAATATTTGCAAGGATTAGCTGCAAGAATAACTCAAGACATCCAGAGAATTACACCAGAAGTAATAGCTAATGTTACTAGAGAATTTAAAAACCGACTTGCTTATTGTGAAGAAGTAAACGGTGCTCAATTTGAACATCTAATACATTAAGTTTAGTTAAGTTTCGATGTTTTGATTTAGTTAATAATTATGATTATGTATTTCTTTAATGGATATTAGATTTTTCCTTTCCTTCATTACTTTTCTGTTAATATCTCGGTAGGTATTGAAGTAAACAATATCAAACCCGATATTTTTGTATTCGCAATAAAATGTTTCATCAGGAACTAAAATACTATACAGGGTGTTTCATTGCAAATTTTAAAATCGACATTACTTCCAGTAAAACAGTATATATCTGCAATCAGCATATAAATAATGTTTTCTGACATTTCGCCCACACACTTATAAGAATGAGAAAACAAAACAAATGTTACTTACCTTGGGACGACTCCATTCGTATCGTCTTTTTCTCACAAACACACTTTGAAAGTGTAGAATCAGCTATGACTTTGGCCGCGAAAACTTACGAGGAAAAATAACCCTAACGTCAATATATTGTTGTGGGGTTCAAGGCCGTAGCCAGGATTTTTTTCGGGGTAGGTTGGATAGTTTTTTCGGGGAGAGGTTGGAATTTTTTTGATTGATAATGGGCTGAGAAAAAATGGAAAATTTATATTTTTGTCATGTATTTGTAGGATATGTAAAATTGTAAAATTGTATAACAAGATGATTAATTAGTTAAAATTTAATCTTGAAACAATAAATATCAAATGTCCGTTGGGAGGGGGGGGGGGGGGTGACAATAACTTTACCAAAAATTTAAGTGAGCAGTGTTAGTATATTCTTCATGACTTAAAAATGAACTTACAAGCATTTTCTGCCATGTTTCAGTATCTTTTACATTTATAAAACAATAACTTAAATTAAAATTAAGGAAAACTCAGGGGAGTTTATTATAACCTCCCGCTTCTGTACCTTAAAATTGTTTATATAGTTATTTATTTATTTTTATTTATTAAATTAATCATTTTTACTACAGAATATACAAGTGTAAATCGTCATTGTCAGATACCTGGACATCAGTGAGAATAACTAAAATTGCATTAAAAAATGAAGTACAGTTGTTTGTTTTTCCTACAGGTTTAAACTCACATTTTATTGTCCTAGTTGCTGACATCTTTCAATTATTTTATTACCATCCAACTGCTTAAATTATCTTATAATCTTTTTAACCGACTTCCAAAAAGGAGGAGGTTATCAATTCGTCCCGTATTTTTTTCACTTTTTTTTTGGTATGTATGTTACCTGATTTCTTCTTCTGTGGTGCACCATTTTGAATGAATATGGTTATGTTTAATAGAGTATATATCCGGATTGGTGAAACTTCAAATTTTGGAAAAAAATTCTATTGGTAAAGTGATAAAATTTGTGAATGAACACATGCGTTCATGGAAATCGACCAATATCGCTAATATTTTAATCGATTTTCCGATAACTCCTTATGGATGTGTATAGTTTTTTGACTTGTAATATGTATATTAAGGAAGATCCCTAGGTGATCTCATATACTTTTCTGCGACGTGCCACTTGCAGTTTTGCAGAAAATCGCCGAAATTTCCAAAAATCTTATCAAAAATTTCATCGAAATGACATAACGGACATTTCCTCATAAATATTTTAATTCCAACGAAATAGTGCGGTAATTTTAGGCACTGGAAGTTTTAATTGCGAATTTGAAAATTTTCTATGTATATCTCAAGCATATAGGTAGTAAAGCATAATATTTTCGGCTCCTTAAATCAATGAGTACCAGGCCCGTTTTGTTTGTATAACAGGCAAGTACCTATTTAAATGCAAATTTTTTCATTTTGCGAAGACGGTAATTGTGGTTGTCACATTCTCCCGGCCTAATAGAAAATTCAGTGACAACCCATGTCAAACTTTAAACTGCCATTTGGTGCGTTTATAGACAGGGTGTTTAGTTATAGCAAACAAAATCACAAACTAAAGTGATAGAAGGAGTTGCATTTATATGAAGATTGAAATATAGGACGGACTAGAATGATAGTGGTCTCTAGGCAGCTGTATATACAGGATGGCTGGAATATAGGGTGGACTAGACGTTTGGTGGTATAAAAATGTTGGAAAAAATGTGAAATTAAAATTATATAGGGTAATTAAAAAACTGTTATATGATGTGGACATAAGCAAATCATATACAGAATGGTTGAAATATATGCTGGAGTTGAATTATATGTATACAGTGTGATTAAAAAATTATTTCTTTAATAGCCCATAAGAAGTTGTTTAAAGTGTGGAGAGGAATTAATGTTACACAGGGCGATAATATAAAATGCTAAAATGAAATAATTTATGGGGTAGCCCACAAGGAGTTATATAATATGGTTGAAATATAGGACGGATTTGACTCCGTAAATATGGGATGGATTCTACTCCGTCCTATAGTTTACAGAATACAGCTAACAAATTTATGCTCGTCCGTGGGCAGTCGTATGTACAGGATGGTTGGTACATAGGGTGAAGTGGAATTATCTATAGTTATACAGGGTTGTCAAAAAAAGTTGAAAAAAGGTTACATGGCGTAGTCCGTAAGGCATAAATATATTTTGGGCTTATTAAGTCATCGCGTACTAGTACATTTTGTTCGTAAAGATTTACCTGTCAATTTAAATGAGAATGTATCATTGTGTAATGTTGAGGCTTTCGATGTTACATGGTTCTGTCTATTAAGGTTATACATACAAAATAAAAAATAAAGAATGAAAACTACCTGAGTTCAAAAAACTAAAAAGTTGAAAATAAAACATTTAAAAAATATATATAACCGACTTCTACCTATAACTAAAAAGCTAAAAATATTTCTAACAAAATACAACTCTAGCAAATAAATAACACATTCAATGTTGTTAGGTACCTACCCAGGAAGTAAAAATGTAAACATTAAAAGGTGCTCTTTCCGTACAAATTAATTACCTACCAATCTAGTATATTTTTGAAGTCGGTGCTAACCAGCAAGTTTGATGAATTACTAGATAAGTACGCAATGAAGGATTTTAGATTTACTTGGCACCGACTTCAAAAATATACTAGATTGGTAGGTAATGAATTTGTACAGAATGAGCACCTTTTAATGTTTACATTTATTACTTACTGGGTAGGTACCTAACAACATTGAATGTGTTATTTATTTGCTAGAGTTGTATTTTGTTATAATTATTGTGTTTTGTTTTATAGATAGTAATTTATATGAATTGTTTTATTTGTTCTCACATATAATGCTTGGTATCTATCATAATGGTCTGCAAAAAGCTTAAGAAAGAACAGGCAATGCTATGAATCAGAAAATGGTAGCCTACCAAAGGTACTTACTCACTTGTTCATAATTTTAATTCCCTTAAAAAAAATAAACACTGGGTTTTTATAGATATTCTCTATATGTGCTTCTCGTCACATGTTACAGTCTATAGTTAAACCTAGTAACCTTCACTTATTCTATTGATTTCCATGTTTTTTTTTGTGTGTTTGTATATTTCTTCCGATTTTTGTATATTCCATATACCATGAAAACCGTCGTTTTAGTTAAGTCACAATTGATTCTATTCTAGCCAATCACTTGTTTACTATGGTCTTCACAACTAATTAACACTATATCGTCGGTATATGAGAACACGTTCATTACGCACAATTTTCAATAAAACATTAATCCACACAAAAAATATGGACGCTTGTGGAACTCCTGTTATTAACTCTAGCCCTGAACTCAAAACATCAATACTAAAAATGCTTTATTCCTAATAATGCAACAAATCCTATCATTACAGTATACTACTTTTAAATTATACAAAGTAAAGTGTCGTTATATAAATACCGACAGCTTTAAAGAAGAAACAAATAGAAGTAAACTCTAATTTTATCGTGAACAGCAATTACACGGAACGGATCCAGATTCGGAACCTCTGTGTGCTAATTCTCTCGAAAATCCTAGATGTCGGTCTTATATCTCATATCTCGCGTCTTCAAATTAAACTCTAATTGACAGTTCGAGAAATTTCGCGAGAATTCTAGGACGTTCGAGAATTTTCTCGAGAGTTCCAAAATACTATATGTAAGGACGTGGTTTCATTCAGAAGGGTTGGTTAGCCGTTTCAAGGCAAACTGACATTAGCGTTTATAAGTATTCTAGTATTGTGTTGTAGATTGGCAGTTTTCAAAAATCGTTGAAAAGAAATTCATACGTTTATTTCTAGCCCAATAACACATAAAAATACGTTTTCCTATAAACCTTATTAAAACATGATAAAAATTAGTTAGGTAATAAAAAAATAACTTTAATACTAAACCTATATAATTTAATTAGTCGCAGTTTACGAACATGTTGTTTTATTCTTCGGCATGTTAGAAACGTTATGTTTCTGGAACAATCATTTATAGTTTGATAAACTGCTTGATTTCTTTGAATGCGAGCAATATATAAATTTTATTACTTTTCACAGTATTTCAATCAAAACATTCGTAATAACAATATTGTATTATTTTCTTCAGGTGTTAGTCTTATCGCTTGAATTTCTTCACGCTAGGAAAATTATTTAACTAAAGTAAAAATATTGCTATTACGGATAAGGTACATATTTTATTATATATTCACGTATGAAAATGAATCATTTGTAAAAATATAAATTAAAATATACGGTAAATATTTGTAGTGTGATTCTGATATAGTGATACTGACGATGTTAACAAGAACTTATCTCGAATGAAAGGGTATTTTATTGATAAATCCAATTGTAAAAACTGCAATAATAAAACATTTTTTTAAAAATATATAACCGACTTCCACATATATCTAAAAAGTTGAAAATAATTGTAACAAAATACAACTCTAGCAAATAAATAACACATTTAATGTTGTTATGTACCTACCCAGAAAAAATGTAAACATCAAAAGGTGCTCATTCTGTACAAATTAACCTAACCTAACCTAACCTAACCTAACCTAACCTACCAATCTAGTATATTTTTGAAGTCGGTGCTAAGCAAATATAAAATCCTGCATTGCGTACTTATCTATTACTTCATCATACTTGATTGTTGCTTGGCACCGACTTCAGAAATATACTAGATTGGTAGGTAATTAATTTGTACAGAATGAGCACCTTTTAATGTTTACATTTTTTACTTTCTGGGTATCTACCTATACCTAACAACATTGAATCTGTTATTTATTTGCTAAAGTTGTATTTTGTTATAATAATTTTCAGCTTTTTAGTTATAGGTGGAAATTGGTTATATTGTTTTTAAAAATGTTTTATTTTCAACTTTTTAGTTTTTTGAACTCAGGTAGATTTTATTCGTTATTTTTTATTTTGTATGTATAGTTAATTATCACCCTGTATAACATTAATTCCTGTCCACACTATATGCAACTCCTTATGGGCTATGAAATATATAAGTTTTTAATCACACTCTATAAATATAATTCAACACCAGCATATATTTCAACCATCCTGTATATGATTTGTTTATAGCATCTTATAACAGTTTTTTAATCACCCTATATAATTTTAATTCCACATTTTTGCCAACATTTTTATTCCACCAAACATCCACTCCACCCTATATTCCAACCATCCTGTGTATATGGCTGCCTATGAACCACCATAATGTTTTTAACTGCCTTCTGTAACTATCATTCTACTCCGTCCTATATTTCATTCATCATATATTTGCAACTCCTTCTATCACTTTACTTAGTGATTTTGTTTGCTATAACTAAACACCCGGTGTATCCTATAGAGCTTGACATGTTGTCACTGAATTTTCTATTAGGCCGGGAGAATGTGACACCAAAAGCACCGTCTTCGCAATATAGAAAAATGTTCATTTAAATAGATATTTGCGTGGTATACAAACGAGCTCGGTACTCATTGACTTAAGTATCTGAAAATACTATCTATATGCTTGAGATGTACATAGAAAATTTTCAAATTCGCAATCAAAACTTCCAGTGCCTACAATTCCCGCACTATTATGTTGAAATTACGTCACTTCGATGAAATTTCTGATAAGAATATTGGAAAATTCGGCGATTTTCTGCAAAACTGCATGTTGCACGTCCCCGAAAAGTATATGAGATCACCTAGGGATCTTTCTTAATAGATTAAACGTTAAAAAACTATACACATCCATAAGGAATTTTTGAAAAATCGACCAATATGTTAGGGATATTGGTCGATTTCGATGCACGCATTTGTTCATTCACAAATTTCATCACTTTACCAACAGAATTCTTTTCCCAAATTTGAAGTTTCACCAATCCGTATATATACTCTATTAAACAAGACCATATGCCATCAAAACGGTTCACCACAGGAGAAGAACTCAGGTAACATACATACAAAAATATACGCGACGAATTGATAACCTCCTCCTTTTTGGAAGTCGGTTAAAAAATACCAAATTTGTTAAATTTTGTTGTGGTGTTGTGGTCCTTCAAAGTAGAATTTCTCCTCTTCTGGGGAAATAGTATACTTTAAAATCAATATATTCATGCTTATGTACGTTGGAAGATAGTTGCGGTTAGATTAGAATGTTAAATTTCTCAAATGTAGTGCAGATGAAAGTACAGAATTAATAAAGGGGTCGGTACATACATATCACAGAAGTGCTAACCCAGATTTTTAATAAAAGTTGTTACATAAAAATTGAAGGTTTGGATTGGTTATTATGATTGCGTAGGTCAATAATAATGCCAAATTGATAAAATTCATACAACAACATACTAGCGTCCAAACAGTTAAAGTATGTGACTTACTACTCATAAAATGCGTAAACAATATAGACAAAAAACTGAAAACAACTGATATGAAACGTACTCTTTCAATTCGTCATCGTTGACAAGAATTGGATATTTCCAAAGGCACTTAATCTAGTTCTGTCATTAAAAAAGTACAACTCCATGCTTACCAAGTCCAACAGTCCAACACCTTCGAGAGTTATATGTAGTCCGCTCTAGTACCCAGCCAACAGAACAATTTTCTGAACTAAACGTGGCACATTTTTACCTCATGGATTCCGTTAATAACCAACATCGAGATCAGAAAATACAGAAACCATCCTTTCAATGTCAATGTAAACTTGAAGGACTTATGGACACAATTTTCTGAGTAACGGGACCAATAATGCCTTAACACTACATGGCAAATGTTTTTGAGACATAAGAACTCAAGTCATTGTACCTCACCTATGGCACTTAAAGAAATGGATTCAGCAGTCGTATCGGTTGCTATACTTCTAGAGAGTGGCCTTGACTTTGAGGAACATTTCCATTTCATTAGATTCTGTAAAGGTAATTGAACAACGACGTCCAGAAGTTTACAAAACATTGTGTCTCCTTATTAATCAAAATAAAAGTCGAATTAAAAACAAACCTGAGACTAACAAGTGTATTGCAAGTGTTGCATCTAATATTTAAATTGTTTTAATTGTTATAAATTTTAAATAATTAATCTTTTGCTAATTATAATATGTCTTTTTGTTTCAGGTGAGTAAATGCAGAAACTAGCATGCAAGTATGTTAAAGGTAGGCCATTTATTAGAACTATTGCGTTACAGAATTTTATATTTTCAGTATCAGTCAAAATTGCATATTCTTAATTCATCATAACTTTTACGGTGTCAATTTTTAATTTTATTAGTGTATAATTTACTATCGTTGGTTAGTGTTGGTAGCTGTCTATAGTTATAAACAAGTAGAAAAGTTTCGTTAATTCATAAAAATTTTCGTTTTGGTTACAATATAATGACACAGGTGCTATAAATGAATCTGAATATGGTACACCTCAATAATTAACCTCAAAGTTAAAACATCATACTTGTGTTGATTTGATCTGTCAGTGTGTTCGGCTGCTCCATTTATTAAGATAGCCACTTTATGTTATATTTGCTTTGGGTATAATTTGTCAATTATTTATTATATCAAGCATTCGAATAGCCAAAGACTTCTTCAAAATTTTTATTCGTTTTTGACATGAAAGTGCTTGCGATATTTTCAGTGTTTGCTCAACCATCTTGGAAAGTCTGCAATTAATCAAAATTATAAGTAAGTGATCAAGATTCGTTGCAATATAATTATTTTAATAGATATAGTATTTATTTTTTCCAAGATTCGTTGCTTCATTAAAGCATTATCTAAAAAATGACAAAAATAAATATACTGCAATTGATAATGAACTATAAGGATAGGGAATGCACAGGATCTGAAAAAATATGTCCTGTTCTTTCTGCGTAGTTCAGGTCAGTTTATGTTGATAACAAAAACCCCCTTTCCTAGGAAGTTTATTTTAACCGCTTTTTCAGTTTCCACGATAAAGTCTATATATACTCTCTGACAAAGAAATTGCAACACACAGAATGAGATATTTAAATTTAATATTGTTGTGGTAAAACAGTTGACGTCAGGTCGTCTTCTCTAATAAATCTCAAATCTGCTTGGGTTGCCATGATGGTCTTAAATAAAAAACAAATGTTTCCATTTGAAAAAATGAAGTTGATGGTCCCAATTTATTTCTGGCCCACCCTGTATAAAGTTTATCATCACAAAAACCGCAGTCCAAAAAAAAAGACCGACGTGTCCGAACGTTTTTCCAAAAAACCAACACCTGAATTTTAAATGAATTTTTTCCAACCCACGCGTCCTAACTGTATGTTCATGAGAAAGTGGGGAGGACATGAATTTTCTAAGTGTGCCATAAAAATCTCTCCCATCAATGGGTTCAGAGTGAAGTCCATTGCTAAACCAGTATTTTGAGGTTAAAATGTTCTTTTATGCTCAAAGACGTCTATCATTAACTTATTAAAGAGGAAAAGTAACTAATTACTGCATGTTTATGTTATCCCGCTAATATATAATTGTTTCAAATTCAGACTGTTCTTTGAAAATATCTAGTAGCACAAAGCAATATTTTTTTGTTTATGCTCTTAAAGTCACATGAAGTATATCTAAGATCCTTTATTAACTTAGAACCTCTACTTACTAGAGATAGCCTGCAGTGTATAAATATCGACCAAGGCTACAAAGAGAGACAATGGAGAGGGTAAGTGGCTATTGCACTCGATTGCGAACTGCCTGGAAAGAGCTCATTGACTGCACCTACCAATCGAATGAAATAGCCTCTTTCTCTCTGTATTGCCCTCTCTTTCCGTCTATCCTTGGCATGACATTTATGCATTTCAGGCTACCTCCAGAAGGTTTATGCTCTAAGGTTATTAATGTAAAAGGTGTTTTTTTAGAGGTATAGAACTTTGAATTGGAATAAAACAAGGATATTTTTTTTTAAATTGACATGAAATTTACTTTATTCGAAAGAAAATCTTCTGGCATTATAATTTGAATATGACTTCTGGCATATGACCGCCACGGCTCGCTTCGAAGTAGTCTAATCCAATTTTCGATGACTTTTTCCAACATTTGTGGCCGTATATCAGCAATAACGCGGCGAATGTTGTCCTCCAAGTGGTCAATCGTTTCGAGCTTATCGACGTAGACTAGCGACTTCACGTATCCCCACAGAAAATAGTCAAGCGACGTTAAATCGCACAATCTTGGAGGCCATTTTACGGCTCCGAAACCTGAAACTATGCGGTTACCAAACGTTTCTTTCAATAAATCAATTGTGGTACGAGCTCTGTGACATGTTGCGCCGTCTTGTTGAAACCACAGCTCGTGTGCATCATGATTGTTCAATTGATGAACGAAAAAGTTAGTAATCATGGCTCTATAGCGATCACCATTGACTGTAACGTTCTGGCCAGCATCGTTTTTAAAGAAGTACGGACCAATTATTCCACCAGTCTATAAAGCACACCAAACAGTCAGTTTTTCTGGATGTAGCGGTGTCTTAACATGAACTTGAGGATTATCATCACTCCAAATACGGCAGTTTTGTTTATTGACGTATCCATTCAACCAATCCATTCATCGATAAACAAAATTCCCTTATTTAATCGAAATCAACGGCAATCTTGTTTTGGGCCCATTTACCGAATGTACGCCTTGCTAGGTGACCGTGTGGCTTCAATTCTTGCACGAGTTGAATTTTGTAAGCACGCAAAATCTTCCATAAAGTGGATGGAGACATATCCAATTCCTGTGCACGATGGCGGATAGACTGATTCGGGTTTTCCTCTACGCTATGCTCTGCAGCAGCAATGGATTCTTCTGTACGCACTGTACGACATTTCTGTGGATGCGTATTATCATTTAGAGTAAACGTGGTGCGAAAACGTTGCATAGTTAATCGAATTAATTGCTCTGATGGACGATTATGTTAACCATAAAATGGACCTTGTACGCGATACGTATTTCGAACAGAACCATGATTTTCAAAATAAATTTGCACAATTTGGAAGTGTTGTTCAGGCGTCACTCTCTTCATGATGAAATGCCAAACCAAACTAAACATAAATCACGGTTAAAAGAGTGTTGCTAACTTAAAGTTCTATACCTCTAAAAAAAAACCTTTACATTGTAGCCCTACCTCCAGGAATATATGCTCTAAAGTCCGATATTAAAGAATTTAAAAATAATTTCAAATATTACTCAGAAGTGTTTGTGAAAAATGTTTACTTTATGATGTGACCTTCGTCAGCACATAAATTGGTAACCACAGCTGGTACATTGCCCTTTATTTGGTATTCTCACTTCTGACATACGTCAAGCCTGTAATTTAAAATATCGCTAACAGAGAATTAGAATGTTTATTGGTATTGTATATTAGCTGGATGTTATATTTGTTTATATACTACAAAGATCAATAAAGGGTTGGAACTAAATCTCGGAACATTGTCTAATTTTTCATTTTTTTTTTCTATTAAGAAGCTTTCGCTTCAATAATCTGAAAACCTCGATCATCGATTACGGAAGTACCGAGTAAAATCGGTTCCAACAGTCATTTGGATTGAAATATGTAAATCCTCGATTGTTAGTGAATCGCCGTGACGTCGAACACGACAGAGCGAACTTTTTTGTACGACTTCGTATCATCGAGTCGGGGTGTGAACGCTAAGTGGGTAAATTAATATTTCAGCTTCGGTTTGCTTCACTTTCCAAGCAAATGGAAAACGCGCTTGTTTTCACACCTGTAAATATACCGACTAGATATTGTCTGTGTCTCTGTGCACCGATGTTGAGCTGTTTTCCTCTAAATTGAAAAGCTGCTCCGTACAATAGTTGATAAAAATAAAAAAGGATAATACGGAATGGGAAAAAAACAGGAAAATACTGCCACAATCGCGAGAGCGAGGGAAAAATGTGTTGCGCTGAAATATGGAGAGCTTCGTTTTTATCTCTCTTGTTCACTGGCCTAAACTAAATAACGTGATATCGATTTTTTTTCACGTCATTCGTTTTGTTCGAAAAAATGGCGAAAAAAAAGTAACATCCTTGTGTGGACCTCGATGGCCGACATTTTGTTTTCCGTTGAATATATGAAGTGCGATCTATAAATAATATAAAAGCGGAATATGGCAATAAAAGTGAGCATGTTTTCCAACATGGCGATAGAATTTCGTTGGAACGTGAAATGATGAAGACAAAACAAAAAGAAATCAACAGGTTTTTCTCCATGCAACATTTTTCAGCGTTATTTGACTGTTTTATTTATTTATTTATAAGAATGTTTACAATACTTATACATTAGGTATAATATAATAAACCCTGCAGAAGTAAACTCAGTTACCTGTTCGCAGGTCTGATAATCTTAACACTAACCTTGATGATAATTTCCTATAAAATCTTATTACTAATATCTTAGAAATTTAGTGGTGTTGAAATAATTATGTAATACTAATATATACTTTAAAGAATTAGAACTTATATCGATTTCTCCCTCTATAATTTACTATCCTGCTATTTGAAATTTTAAATATTAGCCAAGATCCATGGTTTTATTTTCTTTTTGACAGTGTTAAGGTTTTTTAGAGTTTTCAAATCATTTGGTAGGCTGTTGAAAACATTAATAGCTTTAACGTAACTAATTTTACTGCTTACAGTTTTATTTCTTTTTGGAATCATAATACTTCTATTTCTTGTAGAACTGTTGGATTTTATAAATTTATTTTTAAACGTGTCATAATAGTATTTAAGAGATTCAAAGCTAAGAGTTGTTTCAGATTTAGTGGTTTTTTTTCGATAAAAGTTTGTTTTTTATATATAATTTTCAGGAGTTTATTTTGTAAACGTTGTAATAAAACTTGTTTAGTTGAATAAATCGCTCCCCAAGCTATGTTACCATAGCAGATAATACTATGGAAAAGTGCATAGTATAACATTATCAGCGAGTCTCAATATAATTTTGGCCATTTTCAGTAGTATTTACAACTTTCTACCCTTCTTATTTTTTTGGTATTTGTCTTAATATTTATATGGCGGGGAACACTATTGCAGTAGTTTCCGAATGTCATGAAAACCGTTTCAACATTTAGAGGCAATTAGTTTAAGGCAAGCCGTTTATTCATCAAATTAAGGTAGTAATTCATTTGCGTTTCGACTGCATTCCATGTTTTTCCTGTTGATATCACAGCCGTATCATCAGCAAAAGATAATATAATTCCCTCTGGTATATCAACTAGTAGGTCATTTATATTTAAAATAAATAGTAGCGGACCCAAGATGGTACCTTGTGGAACACCTGTTTTAATTTCACTGAAACCACTTACAGTGTCATTTATTTTTACTCACTGATATCTACTTGTCAAGTAGCTTGAAATGAGTTTGAACGCACTTCCTCTAATTCGATATCTGTATAATTTATCTAATAATATTGAATGGTTAACAGTATCAAAAGCTTTGGCTAAGTCAAGGAATGTAATAGCAATAGGTTCACTTTTATCAAGTTTTTCATAAATTGTATTAGTAATAAAATTTAGAGCATCTTTTGTACCAGTATTTTTCATGAAGCCATATTGTATTTTTGAAAAGATTATATTCTTTTTAATGAAATGAAGTAGTCTGTGGTAGATAATTTTTTCAAAATTTTTTGCTAGGTTTGATATCAAGGATATTGGTCTATAATTTGCGATATTGTCCCTATTATTAGCCTTATAGATTGGTGTAACATCAGCTAGTTTGAGTGCCCCAGGCCAAATTGCTTTCTGTATACTTAAATTTATGATGTGAGCAAGTGGTAGTGCTATATGTCTAGATAACACTATTAGAGTTTTTGCATTTATATTATCAACTCCACCATTTTTTAATTTCAAATTTCCTATAATATTTGTTACTTCATAATAGTTTGTGGGTGCTAAAAAACAGTATTGGTGATAGTTGTGGGTAATTTAATGTCCTCATTTTGTGGAATTTTGATTTCTTTGCTAAGCCTAGATCCTACATTACAAAAATATTAATTCATGGTATTTGCTATTGCAACTGGATCTTTAATTTTACGTTAGTTTTCATCATATATGTAGTTAACGTTGTTATGTTTTTTACTACTTTTACCAAGCTTTTGGTTGACATATTTCCATAATTTTTTGGTATCATTGCTATTTTTTATAATTTGTTCACGATCATACATTAACTTAGCTTCATTTATTATTTTGTCTAATAATTTAACATAATTTTTGTATGTGACTTTTATTATTTCATTTTTTTGGTTCTTTCTTATATATCAGGTAAAGTGACTCTTTTGTTTTGCAAGAATTTATAATTCCAGTAGTAATCCAGTTGTTTCTTGGTGTAGATTTGTAATTAATTTTTGATTTATCTCTATTATATGTAGTTAATTCAATACAATTCTTTATCATGCATATAAGTTCATTAGTAGCAGTATTGGGATCATCCACTGACATTATTGATGTAAGACACTATTTATATGATCTGGACTAACAAATACTCTTGATTTTTAACCAACTTCAAAAAAGGAGGGGGTTCTCAATGTATTTTTGAATGCGGCCCCACCTTTACACATATGAAAATAGACGATGAGCAAGTGAATGAATTGGAAAGCTCGAAAATTCATTTGTTTTGACACCGACTCCTACACCACACACTACCTTGATCTTGAAATACCCATACAATTCAGTTCACTGTGTAAGAGACAGACCAAGTAAAATACATTATGAGTTTCTTCTTTTATACAATATCAATAATTGTATAGGAAATAAACTAATATAACATTCAATTAATATAGAAAACCTGCACAAAACTTGTTTTTCTAATAAAAATTCAAATTTCCGCTTTGCGATATATTAAATTATGGACTTGACATATGTCATAAGTCAGAAAACCTGCTCCGTACAGTAATACATTAATTTCATACACCTTTTGTTATTGTTATACAATACTCTCTTCGAGGTGTCATTCCTTTGTACGCAAGACAATATATATTATATATAATATATATTGTTTCTGGTCAGGGAACCTTCATCAGTTGCGCTTCCCACAATTGAATGTCCGCTCGAACACTTCTTTATGTATTTGATACATTCCGTTAAATTTGAAGACGCGAGATGTAAGACCGACATCTAGGATTTTCGAGAACAGCAATTATACGGAACGGCTCCAGATCCGGAACCTCTGTGTGCTAATTCTCTCGAAAATCCTAGATGTCGGTCTTACATCTCGCGTCTTCAAATTGTTATACAAATTGTAGAATTATAATTATACAGGATGATTAAAATACGTTAGAAACTAAATGCTTTATTGAGTTTCCCATAAGCAGTTGCGTATACAGGGGGGTTAGAATATAAAGTGGAGTGAAGAGCAATTATAGTTATAGGACGTAACCTGTTCACCTGCATACCCAAAATTTGGCGTGATGGATGATTCGCCTGTCAAAAAATTTCTTTCGAAATTACTAATTCAAAATGGCGCTCCAATATGGCGGCTAGAATGTGGAAAAATTGAACTGTAAGGTAAAAAAGGCTTTCAGGAAGGAAAATAAGCAAACTATGGGGTCGTTTTGTGGCTGAAATTGAACCTGAATGATAATCGTTCATGGCATGTGTGATGAGATAACAAAATCCATCATGGTGGTAAAAAATTCAATATGGGGTAGATATTTTTCAAAATCAACTAATTTGTACCAAATGTGGGGCTTTTGTAGTCGCTGATTACGAATCCGAAGTCGGTTTTACTAAATTTAAGATGGCAAATCCAAGATGGGGGATAAATCAGGTTTAAAAATCAACCGATATTGCTAAAATTTGATGTAAGTGGCCATCTTGGATTTGCCATCTTGAATTTTGTAAACCCGACCTCGGATTCCTGACCCCAAAAGCCCCATGTACCAAATTTGGTACAAATCAGTTGATTTTTGAAAATACCTCCCCCATATTGAATTTTTTACCACCATCATGGATTTTGTCATCTCATCACACCAGTAATGAACGGGTATCCTTCAGGTTCAATTTCAGCCACAAAACGACCCAGTAGTTTGGGTATTTTCTTTTCTGAAAGCCATTTTTATCTTACAGTTCAATTTTTTCCCCTTTCTAGCCGCCATATTGGAGCCGTCATTTTGAATTAAGTGTTTCGCCGCCAATTTTTTGAAAACTCTATTCCAGACGAACATTTTGATGCCTCAAACGTCAAAATCCATCAAGCCAAATTTTTGGTATGCAGGTGATCTGGTCAACGTGAAACGTTCTTTATACATGTTGGTTAGAAAAAATATATCAGGAGGTGTAGAAAATATGTTATAGAGGGTGGTTTAAAAAAGTTATACCTGTAGCAGTTACAAATACATAATGGTTGGATTGTAGGGTAGAGTGGAAATATACTAAAATAGGGTGGTTCAAAAAATGTTATATAGGTTATATGTTATAAATTGGCAGATGCATATACAGGGTGGTTGACTTATATGCTGGAGTTCAATTATAGTTATGCAGCTTAATTTTAAAAATGTTAGAATAAAAATGACATATTTGTAGCCCATATGCAGTTGCATATATAGGGTGGTTGTAATAGAGGCTGGAGGAGAATTGTATAGGATGATTTAAAAAATTAGAAAAAGAGATGTTTCATTGGGTACCCTAGAAGGTGCGGTATGTATAGGACGGTTGAAATATAGGGCAGAATAGACTAAAGTCGTAGTAGGTAGTTAAAAAAATTACAAACAGTTTAACAATTAGTCGCATGTACAGAATGGTTGGAAGATAAAGATATATTGTTATACAGTATGGTTGGAATATAAAGTGTTATAGTTACATCGGGTGGTTCACAATGTGTTAGAAAAAATTATATAATGGATCCATAAGCATATACAGAAAAGTTGAAGCATCTTATCAAGTGGAATTATTATAAAAGGTGTGTCAATAAATTATTAGAGAATTGAAAGTAAACTGTTTCAGTTCGTATTAGGAAAAAATTGTTTACATAGCATATTTATATATATGTACCTACATTTTTTCAGAAACCTTAAATTTACGAGTGAAGTTCTGTTACCCAGATATATAGTAAAATTTAAAAATATATATTCTTCTAGTTTTTATCGAATAATCTGCGTGGTCCGGAACTTACAATAAATTCGTCACATGTCAGAGTTTACATTTTTATACTCAAAAAATATAAATTTTGTCTAATAATAAAGTACCTGTTTTGTCTTTAAAGAAAATTGTTATAAAACAAAGTTAGTAACAATAAAAGTAAAATATAATTCGCTTTAAAATAAATTACCGACGCGTCAATGCATAGGAACAAAATTGACCCTAAAAAATAAAAAATGATTCAATTGAATACTTAAAACGAAAGGTATTATATGTTCTATAAAACTGCCTTTGAAGTTGGTGCCATGCATGAAAAATATGTGTGTAAGATAGCTTATAAATAGCTTTGTTAATAAGTAACAGAAATTGTTTAATTTATATTCGTATGTAAAATATATGCATTTCTTAGGCTTGGCACCAACTTCAAACGCAGTTTTATATAACATATAATATCTTTCGTTTTAAATATCCAATTCAATTATTTCTTAGTTTTTAGTGTCATTAATGTTACTATGCATTGAAGTCGATATTTTTTTAAAGTTAATTATTTTTGGCTTTTTGTGATATAAGTTGGTTGCCATTCAGGCTTAACAGACAAAGGTGCTACAAGAATGAACAAGACTGGCGGGGACAGGATATGAGTTCGGCCGGTCGACAAGAACAGTTCAGAATAGTGGTGAACAGCTGATTTGCATTTGACTGATCGTTGTAACATTTGAAGTATTAGCCTATTGAATTGTGAAGTTTTGGGGACTATAAAGAAGATTTATTTTCCTATAAAATATTTGTTTTAAAACCCACGAACGTCGTTTTTTACAGGACTGCTTCAATTTTGAATAGATCACATTCTATAATTGCACTATGAACATTGTAATTTTTACAAGTATAATCGAATTTAACACCGAACTGATTCATTTGTAAAATATTCAATTTCACATCCCCATACACGTTTGGTAAACACTGTGAAACATTCTTGAACGATATTTATGTTAGACGTGAAGGAAAAAAAGCGTACACTGCGAAATATATTTCGTTTGTATAGCAAAATGAAATTTACATAATATTAAAAAGAGCAAAATTGAAAGTATCCCGAAATTGTAGGCATTTTTATTCAAAAACATACATTTCAACGTCAATTACCATCTTTTCATTCTGTTCTTTCTTTTCGTTTCATTTTCCATTCTGGCCGGTGTGCCGGGCGAACTCTGCGGATGTACACGGAACGGCACATAGCACGGAACGTTTTCGTCGAGTTGGACTGACTGACTCTCTCTCGTTCTGGTCTTCAATTTGAATAATTGAATACATGAATTCCTGATAAGCCACCATGCATAGTGCATGAGGCAAATTTGATAATAAATAAAACTTAATAACGTCAATACGGACGAATTCTATAAATATTTATGGTATTTAAAGTAATAAACTATCCACAGATGGACGGAAGGAAGGTATATAATAAAATTGTTCCTCTTATTTAGCAATTTATGAGTTTATTTCGTATACAATGTGTTATTTGTGGATTTTATTGTCGATAAAGTAGAATGTTATTCAATTTTATTGGAGGAATATCGTAACGAGTTGAAAATGTACCACTCGAGAAATGCGAGGAGTATATTTTGCGAGAGATTGAAGGTTTTCTCTGTCCGAAGTACTTTTCGCATCAATTTCAGTTTTACGAGTTCGCCAGGATGGATATCGGAACGACCAATAAGAGATTTTATACGGGTCTTTTAGCATATCAAAAACCCTGCATGTTGTTTAAAATATACATAAAACAATAAAGCTTTCAATGATCTGGTTTTGCACTTCAGAAAATGAAGTTTTATTGTCGATTCTTGAAAATGGTTTAAATAGTTTCAATTTGGAGAATTTTTTTACCCATTTTTTGCACGCCTTTATATCTGTTTTTGTTAGTATGAAACTAACAATTTTTATATTACCTTGGAAGTAAGTTTGCCATACAACAATCTGGTATTGTAATTAGGGATTTGTTGCGATGGTCTTTGATTATTTTGCCTCAACCTTAAAGTTGTATTTTCTCGGTTTTCTCGTGCAACCGCTAAATATTTGAACTTTGGAAATAAGGAACAAAGGGAGACACACAAGAAAAATTCTGTTACATCTGTTTTTAATATCTACTCCAAATCGGGAGCTGAAACATCTTCAACCACATACAAGTATCATTCGTTACACTAAACACCTAGATATTGATATAGAGTAATACTGGTTATTCATATTGTAGACATCCCTTTCTCTTAGAATAAGTAATCCAGGCAAACACCTTACTGCACCTTTTACCCATTTACAATTTCCAAATACTTATCTGTTGCTAGTGGAAAGAAAGTCACATGGCAGGCTCAGAAACCAATGTTCACTTTTCTGAGGGTTTTTGATGCGCTGAACACGAATCTGTTGTCCAAATTGCCCAATTGGCTTTAATTGCGAGATATTCTAACATAAAGGAGCAAAAATATCTTTTCTGGCCATTTTTGAGGTTATGTAACAAATTTTTTCACCGAATAACTTTTTTTTTCGATAAAACATTTCTTAATTTAAACAAACCTGCAAACCCTTTTCACATATTGTATGACCTCAGCAACCTCAAACCTGACAACTCTATATCCAATAACTGTTAACGAACAGCATGGATTTCTTTCGGGTAGATCTACTTTAACCAATATGGCCGTCTACGAGTCATTTATAGTAAAAACTTTGGAGAATAGACGACAAGTTGACTCTGTTTATACGGATTTCGCTAAAGCGTTTGATAGAGTTAACCATAGAATACTTTTGGCCAAACTTCATGCTCTAGGATTTAATGGGCCACTTTTAGAGTGGACAAAGTGTTATCTCTCAGACCGATACCATTATGTTAAAGTGGGGGTATTATTTCCAGTATTATAGGTGTGTGTCCGGAAGTTCCACAGGGTTCTCACGCGGGACCATTTCTTTTTAAATTATTTATTAATGATAGTGGCAAAATAATTAATCACTGTAATATCTTAATGTATGCTAATAATTTCAAACTGTTTGAAGAAATTGCAACTTGCAATGATGCTATGTTACTCCAATCCGATTTAAACTCTTTATTTGCCTGGTGTATTAGCAATGATCTTGACCTGAATATCAATAAATGTTTTATTATTACTTTTGCAAAAATTTCACAACCTAAAATCATTTCATACGCTATTAATTCATAAAAGATACATCGAGTAAGTGAAATTCGTGACCTTGGAGTCGTTTTTGATAATTCTCTGACTTTTCGTAGACACCTTGATCTAGTTGTTTCCAAGAGTTACAAGGTATTGAGTTTATATCAATCGCTCATCTGACACATTTTCCCATAATACGATTCGTTTACTATATGATTCACTAGTACGATCTATTCTGGAGTACTGTTCTGTTATATGGAACCCCCACTATAACACACATATAGCTAATATTGAGAAAGTTCAAAATAAATTTCTTCGTATAGTAGCATTTAAGATGGGTTTGAGATGGGACTATTATCAATGTAGTGATATTTATCACAAATGCATTTACAATCTTTGCAAAATCGGCGTAAAATAGCTGATATTTGTTTTCTATACAAGTTCAATTTCTTTGAATACAACAATGAGAACTTGTTCGTCAGAACTCTTCCATGTTTCATTTGATAGAACTAACTATGGATTTTGTTCAGCAATGACTAGGTTAATGCGTACAGCCAATCAGTACTCCTCGCATATTGATGCGTTTTATAACTCCGTCAATGTAATCAAGCGCTCCTTATATTATAATATTTAATGTTTAGTTTTGTTTTGATGTGTTCTTTTCTTCTTTTCTTCGCGACAACATGTATTTTAATTTTAATTAACTATATTTCATTCTGTATTATGTATTGTTTCTAAAATTTAAGTCCATTGTTAGTCATGTCAACTTTAGGTTTATGTTTTTAGATTTAATGTTATTTACACTAAATTATTTCTGTTTTTTTCGTATTTTATGTAAATCGGGTTACGCGTAAGAATAAATAAATAAATAAATAATCTCAAACACTATAGCTTCAATCCTACACACTAGACCACCCTCTCCACAAGAAGTTAAAAGAAATTTTAAAATGCAATATCTCAACGAAACAAAAAAGAAGATATATGTGCAAACTTAATGCGATTTGATAGTCTAAAACCTAACTTTAAGTGGGTCGTAAAAATTATTGTGTGAAAAAGTTTGTTTCAATATTACATAACCTCAAAAATTGCTATATTTACACTTTTAGGTTAGGATATCTTGGAAAACAGAGCCAATTCGGCAATTTTGGTTTCAGCTTCGTGTTCAGTAAACTAAATCCTTCTGGGTAAGAGAGGTGTTGGCCTGTGTAATCAAAGGAGGTCAAAATCGATTTCCATGTAAGTTTGGAATCAAAATAAACTCCCAGAAACTTTAAATCAACGTTGTCCAGCAATTGAGCAATGTTTGATCTTACCTAAAATGGTCTTCGGTTATAATTCTTGAATCAAATAGATTTCTTTCTGCAGTGCAACATAACCATCGAAATTCAGGATAACAAAATAATATTGGAAGTCATTGGCATACATTAAATATTACATGAAATTTTCACGTATTGGATAAATCTTTAATATAAATTACCAATAACAAAGGACTTAGAATAGATCCTTGAGTACTTTCAATTTTGTTATTCCAAAAAAAACTCACAAAACTTTTTAAATTTCACAATAAAGATTTTGTTTTGTTGTACCAAGTTCACCTCATCCATGAGGTCCAAATGATAAATTCAATAACTTATCATTTTGGGATGTCAACATTCCAACATTTAAACTACTCAACCAACGCATCATAATAATTTCTTAAATAATAAATATTCATATTTATAACTGTATTACATTTATTCAAATAATGTATTAATTATCAACAAAGTTAACCAACAACCAATTGTTGGTCACTAAAAATGCCGTTGTTTGTTAAAAAATTAACACGAGAATATAACTGTTATACAAAACAATTTTCTGAAATAAATATTTAACAAAACGATGACAATTTAAAAGTTATGAAATATTGAGCAATAAATTTGTCATTAGTAATTCCAATGATTTACACCTCATTGTTTGTTATTCACAGTTTTATTCTACATTTTCTGGTACATAATTTATATAGTTTTAATGAATTTCGTATGTATGATTGTTAGACTTGTTGAAAAAAATAACTATTGGACACACATGAGGAATAGAGAAAGATGATCATGTGTAAATAATGCAAAGGGCCACCCTTTATACAGGGTGAGTTTTTTTTGAGGATCAGTATGGGAATCTCGGAAACTAGCGGAGACAGAGCAATGGTTTATTTGGGCCACACGAGAGCTTTATCCTAAGTTCCTTAATTCTGCTAATGATGTCTGCAACAGTTACACAAAAGGAAGGCAAGTTAACAGAGGTTTCATAATTAAAATAATAATTAAAATAAGGCACATTCGTGTTCTGATCCAATTTATAAACCGTTGAAAAGTAGGTAGCAAAAAGACCTGCAGTTTCCTCAGTTTAAATAAGTAATCCATATGAATCTAATTCTCACTTTAAAACTTGAACAAACACAATTTCTCCTAATTATTAAAAACTGTATTGTTTTTAATTTTAAGGGCGACAAGTTACAGCAGCTGAAATATTATTACATCTAAAAAGAAATACTATTAATATTTTTTTCAAATAAAAATAATATTCAATACGTCACTTTGAGGCATTAACAATTATTGAAATTCCTGCAGAATTGTTCCCGGTGGATTTCTTCGGGTGAGCCGTATTATGATCGAAAGACTCTTCATAAGCAAAGCATTCAAGTTGGTAGATCTAATTTAATACAAGTTGATATGTGCAGGTGAATTTTGAAAGTACCCAAAAAAAAACTGAAAAACTTTTTGAATATTGTGAAATAAATTATTTGGTTAAATATATAATTTTCGTAATAGTATTTTTGTTGAGATCCCTCGGGGAAAAAAATTTTATGACGATATTTCAATAACTATTAAGGAAAAACGATTAAAAAGTTGGAAATTCAACAAAATATGCAGAAAAGACATTTTTCTCGAGGTTCGAGCGGAAGTTCTCATTCAATTGGATATATCTTTTGCAAACCTTTTAGTTAGGGGGTCTAATGAAGTTTGACTGCTATTAGAAGAAGATCTGCGAAACATGACTTTTTTCGATCCACCCTTGTGTGCCTGTTCATAATCGATTGATAGGTCACACATCCCTTTCGATTCTTTAACATCAATCAATCAGCTTTATTGCTCGATCCATCCCGAAGTACATCATATCTGATAACGCCGCATTGCGAAATGCAGATACGCTTCAACGTAACTTGTCTTCCGAAATAATATGATTATTACACATCCAGAATACCCGGATCAGGATCGACACATACACACACACACACACACACAGGACGCAGGAATTCGACTGCATGTCGATAGCAGGACAATGTCGACATTTTCCGGTGGTAGATCTATGTTTCCGGCTCCGGACGACATCAACGTTCCCAAAACAACCCCAGCTGAGAGCCATTCCGGAAAGTCCGTCTCATTGTTGATTTGGCAGCTTCAAACTAATTGTTTCTCATTTCATTGTGATCGCCCTGTTAAACGCGTTGAGAGAAAAAAAAATAAGATATAGATGTGTGAGGTGTAGTTTTACTTGATGTTGCGGAAAAAGTTATCAACAATGTGGATATTTTGATTTATAGTCCAGGGTGACTCATCGAAAAAAAAAAATAACATCACAGTTTAAAGAAAATTGCTGTATATTCCAAATTAAAATATTTTAATTTACATCTTAGAATTGTGCCTTTTTAATCCGTAGTTTCTTAACCATTGACACCGGGGTCTGATCTAGACCCCGAAACGTTTGGAATATACAGCAATTTTCTTTAAACTGTCGTGTTATTTCCCAAGAAGCACTTAGACATTAAAAAACGGGTGATCTCGAATTCCGGCAAAACTACAAGTCCTATGGAAAACAGTTAAAGTGGCAAAGTTGTACATACTAAAAATAGCTACAAATTTTTTGTTTACATTTTTTCCACATAATCTCAAAATTTATGTGACATTGAAAAAAAACAAGTTTTTGTTTGGGGGCCAAATTATAGAAGTAAAACGGAAAATAAAAAATCATGCAATAAATGTATATATAAATAGGCAAAGACAAAACGGTTAGGTACCATTTTCTCCTCTGTCACTCAACCGATTTGCTTTATTTTTGATTTGTTTAGTAGCTATTGACGACCTTCAGTGCAGAATATGTAAAGAATCTTTATTTATATCGTTTAAAATAACTAATTCAGAGATAAATTATTAATAAAATTCAAGTGAGTGGCGCCTACTATGAACAAGTAGCTTAATCTAAATCCAATTATGGACAATCGTAGCGAGGTATAAAATATATTAGTAAATTAATCGACTTTTACTTACAAAGATGTATGCTGTGAACACCTTCTTTTCTATTCATTTATGGCGCTATTTACAAAAATGATGAGAGCTATTACTGAAGTGACCAAAGCGAGTGTGTTTACGTGTACGCATTTACAGAAGAATCCAAAAGAAAAGTTTTATGTCAGTACATAATTTAGAGATTCTAAAGCTAATTGATACATTGATTTCCGAACCTGAAGAGTTGAGTACATACATTCTTTTAGTCATGAATGTCTCACAAATCTAATAACAATTTGCATAAGCATCCATTATCAAAAGCTACAAAAACACTCAAGAGTGTGATGTGATGTGAAATATATTTTTAACAGACTTCCAAAAAGGAAGAGGTTATCAGTTCGTCGCGTATTTTTTCGCTTTTTTTGTATGTATGTTACCTGATTTCTTCTCCTGTGGTGCACCGTTTTAAATGAATATGGTCTTGTTTAATAGAGTATATATCCGGATTGGTGAAACTTCAAAATTTGGAAAAGTATTCTATTGGTAAAGTGATAAAATTTGTGAATGAACACATGCGTGCATGAAAATCGACCAATATCCCTACTATTTTAGTCGATTTTTCGATAACTCCTTATGGATGTATATAGATTTTTCACGTTTAATCTATTAAGGATGATCCTTAAGTGATCTCATATAATTTTCTGCGACGTACAACTTGCAGTTTTGCAGAAAATCGCCGAAAATTCCAAAATTCTTATCAAAAATTTCATCGAAATGACATAACGGACATTTCCTCATAAATATTTTAATTCCAACGTAATAGTGCGGTAATTTTAGGCACTGGAAGTTTTAATTGCGAATTTGAAAATTTTCTATGTACATCGCAAGCATATAGATAATAAAGCATAGTATTTTCGGCTCCTTAAAT
This sequence comes from Octodonta nipae, assembly GCA_034190945.1. NCBI lineage: Eukaryota > Metazoa > Arthropoda > Insecta > Coleoptera > Chrysomelidae > Octodonta > Octodonta nipae. The sequence goes on along the minus strand of CM067216.1, from coordinate 36,552,962 downwards.
CAATGAGTACCAAGCTCGTGTTGTTTGTATACCAGGTAAATACCTATTTAAATGCAAATTATTCCATTTTTCGAAGACGGTGCTTTTGGTTGTCACATTCTCCCGGCCTAATAGAAAATTCAGTGACAACACATGTCAAACTTTAAACTGCTATTTGGTAGGTTTATAGACAGGGTGTTTAGTTATAGCAAACAAAATCACAAAGTAAAGTGGTAGAAGGAGTTGCATTTATATGAAGATTGAAATATAGGACGGAGTAGAATGATAGTAGTCCGTAGGCAGCCGTATATACAGGATGGTTGGATTATAGGGTGGACTGGACGTTTAGTGGTATAAAAATGTTGGAAAGAATGTGAAATTAAAATTATATAGGGTGATTAAAAAACTGTATATGATGTCGACATAAGCAAATCATATACAGGATGGTTGAAATATATGCTGGAATTGAATTATATTTATACATTGTGATTAAAAATTATTTCTTTTATAGCCCATAAGAAGTTACATAAAGTGTGGAGAGGAATTAATCTTACACATGGCGAATATATAAAATGTTAAAAATGAAATATGGGTTAGCCCACAAGGAGTTATATACTATGGTTGAACGGACGGATTTGACCCCGTAAATATGGGATGGATTCTTCTCCGTCCTATAGTTTACAGAAGGCAGCTAACAAATTTATGCTTGTCCGTGAGCAGTCGTATGTATAGGATGTTTGTACATAGGTTGGAGTGGAATTATCTATAATTATACAGGGTTGTCAAAAAAATTTAAAAAAGGTTACATAGCGCAGTCCATAAGGCATATATACATTTTGGGCTTAATAAGTCAACGCGTACTAGTACGTTTTGTTCGTAAAGATTTACCTGTCAATTTAAATGAGAAAGTATCATTGTGAAATGTTAAGGCTTTCAATGTTACCTGGTTCTGTCTATTAAGGTTATACATACAAAATAAAAAATAAAGAATGAAAACTACCTGAGTTAAAAAAAACTAAAAAGTTGAAAATAAAACATTTTGAAATATATATATATATATATATATATATATATATATAATAAAAATAATTATAACAAAATACAACTCTAGCAAATAAATAACACATTCAATGTTGTTAGGTACAAATTAATTACCTACCAATCTAGTATATTTTTGAAGTCAGTGCCAAGATTTTAAAGTAAAAAGTGCTGGTTAGGCAATTTTTTGATGGGTAAAAAGTTATGTGTTCTTATGTTAATTTGTGGCCCTCAATAATGTAGGCTATAATTATACAGGATGATTCCAGAAATGTCAAAAACCAAAAGTTTTATTGAGTGGACCATAAACAGTTGCATACACCCATATATTGGGTAGTTCATAGACAGTTACAGGGTGGTGGAAATATACTATAAAGTGGAATTATTGTAATGAGTATTTTGATAAGTGTTAGAGAGTTGAAATTAAACTGAATCACTTCATCTTGAGAAAAATTAAACCAAATATCCGATTATATGTATGTACCTACCAACATTTTTGATGAACCTTTGCATTTACGATTAATTAACCATACAAATGGAAATGGAATAAGTATTAGTAGTAAAATGAGACAGATTATTTTGAAATTTCGATTCAAATAGAATTGTCATTTACATTTATTTGTTATATTATCCTACCGGTTAACAGCTGAATTATTTAATTTTAACAAATTTAATGTTAACTAAATTTTTGTCTTTAACTTACTTACTTACTTACTGCCTCTTTGCCATACCTCATATCATTAAGCTATACATTAAAAATGTGCCAACAAATAAAGTCATTTTAATTACATATGAAAAACCAGTTGAATTTTGTTAGGAATTGACACAATTGGTCGAATTTCGACCACTGGGCGATCGCTAGTCAAATGAAAATTATGAGGAGTACAAATATATATTTTTCATATTTTTAAAATTAATTGTTTTCAAAATTCTCATTTCCTCCTTTATTTCCGGAACCATATTACCTAAAATTTTTCACATTCTAAAAATTATGTCCATATAGTTGAACAAATCTAAGTCAAATAAGTTTTTTTATTTAAAAAATTTCGGCTTAAAAAATTAAATGGTCATGTTATGCACTATACCCAAGAGTAGTCATGCTAATCACACATTTGAGATATTTAATAGACTGCCAGGCAATGACAACGAAATATAAAAAAAATTGAGGTGATTTTATACTGAATTCCATATAAGCAGGAATAGGCAAAATCTTAGAATTTTTTGCGTACTTTTAACAAATATCGTCTATTGTTATTTTATGAAATCGTCAGATCTTTATGTCGACAGCTCTCTACATGAAGGCGAATTTTTTTTTTCAAAACCACAAGTAACGCAACACTTCGTATACAGACAGTCGAAACCTTCTTTTTGCTGAAAAGAGAGGAACCGGAGGAAACCGATCTCCCCCTACGCCATCGTCCACATTCGACGTTGTAATATTCTATGAATATGAGAGAGTAAACTCGGTCAGCGGCCATTAATCATACAGTATTGACGTTAATTAGGTATAGCTATGGCGACATGATGTGTGTATTTATATAATTATAACATTGTGCTCACATAACCATAGTAATTTAATTAAAGCAATATATTTTCAATTGAAAGTAAATACTCCTGCCTGCCAGTCCGTCCGTCTGTTAGCCTGCTTATACCCCGTTGGTTTGTTATTTATTTATTGGGTTTGATTAAACTGAACGTACACACTCAATAACTCATCTCCGAGGGTTAACATCATACAGAGACAACGTATTTCTTCCTGTAATTCTGTAGTGCTGATAAAACACAAATTTGTATGTAAATTTTATAATGGAAGATATTTGCACAGCACTAGTTGTAAAAATCGACCCATCCTATGTCTTTGAAAATTCTTCCAAGGGTGTCCCCCTCGGGACGGGGGTAGGCTTCAATCTTTCGATCTTATTAGCCAGATACAAGTGATTAATTATGTTTGTAATGTCTTCGATGACATATAATATCCAAAAAAAATGTATGAATTAGATGATGCGGTTTTAGTTCAATGCTGGTTCAATGCAAGTATGTAATTGACGGACGACAATCGATAAAACAATGTACCATCGCGCAAATGCCCTGCCCTGCAGGTGGTGTTTTCTTGGTTCTTCTTAAACTAAACCTGGACGACACATTACACAAAAAATAGCGACGTCATGTTCATCGATTGAGCAAACAAACAGATGCGGGTTTAACAAACGAATAATGCGTTTTTGTAAACACAAAAGAAACAAATGAAAGCGGTTTAGCGGTTGTTACGAACGGAACTAATAACTCGCGATATCGTAACACAATAACAACCAAAAGCGGCCGTCTTAAGACGGAATCAAAAGCAGCGTCCGAACCCGTCGGCGATCACAACACGAGTCCTAGTTCTCTCTGTTTTAGAGACAAAAAATTTACAAATATAAATTAGCATTGGCGCGACGGAGCGTTTTCGAAAAAGGTGCAAAAGTTTGAAAATCAATTGATTAATTCTATCAACTTTAAAAACTAAGAATAAACATGTTGCGGGGACGCAACATTGTTATAATTCTAAATTCATTATTTCACTACAATATTGTAAAAAAATTGATCTTCGGAATGAAATTGAAACGTTATTCTTAAAAATTTATTGAATGAGAACATGATTATCCAGATATTGAACAAAACTATATTTACATAGCGAGGCAGCCTAGGACCTCCGGCATTTTCACTATTTCTAACACATAAATTTCACTACCAGAGCTTCTTTGTCTGTCTGTCTGTTGGACATCTTAGACGAAATCAAAAAGATTATGAGGCTTGGCTATCATTGCTCTACACCAAAAACTTAGCCCTAAGACGCACATCACATGCGGCTGTCTCTCCATCGTGGCCGGAAGTCCTCTTTGAAAATTGGAACTGGCAGTATAAACGAGGAACAGAGAATCAAGTACAATGAATTTCATATCAACTATTTGGGGTGAACCTTAATGGAGTTGAGCTCTCTATTAAGACTAATTAAAGATTAGAATAGTTTTGCGACAATTTACGAAACGTCGAATGTATGACAACATACATAAAGCCCTGGTTTAGAATGTGATGTTTTAAACAATAGACGATTAAATATTGTCTGATTCTCACATCCTCCAGCCAGAAGTAAACAACCCATCGTTTGTCGGGCATTCTTGCAATGTGTCTTAATCATCTAAGTTTTTGTATTCTCACTTCCTGGACTTGGTTTCTTCTATAACTCCACAATCTTCTTATTTGTTTTTCTCCTAATACTAGTATTGGCAGTTTAATACCTCCACAGATCTTAATTAATATTTTAGATCCCCAAATCTCTAGTATACTTTTCGATTTCTTCCTCATTGACCATGCCTCGCACTTATGGGTGACTGTGGCCTTTGATACACCTTTAGTATTGTTTCTGGGGTTATATTTGTAGCTTTTAAAACGATGCCTCCGGCTTTTCTTTCTCTCGCAAATTGTTCTTCTATTTCTTTCCCTGCATTCCCAGTACATGTTATTGTTACACCCAGGTATTCAAAATGATGTAATTTCTTTAATATATATATGTCTTGTACCCCTCGACATTAATGACTAGATTACTTGTGGAGCTGTTCCACATTTACTGCTAGACTGTATTATATGGCTTTCGGGTCCAACACTCCTTACGTCCTTACAACTTCCTCCTTGGATTCCTTCATCAACACGATCTAATCAGCATAACTAGGCATTGGTGCCGGGACCCGTATAACGACCTATTAGAGTTAGTACTACTTTCCCTAAGAATTATTTCTTTACGAGGTTGAGCAAAACTTTTCCGGCAGTGTCCCACCGATAATTTTTTTTTCAGTTTTTCAGGTCGTCAGCTTTCTAAACTTTTTGGGACAACTAACGGTTCCTTTTAATAGTGAATCCTCTAAATCTTTATAACAAGAGAACAGCTATTTATTGTACTGTTCTCTTATAGAGCAGATTTAAGTAAAATTTTAGTTTTGCTTATGTAAATCAGACTAAAAATATTTTGTGCCTTCTAGGCATATATTCCTGATAGGCTTGTCATTTTTCTGGTAACTTTTCTTTGTACAGAAACAACTTTGCCTTACGTTGAGCGCCATTTTGTATATATTTTTGACAAAATTGAAAGATTGAAAGATAATATCTATCCAAACTCTTGGATAGGAAGAAATGGCCCACGCGAATGGCCACCCCGGTCTCCCGATTTGGCAGTTATAGTTAGTACAAATACTTTTATATATATTTGAACTACGCTTAGTGAGTGACAACATCGGTAATCCCGAAGAAGATGAGTGAGATCTCATTGAAACGTAGAAAAACTGTCTTTTCTAAGACAAACAAGAGAAACACACGAGATTCCCGAGAACAGTCAATTATATTTCATACTCGTGAGAACATAAGAAGTAACATTCTCACCCGGAACCTAGCCTTGTTCATAGTAATCAGAACATATATGTGTATATATATATATATATATATATATATATATATATATATATACTTAATAACAAATATATATATATATATATATATATATATATATATATATATATATATATATGTTCTGAGAGGCTTCCGCGGTCATTATTATGAACTAAGCTAGGTTCCGGGTGAGAACCGCGTCTGAATTTATTGAATACTCGACGTTTCGACTCCTGCTTTGGAGCCATTATCAAGAGACAAAAGTGAAAAAGGGTTTCAGAGTTTAGATCGAACTCGGGGCCTCAATCTGCCTACTCCCCAAGAGTCACTAGGTAACTGAACTGAATTTGAGTCTGCTCTGCTTCTTTTATTTATAGTTAGCGCTGGGTTAGAAGAAGATGTCACGTGATGAGGCTGTGTTGTGATTGGTTGGGTATTGGTGGGCGTGTCTGCTTTGTTTAATCTGGCAATTACGGAGGTCCAAGCTGTGGGAAGGCGAGTGCTGTCATCGCGTCTATTTAGACAGAGAGATCTTTTCTCTATTTCGATGGCTTCGTGAATAGTGGATGCCCTAAGAGAATTGAGAGATATGATAGTCCTACTGTCCTCGAAGTTGATGGAGTGCCCTGTTTGGATATGGTGATGCGCGAGAGCTGAAGTCGGATCTTTTTTACGAACTGACAGAGAGTGTTCATATACTCGATGGTTAACGCGCCTGTTGGTACGACCGATGTAGCTTTCTGGGCAATCGCGACATGATATTTCGTAAACTCCTCGATCCTCGTTAGGTACTTTGTCTTTGGGGTTACCGGTTAAGTTGCCTATAGTTTGAGTGGTGTTGAAGATAGTCTTTATTTGATGTCTTTGTAAAATCCGTGCTATTTTGTCAGTGACTCCTCGAATGTATGGAAGTACGGCTTTTGATGTTGTTGTTCTGTTTCTGACGGGGTTGGTGTGATTGGGGGTTGTTGAGATTGATGAATTATACGCGCAATGTGGTCCGGATGATAACCGTTTTGTCGAAGGATTTGTTGAAGATTATTAAGTTCGTTTTGTCTATTGTCAATATCTGTTAAACGAATAGATCTAAGAGTCAAAGATTTCATTACAGAACTCAATTGGGCAGGATGGTGGTGTGATTGGGCATTTAAGTATCGATTGGTATGGGTTGGTTTTCTATAGACGGTATGTGAGAATCTGTCATTGTTGGTTTTTGTTATGAGGACATCAAGAAACGGGAGAGAAGAATCGGACTCGATTTCCATTGTAAATTGTATATTAGAATGTATACCATTGAGGTGTTGTAGGAAGAAGTCTAATGAATCTCTGCCATGAGGCCAAATGACAAAAGTATCATCTACATATCTAAGCCAACAGGAAGGTTTTAAATTAGACGAGTTTAGGGCCTGGGTTTCGATTTGTTCCATGAAAATGTTAGCAAGCACTGGAGAAAGAGGTGAACCCATGGGGGCCCCACGGACTTGTTTGAACAGAGTGTTTTGAAATGAAAAATAAGTGTTAGAGGAACAGTGTTGTACTGCCCTAAACTCGTCTAATTTAGAACCTTCCTGTTGGCTTAGATATGTAGATGATACTTTTGTCATTTGGTCTCATGGCAGAGATTCATTAGACTTCTTCCTACAACACCTCAATGGTATACATTCTAATATACAATTTACAATGGAAATCGAGTCCGATCCTTCTCTCCCGTTTCTTGATGTCCTCATAACAAAAACCAACAATGACAGATTCTCACATACCGTCTATAGAAAACCAACCCATACCAATCGATACTTAAATGCCCAATCACACCACCACCCTGTCCAATTGAGTTCTGTAATGAAATCTTTGACTCTTAGATCTATTCGTTTAACAGATATTGACAATAGACAAAACGAACTTAATAATCTTCAACAAATCCTTCGACAAAACGGTTATCATCCGGACCACATTGCGCGTATAATTCATCAATCTCAACAACCCCCAATCACACCAACCCCGTCAGAAACAGAACAACAACATCAAAAAGCCGTAGTTCCATACATTCGAGGAGTCACTGACAAAATAGCACGGATTTTACAAAGACATCAAATAAAGACTATCTTCAACACCACTCAAACTATAGGCAACTTAACCGGTAACCCCAAAGACAAAGTACCTAACGAGGATCGAGGAGTTTACGAAATATCATGTCGCAACTCTCTGTCAGTTCGTAAAAAAGATCCGACTTCAGCTCTCGCGCATCACCATATCCAAACAGGGCACTCCATCAACTTCGAGGACAGTAGGACTATCATATCTCTCAATTCTCTTAGGGCATCCACTATTCACGAAGCCATCGAAATAGAGAAAAGATCTCTCTGTCTAAATAGACGCGATGACAGCACTCGCCTTCCCACAGCTTGGACCTCCGTAATTGCCAGATTAAACAAAGCAGACACGCCCACCAATACCCAACCAATCACAGCACAGCCTCATCACGTGACATCTTCTTCTAACCCAGCGCTAACTATAAATAAAAGAAGCAGAGCAGACTCAAATTAAGTTCAGTTACCTAGTGACTCTTGGGGAGTAGGCAGATTGAGGCCCCGAGTTCGATCTAGACTCTGAAATTCTTTTTCACTTTTGTCTCTTGATAATGGCTCCAAAGCAGGAGTCGAAACGTCGAGTATTCAATAAATTCAGACGCGGTTCTCACCCGGAACCTAGCTTAGTTTATATATATATATATATATATATATATATATATATATATATATATATTCAAAAATGACAAAATATCAGTATGCATCTTAATAAGGTCATATAGTTGATATAAAAACTAAATTTAAACACTATCACTGCAAGAAATGACTTACAATTTTGACTGAAGAGCTGCAATTTTCTTAGCTGCTTCTGTCATAGCAACACCAGTGTTTTCTTTTCCTTGGAAGAAAGCTTTTAGTAAATATAGAAGGTAATACATTTGTAAATATAGCTACATACAAGATTCAAAGTTAAGAATACCACATTGACTGATATCAAAATTACTAACAATATATTTATTAACATTTTGTCTCTCTAGAGTATATTCTAAAGTGCAATAGCTTCTCACCCATGAAAAATAGTTATCTTGCATTTATCTAAATAAATACCTCTATGTAATCTACATCCCGACAAAATTCGTGATATCTACCCTAAAACAAATCAATATAATTATGTAGATTTATAAGGTACATTAAAAGTGCTCTTCCGTATCTTATTTCGTTTATTGATCCAGAGGATTTATTACAAAGGTGTACGTTTTTTTTTGTACAGAACACGTGAGCACTGTCAAGTTATTACACTAAAATAAAAGCTCTTAAATAATGAAAGGGGAAAGAACGAGTAATACGTTAAAATGTCTGTCTCATAATTTATTTAACGTATGTCTACTTTTCTGTGTATCACCGAACTAAACGCCGGCAAGGCGTGTTCCCGTTTAATTGAATTTATATGTGAATGTAAGTTCGATACCGAGAATTTTTAATTTCAATAACGTATCAGAGAAATTATACTGAAAGAAACTGGTTTCGGTTTTATAGAAAATCAAGCGCACAACATAAGCTTATCATTGGTTATGCAATAATACAATATTTTCTCATAAACTCAAATCATTATATCTGGAAATCGAGCACGCAGAATAATAGAACGGAACCCAATTGTCACATGAGACGTTAAATCCCGAGACTGTCACATAGATGACGCTGTCAATGTCATTTTGAGATACTGAAAGTAAAGTGACGCTAAAGCTGTTTCTGTTTAAACGATGACTAAAAACGAGTTTCGTCTGTCAATTAAACACTTTTAAACATTTTATTGGGGGAAAATAACGTTCAAACTCAGTAATAGCTTCAGACGTGTTACCGGGAAAAGTGCCCAAGGAATTCAATTATTTATCAAACGTGTGGAGTACCCAGGAAGTCCAATTGGTGTCAGTATGTATGAAAACATCGGATCGTAAAGTGCCGTGGAAATTGGGATACGAAAAACCTTTTTCCCAAATGGGTGCAGAATTTACCCATGGCGAAATATACACAATAACGATTTGGAGCTCTGTAGAAGCTGTTTGCGCCTGGTCCAAAGATTTTTTTCAGTCGGTACTTAATGGATAACCCACGAATTCATCGGACTCGGCAAGAACGACAATCGAATAGGGAAAACAAGCCGAAATCTACTGTATTTTGCTACCCGGATGGAATTTTCTTCATTGACTTCCTTCCAAAGGGGCAAACGATCAAGTGAAAGTTGCGTTATTGGATCTACTGGATGAAGCAATCAAGCAAAACAGGCCGGACACGGCAGAATAAAACCAAGCCAATGCCTTGATCCACAAGTCAATTAAGGCGATGGTGCAATTGAACTATTTACGATTCGAGTTGCTTCCATGCCCCTATATTCACCAGATTTGGCCTCATTTGACTTCTACCTATTCGCAGATCGGAAGAGTTGTGGCTCCTATAAAGAGGCTATAGCCGCAAATGAAGCCTATTTTCAGTGACGAGACATATCGCTGTATTAGGAATGAGAGGAGAATTTACAAAAACATTTGAATCAGTGTATCGCTAGCCAATGTGTTATGAACTTCTGTCTGTTATTTCCTTAAAGATAGATTTATGATCCTGCTATTAGATCTTTAATACTGATGGATATGTCAGTATTTTTAATACAGTGGAGATGGAAACTCACAAAATAATAATTAATTTCAAATTTAATAATTTCTTTTTTCATACTCTATACAGATACAGTTTTCTTTCACCTCGTTACATTTCTTAATATTAATCATTACGAGGGCTGCCTTTTATATTTCGGGATTAGAGAACAAAAACAAATATTAATCATCGAAAATCGCTTTATTGGTTTTCAAAATATTCCCCATGAAGATCTATACACTTTTGCATGCGTTTGAACCAATTGTCGAAGCACTTTTTCCACTCTGATTGAAGTATTTCCAAAACATGCATTCTAAACGCAGCAACCGCTTCTTCAGGTGTCGAAAAACGTTGACCTCTCAGTTTGTTTTTTACGTACGGGAATAAAAAGAAGTCATTTGGTGACAAGTCAGGACTATACGGCGGATGACTCATCAAATCGATGTTTTGAGTGGTCAAAAATGCAGTTGTTTTAGCCGATGTGTGAGCTCGCATTCTCGTGGTGTAGAGTGATCCGTCTTTGGCGGTTGGTTTTCCTCATTTCTTGGAAGACAACTGGCAAACAAATGGTTGTGTACCACTCAGAATTGACTGTTCTACGTTTTTCTAGTGGTACGGTTGCGACATGTTCCGAAAAAACAGGCGATCATTTGCTTGGAAGTGCTTCGTGGGCGAACAAATTTTGTTGGATTCGGCTCATCTTGAAACACCCATACAGTCGACTGCTGTTTACTTTCGGGTTCATACGCGTAAATCCACGATTTATCACCTGTCACTATGTCATAAACGTGTTTTGAAGCACCGAGATCGTATTTTTTGAGCTTTTCTTTCGACCAATCGACACGAGCCTTTTTTGAACGATTGAAAAATTGTGTGGGATCCAACGCGAACAATTTTTTTTGACATTCAAATGTTTATGCAATATTGAATACTGATCCCACTAATGTGTAAGGTTGACTCAATCTCACGATAGGTCACATGACGATCTTGCAATATCAGTTCGCGCACAGCATCAATGGTTTCCGGAACAACAACTGTTTTTAGACTACCTTCACGAAATTCGTCTTGGAGTGAACTACGACCTCGATGGAATTCACCATACCATCGATAAACAGTGGTCCTTGATGGAGTTTCATCGCCAAAAATTAAATTAAGTTCATCCATGCACTCTTGCTGACTTAATCCACGTCGAAAGTTGTAAAAAATAATCGCACCAACATGTTCACGATTTAATTCCATTTTACGTATAATTTACGTATAATTTCAAAAATGTCAAAGTTTACGATACAGCTGTCAGTTGTCAGATTGCAACACTAGGGTTGTCCAATCCCGAAATACAAAAGGCAGTCCTCGTATTTACAATATTTCTAATGCTCAATTATTTACACTCCAATCTTATCTCACACAACCTAAAGTTCTAACAATTGTGTATATAGTGTACCTTGTGTTTGTGTGTCATTGTTTAACAGCTAAGAATTCTAGATTTCTAACAGGAAGAAAAATGGAACTAGTATAACCATATCAGCATGAGACGACTCCTGGAATCTTTCACTTTCGGTACAAATATCACGTCAAATGTGACGTGGCATAGCTATAATTCAACATACGTAAATCTTGGATCGGAGGAAGATCTAAAGAAAGACGGAATGTTGTCATACTAGATATGATATATTTCATTTTCATTTATTAAGTAGCTCATACACAATACATAAAAAATCACTTACGCAATAATACAATTTAATGTATCCTGTATGAGAGAAATGAACTCTCACAGGAGCTAGGAAAATACAAAAAAAATAAAAACTAATACAAAATTGCATTACACTCTTAACGATTTATTTCTAATGAGCACCAACGGTTACATTAGACTCTCCTACTAACATACCCCAATGATCCTATTTGCTAATTACAATATTTAAGTAATTACGTTATATCAATAATAACATATACTTATACATATACACATCCAAAATACACACGTACTGTCTTACGTTCTATACTCATACATATATCATACTCACATATACCGCTATACAAATATTCTTCTACATTTATAACTATAGTGTTAGAATTAATTTCCACCTATTTCTTATAATATATGGACTTGTACGATCTAGGTACAGTTTTAGCTATTTTTATCATGTGTGTTGTACAATTCATAGCTTTAAGATTGTTGCCTAGTTTATTGAAATATTTAATGTCTTGCTATTTAGAATTCTGTATACTGCAGTTTTTAGTTATTTTTGGAAATAACAGTGACTTATTGTTTGTTACACTATTCAATTGAAAATATTTTTCTTTTAAGCTGTCATAATGAGGGATTCTAATATAAAAGATTGTTTTATGCTTAAATGAATTTGATCTATTTTGGCTATTTTCAGTAACCTGTTTTGTATATTGATTAGTACATCATTCACTTTATTGTACACTCCTCCCCAAGCTAGTATCCCATATGTTGCAATGCTGTGAAATAGTGCATAGTAAATCCTTAGTAGTAATGTTTTTATATCCATAAATTCAGAGAGTTTTTTGAATATAAAGATTAAATATTTAGATTTGCTAAAACTACATGCTCTATGTGTCTTTCCCATTTAAGGTGTCTGTCTGAGTATTTGCATGTGTACTCTTTCAAATTCTTGGCCATCTATGTTTATTTTATGTTGTGCTATCTATGTAGCCTCCGAAGGTTACATAAACTGTTTTATTCAGGTTCAATGATAAATGGTTACTACGGATCCATTTACTGGTTATTTTGATGTAGTTCTCCATAATGAGTTGGGTCTCGCTCCAAGAATTACCGCTGCTTATTACTACATCCACATATATCTATAGGAGAAACAGTAATGGTTCGAGTATAGTGCTTGTGGTACTCCCATACTTACAAACTGAGATTTAGGGTAATTCCTCTAATCCCATAGTTATTTAGCTGTTCCAATAATATCTTATGATTAACCGTATCAAAAATATTCTTCAAATCAAGGAAAGTTGCTATGACAGGCTCCTTCTTTTCTATTTTATCGGTAATTAACTGGTGAACTATTAGGTAGATAGCATCTTTCGTGCCTTTGTTTTTTAAAAACCCGTATTTTTTATCCGAGATTATGTGGCAGTCTGTTTTCAAGAATCCTTTTATGCAATATTTTTTCAATTTAATTAATACATAATAACTTATCACCATTTTTGTAGATCGGGGCTACCTCAGCGGTTTTCGGTGCATCTGGCCACGTGTTAATACAATTGTTAAATATATTTTCCAGAGGTAGTGTTATATATTCGGCAATGTGCTTGAGAGTTTTTACGTTTATACCATCTACTCCACCGGATTTTTCTTTTAAGTTCATAATTATCTTATTTAGTTCCATTTACCGAAACAATATAAAGTTAAAATATCTCTGGGTGTTGCGAATTTTTGGTCATTGAGTATATAGGTATTTGATATCCCATTATATATCAATTATTAAATAACATTTACCTTTAAATCATCTAAACCCAGCTCTTGATAGTTACTTTACTATAATAATTTCACATAAGAAACCTCATACATAAATAAGATGAAAAGTATTCCGAACAATACCACAGCTATGATTTTCCTCGTGACAGAAATTGATTACATCCAACAAGGGACCCGAAGCTTTGTTGGATAATAATCCGGAGACATCCAGACAATCTAAAAAAGATGTAATTGTTGCGGGAGAGTATTATAATGGTTTCTATAAATAAGTTTTATGATTTAGCGAAGTTTTATGTAAGCATGTTTGAAACAAACAAATTTGAATAGCAAGTAAACAATGTTATGTAAACAGGGTGAATTACCGGTTGTTGAGTTTTGGAAATACAATTTCGTCCAAAAATAAATCAAATCAAGAATAAGACTAAGTTAAGTTATAAACTAGTTTTTAAGTGAAGTGAAGAGAAATTAAAATATTTGCTGTTTTTGTACATTTTTTGTGTTATACACATGTCTTGTCCAAATTGAATAATTTTGAAATTTTGAAACACTTAATATTGACTTGTCGAAACTCAAGCATGAATGTGAAGTCGTCTTTTCTGTAGCAACTTTTATCAAAAATCAATTTAATGCGAAGATGCTTAGTATTAGATATCTTCTCTTCAAAAAATTGTTAGTAAAAGTTATAGTTGGAGAAAATGAGGTCATATTAAAAAATACATATTTTAAATTCTCCAATCTCTACAAACTGTTACAATTTTTCATTATCTTGGTCTGCATCATATTCTCTTGTTTATCATTCCTTACTATTTGATGTTTCAGGAAAAATTAAAATTCTTACGTTATTGATTTAGCATATTATGACGTTATATGGTTATTACAATTCAGACCATTCTTATCTCTCCTCAACGTAATAATATCATTTTTGGATGACACAGTGGTTATATCTATAGGAGAAAGTTGGGCTGTAGACATCAAAATGAATAACTATCTTGAAGCTATAAGTAACTGGCTAGCTTTAAATAAACTATCTTTAAATTTGGACAAAACTGTTTACATGGCATTCGGAAATTGCAACATAAGTGTTCTGGTAAATCAACTGCGGAATCATTGCCTGGGGGGGAGCCTACTCCAACGCTACAAAACATCTGCAAAGCCACCAGAAAAATACTAATAAAAATCGTAAACAATAATAAAACAAACTTACATAACAATTCTTTAAATTTGGAGGAGCTTTTCTCACTTGAATTTTTAAAATATCACTACATTACTCTGAAAGAAAAATTCCTGAACTCAAACATTATTACGAGGAACAAGAGCATTATTCTCCCACATGGATCTAAAACAGTCAGTAAGAAACGCAGTTTTATAAGAGCAATAAATGTATACAACAGTCTTCCAAATGAACTAAAAGCGTTAAGTAATGTAAGTGCAATAAAAAAAAAATTAAAAAAGTGGATAATTAATAAAGATAATAACAGAATCAGATAGACAATTGACAAAAAAGTCACCATTGTTATTGAAACTTCTAGAAAAATTATGTTTTATTTATTTATTTTTTGTATTATGTTCTTTTTTATTTTATGTATTCTTAGATAGTTTCCTTTATGTTAAGTATATATTTTCTATAGGATAGGTTTAGATATTATTAGTTTTAGGTATTATGCCAAGACCACGAACAGGTAACTCCGATTACCTCTGTGGAGATTATGTAATAATGTCCTGATATTATTGTGTATATCTATTGGTTAAATAAATAAATAAACACATAAGTCGAGTAACTACTGTGCCTATAAAGATACGAAACAATAGCTTAGTTATTGATCAATTGAGTCAGCAAAGAAGCGTGTAAATTCTAAAAAGCATAGTAAACCCTGAGAAGTTATTACCTGTTCATTGGGGTTTTCTGTTTGTCTACACTAATTTTTAATAATAACTAAATAAATATTAATACAAATTACAAATTCCTGATATGTGTTTTTAGATATTCCCTAAGTTTTAATTTAAAACTTCTTCGGGTCTTGCTTTAATAGCATCAGGCAAATTAATATAATCCTTAAAACCTCTAAAAGTATTGAATTCATACTAGTCTTTGTATTAGTTTTACTTAGATCAAAATGTTCTTTATATTCTGTGGCATACATATGAATTTCCCTATTGGTTACTATATGTTCAGCTATATAATTTGGTAATAAATTGTGAACTATTTTAAACATGAAAATCATAGCCATATATTTTAGTCTAGTTGCAATAGACAACCATTGCAGCACATTTAACATGAGAGAGATGAGTGTGTATCTGTTGCACTTGAGAATGATTCTCATACATCTGTCCTGAAATTTTTGCATCCTTGTTTTACAATTTTGGCCTAAGAAATACAATACTTACAATACAATACTTGCACAAAAGTTGAAATGTGGAAAAATTATACTGTATATTAGTCATAACAGGTTCATTTGCAAATCTGGAAAAGAAATATATTTTTTGTTTATCTTTTTCTCCAAATATGTAAATTACTAAGCCTAATAACGATTTATATTTGTTCTAAAAGTATCTAAAATTTTCAAAATGTCATAAAGGTCGAATAAATACATTTTTAAAAAAACAAAAACCGACTTCAAAATAAAATTAACTAAAAAGCATGAAATAATATTTTGCTACAATTAAATCCTTTTTATGAAGTCGGTGCCAAGCGAAAGTGAAAATATTTTGTGAGGTACATTGATGAGTTATACTTTGCAACTTCGAAGTTCAAATTGGCACCGACTTCATAAAAAGTATTTAATTGTAGCAAAATATTATTTCATGCTTTTTAGTTAATTTTATTTTGAAGTCGGTTTTTGTTTTTTTAAAAATGTATTTATTTTACAATTTTCAGTGATGCAATGTCTGTAATTGTTAATGATTTATCCTACAGCTGTAACATTCTATTAACATTTTTTAACCATCCTTCATAACAGTATTTGTACTCCGCCCTGTATGTCAGCTATCATAAATTTCCAACTGCTATGAGCTACCTTATATAATTATTTTTTCTTGCTTTTTACTAACCATCCTGTATGATATAATTACATTCGACGTTATTTTTTAACCATCTTGCATAGCAAATCTTATGGATCACCAACATTTTAATAACTACCCTATATAATTTTATTTTTACACCACATATGTATATTTATATGCATGAAATTAATATGCAAATTCATAAGATTTTACTCATTCAAAAATCGCCCGCCTCGGCAATTTTATCACTTTGAAAAGTTGAAATCTCCAGGTGTAAAAATATAATGCTAGGAAAATATGAGGTAGGCATTAAATAGTTACTTGTTCGGAACATACAAATATATTTATATTGAAACTTCTAAATAAGAAAATTTCATCGAAATCGTTAGAGCTTTTTTCCACAACTCAATTATATATATATATATATATATATATATATATATATATATATATATATATAAACAAACCTTGTTCGTTATATAGTATTAGATTATTTCTATTTGATAACAATTTTATATCTTAACAGAATTGAAGATACCTTAATTTGTAATTAAAAGCCCTCTTTGAAGGCAAACTTTGTCTACAGTTAATAAAAATTGACATGGAATGATTACTGTTTATGTTTTAGACCATGTAAAAAATCTGTTTGTGAAGAATAACTTTTTTCTCTGAAAATTACGAATAAAAAGAAATCGTTTAATTTATGAATACACACTGTATATTCCAATTAACTGACACTTATTTTGATTTTGATTAATTCATCTTATTTACAATTTACCCCAAGTTCCGAATAGTTAATACCAGTAACTCCATCTAATCTTATAATACCCGCGACTCCACCAAGACATAGAATATATGAAAATAGGTAAAAAAAGTTTTTCCCCATTCTATAAGAAACGATAGAAGCTATGTTATTTGAAAAAAAGTTCTGACCACTTTGGGATATCACGGCACTAATCTAATCCCTTTTCAATTTGCCCCACGTTCCGAATAATATTTTTCAAATTTTATATAATAATAATACCGGCTCCTTCACCATGGCATAGAGTATATGAGAATAGGTAAAAATAGTTTTTTCCCATTTTCTAAGAAACGGTAAAAGCTATTTTAATGAAAAAAATATGGGACCACTTCGCTATCCCGCCAAACAGGATCCAGTAAAATGGTTGAAATCCCTCAAGCCGTTTCCTAGTAATCGGTGAACAAACATAAAAAAAAGCGACATAGATACAGACGAATTGAGAACCTCCTTCTTTTTGAAGTCGGTTAAAAATATAATTAATGGGAACTGTTTTAGCCCATATTTTTGTCAAATAAAGCAAAAATTACCTCTCCTGCAATATACAGAAATGATACACGTCTGTTATGAGAAATCTGATAAGAAAAAGGAGACATTTCCGATGTTTAACACCCTATATCTCGAAAACTAGTCATACAATTTTAATAATATTCTGCTCAGTAAAACACTGAACATTTGTTAACGTAAAAAAATGTAGTAAAATACAAAGTTGACGGAAAGAGTTTAAAACTACGGGGTAGTATAAAAAAGTACATTTTTTCAATGTGTATTGTTCTTGCATTCAGTTTAACATCCCGTTGAGTATAAAGAGTCAGATAATATATCTATTTAATGTCTTATTAAAACTGCAGCACGAATGGTTCTCATAATTAATAGGAAAAAATAATATATGCCTTCTTTAGCTATATTTATGGCTCACACTGTATATTATATGAAGCACACCAAAGAAATTATTACTTTAATTAGATATTAATTGTGCAATAACATCTTCTTATGTTTCCGACGTTGTAATAAAAAAAAAAGATTTTTTCCAAAATCACATGTAACGTATTTCTTAATACCCTGTAATCCACCAAAACTTATGGCAATTGTTTTGTGAAATATTTATGTTCAATAATGTACAAATCACAATTTCTCCATTAACCGGAAATAAAGCACATCTATCATTGGCAATCTGATATCAAAAATGCGGCATTTTTGATATTTAACACTCTGTATCTCGAAAACTAGTCATAGAATCTATTTGAGCCTCTTTGTCAGAACATACACCCCTAAAACATACCAAAATTTCAAACAATTTGACGGATGTCCATAAGAAAGGTCCTTTCTTTCCACCCTGTTTTATTTCAAATAGTAAACATTTATGGTCTAGTTTTAATATTATTGAACTATTACTTTTTTCTAGTTTACGTTTTGTATTAAACTTCAGGATTCTACTGTTTCTTGATATGAAAGCGATTTTCACGTTTGACAGCCAACCAGAATTCGATAAAATCCATTTCACGTTTCCAACACTTCCAAGGTGATTTAAAACTTTTGGACGTTACTCGCTAATTGCTATTAGAGAAAACAAATTAATGACATGATATGATGGCAGCATGTGTTATTATCGTCAAGATACAATCTTTAAAGTTGGTACGAGTTGGTACAAAATTAAAGGGTTAAAACTCATATTAGTTATGAACACAAAGAGAGATAGAGAGAGATTAATCAATATATTTGCATGTTCATTAATAGGAATTAAAATTAAGTTTTCTTTCGGCGTTACAATACTGAATGTTTCCTTCATTATTTTGATTGCCATACACACCCATTTCCTTCCCCGTTCGAATCAAGTAATGAGAGTTGCTCTACAAATCGAATAAACTTTACAGAAATTATTGAGATTGGACAAATAGCTGAGAGGCGAATTATATTAATTTCCATTCCTGTTAAGAAATTGTGCCTGCTAAACACTCTAAACTAATGCCTCTAGTAATCGGGAATGGCCGCGAGGTGTAGAGCTCTAATCGACGGCTGAACAGATAAATGGCTTTTTGAAACAAAAATTGCCGACTTCAGTGCATATTAACAATAAATACAATAAAAAGTTAAACATAATTCAATTAGATATTTAAAACCTATTTAACTTAACCACTGACTATTCTTTTTTTATTATTTGTATTCCTCCGTATATTTCATCCAATATATACATACAAAACCTTGTAGAGTACCCAAAAAATCATTCCTTTTTCTAAAATATATATCACCCTGTATAACTACAATTCTTTTCCACCCTATACAGGGTGAGTTTTTTTTGAAGATCAGTGTGGGGATCTCGGAAACTAGCGTAGATAGAGCAATGGTTAAATTGGGAAAGATTTGCAGTTTTACTGGCCCAATTTAATGACACTTTCGGATTTTTGTAAAAAGTCATGGCTTACTAGATATTTTGAAAAAACAAAATTCTGTCGGTTTGGTCAAATTCCTCTAACTCCTTTGTTTTTGATTTTATAAAAAAAGTGTAAATGTCAAAATTAAAGGGAATTGTATCCCGAATATGACTGTCATGTCCTCGTTAGCGGGACAGCTCTCGTTTCCGAAATATGACACAAACTTATCTTTTTTTTAATGGAAACCATAGTTGGCTATGACCTCAAAAAATCGGACATTTTTAGAGCTTTTCAACGATATAATACTCGATATAGGTATTCATAAAAATAACGGAGTTATGGATACTTTTCTCTCTTATTTTCACTTTTAACGTAGTTTGATTTATTAATAACTACGTCCAAAAACATTGAACGATTTTTTTATTAGGTATATCAGATATAACGAAAAAACTAAATAAGTAGGTACTTACTAAAAACTTAAGAAATTAAAGTACATAATGATGGTTACAATTTATGTTCGAATAGTCCACCATTGTTATTTAGACAAAAATTGCATCTTTTTAAGATTGACATTACCGCTTTCCTCACAGACCGCCTACCAATTTCTTCAATTGCTTGTAATACCGCCTCCGTTTGGTCACCAACTGTCTCATGCTTTCTTTTGTATACTTTGTTTTTTAGCGCACCCCATAAATAGAAGTCTATAACTGCCAAATCGGGAAACCGGGGTGGCCATTCGCGTGGGCCATTTCTTCCTATCCAAGAGTTTGGATAGATATTATCTATGTGTTGTCTTGCTAATAACGAGTTATGAGCAGGTGCTCCATCATGTTGGAACCACTCAATTTCTAAACGAGTTCTCAAATTCAAATTATGCAGCACGTTTTGAAAAGTGTACTGCAAACAATGCAAGAAGCGCTCCCCAGTAAGTGATTCATCATAGATAAAAGACCCCAGAATAGTACCACACCAAACATTAAAACCAAGTTTTATCTGGGGTCGTCGTTATTCTACATGGAAAGGGTTTTCTTTAGCCCAGATATGCTCATTGTGTCTATTGAACATACCGCAGTTGGTAAAACTATTTTCATCTGACCATAACACCTTTAATGGAATCTGTGAATTGTCAAGCCACATGTTTCTAAACCATGTACAAAACAAAATACGTCGATGTTCGTCACCAGCATGCAAAGTTTGAGGAACTGAAAGTTTGTCTGCCGCAATCTCACGAGTTGATGTAGATGGATTGTGATTTACCATTGCCAAAACATTTATTTGTGCTGCTTCGTTACTTTGATTACGTTCCTTTGGTGGTTTAGTAAAAAATCCATATCTGCATAAACTATCGTAAAGCCTCTTAAATGTACATAGAGCAGGTTGACGACGATTAAAATATCTATGAAAGTATTCCTCAGCTGCACGAACTGAATTTTTATGGCATATGATATAAAAGTCCACCATATTCAGTTTTTCTCCTTTAGAATATTCTATTTTATCACGAAAACTTGTCAATATCGACTGTCAGTTCAGCACAACTAATGGAATTACTCTCAAATGAGGAAATATCAAAGTGAAAACAATCTTTTTCATGGCTACCTGCGTTAAAAGTGAAAATAAGACAGAAAAGCATCCATTACTCCGTTATTTTTATGAATAACTATATCGAGTATTATATCGTTAAAAAGCTTTAAGCATGTCCGATTTTTTGAGGTCATAGCCAACTATGGTTTCCATTCAAAAAAAGATAAGTTTATGTCATATCTCAAAAACGAGAGCTGTCACGCAAACGAGGACAGTACATTAACATTCGGGATACAATTCCCTTCAATTTTGACTCACCCTGTATATAATTTGAGGTGTCACAGCTTATTGTATAAACATCCAAGTTCCCTTTATTAACAGGGAGCAGTCAGTAGGGTAACAAAAAAGTCTACTCTTTTTACTTTATTGTGAAAGCTTTCGAAATGATTTGATTTCTTTTTCAGTCACATACTAAAATTACAAACAACATACTATTTCTTTGTGTATATAATGCAAAGCAAATAGTGAAGAGATATTTCTAAACTTACTGTAGTTGAGGTTGATTGCTAAATTGGCCTTTTTTGCAAAAGAAAACAGATACATATAACTCATTGTTGTTGATTCAAAACACATTTACAACACGACAAAGTACATTCAAATAAAAAATTAATTAAAAATTAAAAAATTATGGACGTATGGTACTGCAAAGACAATCATTTACATAAGAGGTCCTCTAATCCTCTCATTTGGGTGCTAACACATGTAGGAAATAGGGTTAACTTAAAATAGGCCTGACACGTGACATTTGACACCGATTAAATTTTCAAAACCACAGATAGATCATCGTAGACAACATTTTGCAATAACAAAGAGAAAATAAAAAATCATCAACTTGAGTTCAAACATCTTATTGGGAATATTACTATGTTGTAAGTTACAATTTATTTATTTTTTCTTGGATATATATATATATATATATATATATATATATATATATATATATATATTGTAATGGATTTAAACAGACATGAAATAATACAAAAGTTTTGCAATTCAAATAAGTAAATGATTGGGGAAATGTAAATAAAATTCATACATATCTAATAAAAAAAAGGAAAATTGCAGAAATCAATTAAGTTAAAGTTAACCTAAAAATATAAACTATGTAAAAAGAATGTTTCAAAAGCAAATTGTTGAGAGGATAAAAGGTGGCATATAAAGCTAGATAATCTATCATGCAGAGTGTAGTAGAATTTGGATACTTACATAAGAAAATCTAGGCAGGAAGACACATTTAGGCCAAACATCAGAGAGGTTAAATTCACTTATGAAAATCACAGTAGAGTTTGTAAAACAAGTTTAGATCACATATTAGGCCATGAGAACACTGAATATAACACATTTGGATCAAAATTAATTTTAAATACATAAATTTGTTAAATATTTAGAGAATTGAAATGTCAGAATTGTAAAAACCGTTAAAAATCGGAATGAATGATGGAACACTAAAGAGATTTACACCGTTAGAAAGAGCTTAGAGCATAGTTTATGAAAATTTAATAGTTCAAAAGATATTAAGTCCTAATTTCAGTAAAATCCAATTTTTTTTAAAGTACCTGTTAAATGACTGGTGACCAGCAGGTGACAAGTATCAAATCAAAATTTTTGAAAACATGATTAAGTAATTTAGATAAAATTTAGAAGGGTAAATGGTGTTGAAATTCAAATTAAAATTTGTTTAGATTTTTGCATATGATTTAGAACAAACATATTTGGAAATTAATAAAATAAATTAAAGCGGATATGGAAATAGCAGGTGGCAAAATTTATTAAATAAATAGGAAATCTGACATTGAAAGGTCCTCTTTGTTTTCCGATCGTCGACCAGAGCAGTTGAAAATTTCGTTCATGTAAAATTGCGTTTCCATGACAACCAGATAAATGTTCTGTGATATCATTGGAATAAGTGTTCCATGTCAATTTTGACAAGAAATTAAGATTGGAAGTCAGATTTTAAAGTTTTGGAATTATCAATTCGAAATTAGAAAATAATAAATATTCCATAAAAGGAATTATTTGAAATCCTTGGATGGAGAGAAAAAATCAATTTGTTGGAATAAAAAGTATTGGTGCAGCAGCAAACAGATCAATTGAGTAGCAGAATTTAATTTATAAACCAAAACAAATCAGGAAGCAGTATACTAAAACCAAAATTAAGGAAAAGGGGAATTCAAGCCAGACAACTGTGAGTTTTTGAAACATTTTTTAATAAACAGATTATTGAAATCTAAAATCAATCAGTGATACAAATAAAGGTGTTTTCAATTTAGTATAATGAATATTGTTATTTAGAGTATTGAAATATTTTTGTAACAAATCGATAGAAATTTATTAAGATTTAAGTAACCAGGAAATTTATTTTGTTGTAAAGGCAATATTATATATATCAGAATTGTATTGTGGAAAATCATTATTAATAAATTGTAATTTGATCCAGAATTTGAAAATTATTTATTAGTCTTCTAAAAATCTTAAAAAGAAAAAAATAAAGTGGAAAATATAATTTAAAAATTTTAAAAGTGATAGTGTAACGAAGAAGAAAGAGAGAATTAAAAGATAAGTATAGAATTTATTTATTTATTTAAGATCTACAATTTTGAACCCAAGCAAAAAAGACCCTGAGGTAATATCATACATTTTAAAAAATTCAATTTTATATTACAATCAAATATAATTGGCACCCAACTAAAGGGGCTCGAAAATTAGTGGATCTTATATAAAAAAAAAAAAAAATTGGAATCAAAACTAGTGTGGCATCAGAAACACATTGTTAGGTAGTTTACAA
Source organism: Octodonta nipae (assembly GCA_034190945.1). Lineage (NCBI taxonomy): Eukaryota > Metazoa > Arthropoda > Insecta > Coleoptera > Chrysomelidae > Octodonta > Octodonta nipae. The sequence goes on along the minus strand of CM067216.1, from coordinate 36,528,868 downwards.
TTTCATATCATTCAATTATAAAAGGCAAACAACTAAAGGGGCTCAAAAATTAGTGGGTCCTATATAAAAATTAAATATAATAATTGTCATATTTAAATAAAGAAAGAACAAAATAAATTTCCTGATAAAGTAAACTGTGTGATAATTTGGTTAAATAGATAAGATAAAAGGTAAGAAGATTTGAAATTATAAAAAAAAATAAGTGATTTTTGCAATTTCGTAAAAACTTGGTGGGGAATTTATAAAAATACATATAGATAAAGAAACAATATAATTCAAAATAAAACAATAATAAATTTAAATCATATATAATAATAAATAAAGAAACTGTGTTGAAATTAATTGGTTATAATGTATAAAACAAGAGATACAAAGTTTTATGAGAATCCAGAGGAACAGGAAAGGCGTAGCTTACCAGTAGACTCGTGTATAAAATTTAATGGGAGAAACTCAGTTTTGCATCCATGCGAGTTTATTAAAATTGTGAAAAGGCAATTTGGGCACATAGGAAATTTCAATGAAGTTAAGAGACAAATGCGGTCACTTTTAACAGAAAGGGCTGGAATATGGTTCACAGCAACTGAAATGGACTTACATAAATTTGAAGAATTTGAAAACACATTCAAGGAATATTTCTGGGGAATTGATAAACAAATAAGGTATCGAGAAAGACTATACTTTGGCAAGTACAATCCAACAGGAGGAAAAAGGATGGTTGAGTATGTTTTAAATCTGGTAACCCATGCAAAATATTTAAATGATCCCATGACAGAGTCTGAAATTGTGACGTGTATATCCCGTCATTTTGAAGAGGGTATTGTTGACACAGTATGCAGGCAAAATATAAAAACTATGGAAGAATTTATCAAGTATATAGGAAGGATTCAATGGGTAAGAGAAAACAATACATCAAGACAAAAGCCAAGAGAATATTATCATCATAGAAGTCAAATGGAGCAAAGAAGAATGGATTATAACAGAAAACAGTACAATAACTTTAATTTAAATAATTACAACAGAAAGAGATATAATAGTACAAGGAGTTTCACAAGATATGGTAATGACTATGGGAGATATCAAAGGAATGAAGGTGAGATACAGGACACGGGAAACCAAAGAGCACAACAACAAGAAATCTATAACAATTCACAACAAAAGACAGAAGAAGATAAGAAGGAACCAAAAGAAAGTTGGATTCAAGAAATGCAAGATTTTGGCCAGAAAATAACAAAGAAATTAGACAACATTAACAAGATACAAGAAGAAAAATCAGTAAATCTGATGGACAAGATACCTAGCAATAATATTAATGTAAATTCTAAAGATGATATTGAAACTGAAAGTCAACAAGAAACACAAATGAGAACAACTGAAGAGGTTAATGTACAGGAAGTCCAGGATAATAAAGTAAAATTTGAATTGCCAATAACATCACTTATTAAAAATGAACAAATTATGGAAGAACCAAATGAAGAAGTTCAGAAACCACTAATACAACAAGTTAAAGCACCAGAAAGTGAATTAGAAGCACAAGATATTCAAGTACCAGAAACGGAAACTCAAAGGGAACTCGTGTCTGAAGAAACGGAGCTCGATATACAGGAAACTGAAAACAAACAAGAAGGAATTCAAATTAAAGAAGAAATGGAGGAACAAAACATTCAAATGATTTCAGAGGATGTGGTAGTAGAAGGCCAACCAGAAGAAACAAAATCAGAAGGAAATACAAGTATTGGATCGGATAGTAGTATTCAATTGATGGAAATGATGAAGAGAATGATGAAAGAAATAGCAAATTTAAATTCTAATATGGGTAATTTGAATACAAGAATAGATAATATAAGTTTAGATTTAAAACAAGATAATCAACAGTTAAGTTCAAGAATGGAAAATATAAAGTCAGATATGGATGAAAATAATCAAATAATAAGACAAGAAATGGAAAATATGAAGCAGGAGTTGAGTTCAAAAATGGATACAAGTTTAAAACAAGAGATAAATAGTATGAAAGAAGATATTGAAAGGAATCTAGAAGATTTTAAAAGAGAAATATATGAAAATAGCAAAACAGTAGAAAATAAATGGCAACAAGTGATCAAAGAAGTGAAAGTTGGTATGAAACAAATAAGAGAAAAATTTATAGAACCATGTAAAGGTCAAGAAAATCAAGAAGATGATTCAAAGTTGGACAAGGTTGAAGAAAAATATGAAAATACTACATTACAAGAAGAACAAGACAAACAAATTATAGGGACACACCAAGAAGAAAGAGCAAAATTTGGGGAAGAAGTCAAAAGTCAAAGTAATCAGGAAAAAGCAGGAACACAAATGAAAAATGAAGAGTTTATACCAGAACATAGTAGAAAAGTGAAATTATATGAAAAGTTGAAGTTGATAGAAAAATATGTAAATTATGAAGGTGAAAATGAGATGAAAATGGATATACAGTGGGGAAAAATAGGATTTTTGGTAACAATAGTGAGAAAAATTAATTATCAGGCAGAGTACATGAAACCAAGCATGAATAAGAAGCATGATAAAGAATATATGAAGATGAGCAGGTATATGGAAAAATGTGGAAAGTTTTGTGGGGAAACTCATAAGAAAACAGTTTATTACTGGGGAATAAACCCAAAAGTAAACTGGAAAACCAGGAAAAAGATATAAAATATCAATATAGATCAGGAAGGATGGATGGAAGACTAACATTAGCACAGGAACATGGAAATGAAAATTAATAAAAGATCAAGATAAAAAAATAATAAGCAAATTGAAGAAAAGTAAAGGTCCTTCATAGGGAAGTATCATCATAATCAGTCCGTATATGGTAAAAACAAAAGATGGAGTGAACAGTTATGAGTTAGTGGACATCAAGACACAGAAGATCAAAGGCATATACAACATTGATAGTATTTTCAAATATTATATATAAAATAAAGTGATTAAAATCCATATTGTACAAAATATAAATAGAAAACAACAATAATTAATTAAAAAGAAGTGAAGTGAAGAAATTTAGAAATATATGTTCAGGGTAAAATAATTAAAATAAATAAGAATGTAGATGGTGGATAGGTAAGATGGTAGATGGTGGATGATTTGTGTGGAGACAGTAGGTAAAAAGAAACAGGATGTTAACAAGTATTTCAAAATATGATGAATTATAAATGAATATATGATATAAATGTGGTTAAAATAAAAGAATTATAAGAAGGTATGAAATAATGATGAAATAAGAAGGTACTAAGGTACAGATAAAGAGTATAAATAAATAAATAATGTGATAAAAATGCGGTAACATATGAAGAAATATAAATTATCCTGTAGGCAAGAATTATAAAATAATAAGAGAAAGTATGGAGATGGAATGGAAGCAAATAAGTTAGAAGAAAAGGAAAAGTGAGAGTGTTGAGAAAATTACAAAGAGAAGAAGAAACTTATGAACTAAAAGCATAAATCTTAAATTAATGAAAATATGTACAACTTAAATTTAAAATTAAACAAGGACAATATGGAAAAATATTATAATAATATCAATGAATACAAGTCAGAATATTTTAAATTTAATAACATGTTTGTAGAAATCTTATAAACTTCAATGATGAGATCCTAGGGAAGAGCCAGATGAAGTCTTGATATCACTAGAGGGAAGAAATAAAAAGTGTATTAATGATTTGATTTAAAATAAAAGAATTGGTTAAAAAAAAATAATAATAATAATAAAATGGGAACGATACATGATGATTGGAAACTTACTAAGAATGTTGATTCCAAAAGTTTGAACAGCATATCTTGGATAAGTTTGTAAATAATATACTAGTAGTTGTAGATTTGTTGATCGTTCATCAGTTGATGTATTTATATAAGTTATTTGAGTTTATTGAGTTTTCTTGTTAATTTGTTAATCGTTCATGTTTAATTTGTTCACAGTATTCTTGTTATATGACATTCTTGATTGCTAAAAAAATTAAATAAAAAAAATAATAAATATAAAAGGTTAAAAAAATATATGGATATTAAGAAAGTATTGGAAAAATTTCAGCAAAATAAATTCTTAAGTTAAAACTGAAAGAATTTATTTTGTAAAATTTTGGGGAAATTTGTAATGGATTTAAACAGACATGAAATAATACAAAAGTTTTGCAATTCAAATAAGTAAATGATTGGGGAAATGTAAATAAAATTCATACATATCTAATAAAAAAAAGGAAAATTGCAGAAATCAATTAAGTTAAAGTTAACCTAAAAATATAAACTATGTAAAAAGAATGTTTCAAAAGCAAATTGTTGAGAGGATAAAAGGTGGCATATAAAGCTAGATAATCTATCATGCAGAGTGTAGTAGAATTTGGATACTTACATAAGAAAATCTAGGCAGGAAGACACATTTAGGCCAAACATCAGAGAGGTTAAATTCACTTATGAAAATCACAGTAGAGTTTGTAAAACAAGTTTAGATCACATATTAGGCCATGAGAACACTGAATATAACACATTTGGATCAAAATTAATTTTAAATACATAAATTTGTTAAATATTTAGAGAATTGAAATGTCAGAATTGTAAAAACCGTTAAAAATCGGAATGAATGATGGAACACTAAAGAGATTTACACCGTTAGAGCTTAGAGCATAGTTTATGAAAATTTAATAGTTCAAAAGATATTAAGTCCTAATTTCAGTAAAATCCAATTTTTTTTAAAGTACCTGTTAAATGACTGGTGACCAGCAGGTGACAAGTATCAAATCAAAATTTTTGAAAACATGATTAAAATTTAGATAAAATTTAGAAGGGTAAATGGTGTTGAAATTCAAATTAAAATTTGTTTAGATTTTTGCATATGATTTAGAACAAACATATTTGGAAATTAATAAAATAAATTAAAGCGGAAATGGAAATAGCAGGTGGCAAAATTTATTAAATAAATAGGAAATCTGACATTGAAAGGTCCTCTTTGTTTTCCGATCGTCGACCAGAGCAGTTGAAAATTTCGTTCATGTAAAATTGCGTTTCCATGACAACCAGATAAATGTTCTGTGATATCATTGGAATAAGTGTTCCATGTCAATTTTGACAAGCAAGAAATTAAGATTGGAAGTCAGATTTTAAAGTTTTGGAATTATCAATTCGAAATTAGAAAATAATAAATATTCCATAAAAGGAATTATTTGAAATCCTTGGATGGAGAGAAAAAATCAATTTGTTGGAATAAAAAGTATTGGTGCAGCAGCAAACAGATCAATTGAGTAGCAGAATTTAATTTATAAACCAAAACAAATCAGGAAGCAGTATACTAAAACCAAAATTAAGGAAAAGGGGAATTCAAGCCAGACAACTGTGAGTTTTTGAAACATTTTTTAATAAACAGATTATTGAAATCTAAAATCAATCAGTGATACAAATAAAGGTGTTTTCAATTTAGTATAATGAATATTGTTATTTAGAGTATTGAAATATTTTTGTAACAAATCGATAGAAATTTATTAAGATTTAAGTAACCAGGAAATTTATTTTGTTGTAAAGGCAATATTATATATATCAGAATTGTATTGTGGAAAATCATTATTAATAAATTGTAATTTGATCCAGAATTTGAAAATTATTTATTAGTCTTCTAAAAATCTTAAAAAGAAAAAAATAAAGTGGAAAATATAATTTAAAAATTTTAAAAGTGATAGTGTAACGAAGAAGAAAGAGAGAATTAAAAGATAAGTATAGAATTTATTTATTTATTTAAGATCTACAATTTTGAACCCAAGCAAAAAAGACCCTGAGGTAATATCATACATTTAAAAATTATTTTTATATTACAATCAATTACAATATATATATATATATATATATATATATATATATATATATATATATATATATATATATATATATATATATAATATTCGCACATAAAAATATCGTGACATATTGTGTGGATATCTGATTTTTTTCTGTTGACAGAGTATTGATTTCTTTTCATTAATACTCCCAGTAGGATGTACACCATTAGCAATGAAAAGTAATAATAATTTCAATCATCAGAGATGATATTATTTGATAAAATTCTATGAGCCGGTATGAGACAGCAAAAATGTTACGTGGTCCATTGGAGCAACTCTCGCCAGAGCAGCTATCAATTAATTAATGCTCTTCAGTAGTTGCTTTAAATGAATAATTAATATACTATTAATTTTTAAGATCGTATATATTATTGATTAAATGTAACCTTACCAGATCCAGAACTGGTATTACAAACGATCGATTTAAGATTAACATCTTTGGTATTTGTGTACCGCGCGATGGCAGTTGAAATAAAATCAATTTAATGCTTTCTCGGAACACCTGTGTCTTTTATTTTAATTATCGTATTATTTTTATGGCACGATCGATGTAGTACTAAATGGTACAAGTAAGACTGCTCGAGCAATGCGTGTATTCGTAATTTCTGGTCTGTTACGAACGTATGCCAATGAGGAACACTGTCTCCTCTATATGGACGTCTAGCGGTAGCAATATCGTAAAAATCAATGGTATTTAAAGAAATCGCCAGGTTGTATAAAAAAATTTATTGCAGGATACTGTTATGACCAGTTACATTGTTACTTGATGTCGAAACTCTGTCATAACGCAAGATTTAATTCGTTATGACTTATAAGAGACAAGAACGGAATTCTATATTTTTGTCAATTGAACAAATAACAACATTATAGGAAGTGTTAAAACATACATGGAACATGAATTCATTGATAAAATGAAAGTCCGAACGGAAGGACTAAAAGGTAAAGCAAAACCTGAGCATTTATTCGTAAGAGCTACAGAAAACACAACAGGCCTCCTCGCACAAAATTTGTTTCGAGGAATAGGTTCTATTTCTGTCCTCAAATTTCCCTCGTCAGAAGCTAAGTGCATGTGCAAGCCATCAAACGAGTAAATTTTTCTACCAAGAAACGACTGTGAACACGATTGACGATTAATCGGGGTTTTAAGAAAATGCAAGGAAAAAATTTTCACAGTGGTAGATGGCACCTGAATAGTCCTTAAGAACTGCAAATTGTGAATAACCTCGGGAAATTTACATATTAAAGTCAACTTGTAACTGGGATAATAGATTAAGTTATTAATTAATTAATGATTTAATTAAATGTGATATTAGGTGGTACGTAAGCAGTTCCATATATAGGATGGTTGAAATATAAGGTGAAATAGAAATAAAGTTATACAGGGACAGGATTGTTCAAAAAATGTTCTCTGTTTGGTGTGGGCTATCTTCCACGACGATTATCACTTCTCCTCCTGGTTTCCATCCTGGCCTGTCCGCTCTTTGTGCTGTGTAGTCCCTGACTCTAAAGTTCTCCTCTTCTTTGAGCCAGGTCTCTTGTATTGCTGTTATGTCGATGTTGTTCTTCTCTAGGTGTTGTTCCCATTCGTTCTTCAATCCGTTAGCGTTTCTCATCATGATTTTCCCTGCTGTGGAGGTCGTCTGATCTATGCACAAAGTTGAATTTAGTTGCCAGCCCCATGAAGGTTTGGATTTTTTTTTCATCAGTTCCATTATTGAGTACGTCCTGCCCTTTTGTCCATGTTTCTCTTGTTTCTTCTACGGTTGATCTACCCACCGCTGGGTAGCTTATTCTTGCTCTTGGTTCTTCTTCGTTTTCCCTCTTCTTTGGGAACTTTTTGCATTCTCTATAGCTGGCAAATCACGTATTTTCGGGGCGCTGTACATCTGCCTTGTCCGTGGCTGAACTTTTGGCAATTGTAGCATAGCTCTTGATGGGTTGGATGTTCTTCTCCTGAAGTCCTTTATCTCTTCTCTTGTGATGAACTGGTGGATGCCCTTTATCAGCACTCTAGTAGTAGTCTTCTCTTCTTCCGGCGCGTACGTGTGGTACGGTATTTCCTTTGCGTTTAAGATTCGTGTGGTTGTTCGGAAATCCTCTTCGGTTTTTAGGTACATCCTTACGCCGTCCTGTGGGTTGGTTGCTTTTGGTACGTTTATCTTCTGTTCTTTCATGAGCCCGGTCACCTCAGTCCACTTCTGTTTTTCACGTTTGACAATAGATGGGATCCTTTGTCTTTTCTGCCTCTCGGGTTCAGTCACTCTGAGGGAAGCGATCTTTGTGTAGCGGCGTCGGAATTCTTTGTAGGTGTGCTGGCGTCGGTATTGGATTTTTTCTGTCGGATCTGTTCGTCTTCATCCTCACTGGGGAATGAGCAGTCACTTGCCCTGGTTTTACTTTCCGCTTTTTCCTGGTTCTTGTTTGAAATTCTGTTTCCATGTCGACCGGTTGATCGTCCTTATTCGTCTTAACGTCTTTTCTAAGTTCGATGATCATCTTGTTTATATCCACCACTAATCCGTTTAGTTCCTCTACGTTGAGATCTTCCATTATTACTATCTTTCTAATTTGTAAAAACTTTTGTTAGTGTAATTAATATCCTAAACCGTGAACTGCCTAGGATTAACGAAATCGATAATGCTATAATACTAGAGGTCTGTTCCAACAGAACGAATTACCGATACACAACGGATAATAGTCGTGCGCCGTGACGAGTTATCGTTTACAATGATTTTACGCGCAATACGATTACCGGTTGCTTATCGGTTTTACGTCATGTTGGAACACGCCTTAGGTATTACAACTTAATCACTTGTTTTTTCCGCCTCGGTGCCCCGAGAATTGCTGTGTCCCTGCTCAGTATTTATATGCCTTTGTCAGAGGTTGTAGCGACACTTATTGGTTGGAGTTGACTCCTCTCCTTCCGCTATGGTTAATTTAAACATTAAACAATAGAGGGCCTAGTTATGTGCCTTGAGGAAACTCGTTGTCAACTTCTTTATAGTTAATTTGTACTTTCTGTTTTCACATGATTGAGGGTGTCAAATGATTTAGTCAGGTCCAAAAAACAGCTACAGCAGGTGTACTATTCTCAAGGTTTTTAGTGATTTTGGCGGTCAAATCTGCCATAGCATTATTGTTAGATAGACGTTCTTGAGAAATCCTATTCCATTTGCCATTTTTAAGTGTCGTCTACTAACTTTGGCTAAAGTGAGACTGGTAGGTCTATAATTTTCAACTTTGGGTTTATGGCTTTTTTAAATACTGACGAAAGCCACTTAAAAGTGATTTGAGCAATACCTTTTAGAAATATTAGGTTTGTATTAAGTGCTAGAGTAAAATTTCTTTACAACGATTATATTTTTAGCATTATGAAGCACAAATTAATTTGTTCGTAAAAAGATTCTACTATCAATTTCTGATTTGTCTGATTCAAAAATATTTCTTTCGAGATGAGATCGAAAAGAAATAGTTTGCGTTTCAGTAAATATTCATATACCAGATGTGCTTCATTATATTTGGTTTCACTTCATACAACACTTTTAAATACATTATTATCGAAAGAACTGACTTATGTCCCAAATTGATTAAAAACTATTGATTTACGGCATCAAAAGCCATAAACACTATGTATTTCCAATAAAGCATCAGCTTCTTCAAAACAAACGGAAGTAGTAACCAGTTACAATATATATATATAAATGTGAAACCGTTCATGTATTGTGCAATTTACGAGATCATTTAGTCTACATTGTGTATATTGTTTATATTGTGTATTTTATCGTCGATAAAATATAATATGTCATTAAATTTTATAGTTGGATTGTAAAATGATTTAAATTAAATTACTTCAGTGATAAACAGTGAAGTTTCAAATATACAAAGTTAGTTTATATAAACAATTTGGTGGAAAATTCTATAATATTAGATGTCTGGATTGAGAGAAAGTTTATTTCTTCGAAGTTTTATTGACAAAACATGCCGCGTTTAATCGACTTCTTTGGAAAACAGACGAAAGTGTGAGAAGAGTGTTAAAAATTGTTTATCAAAATTAATTATTTTTCAACGACAAGGGAAATTATTTATGCAAAACTTTTATTTTGAATTTGGTACGTAACTATATAGCGAGAATTCTTAGCTCCCAGGTATCCCTTGTAAAAATTTTGAGTAAAGATGTTATTAACCGACTTCGAAAAGAAAGAGGTTTCTACAGACTTTCTTATACAGTAAGCTTTGGTGGAGTCGCTGGTATTAAATATATGGAAATTTTTCTGTCCGGAACATGGGATAAATGGAAAAGAAATTGGATTAGTTTCGGGATATCCCGAACGGGTCCCATATTTTTTCAATAATATAGTTTGTATCGTTTCTTAGAAAATGGAGAAAAACTTAATACCTATTTTCTTGTACTATATGCCTTGGTCAAGGTAATTTTTTTACTAGTACGAAAAAAGAGTAAAAGTCAGTGTATCGTCCAATAAGCGATGTTGTCGCATTGACAATAATTTACTTAACAAATATGTTGTCATAACTTAGTTATTAAAGTCCATAGACCATTGATTTATAAGAGTTTTTTGTTTGATTTAATGTGGACTATCTCGAGCTAAAATATATGCACTCATTCTGTTTACACCCTGTATAAAACAGGGGGCCGTATTGGTGCTCTAGAGGTTCAACTCGTGCTTTTAAAATCCGTCTAGGGACGAAATAGTTTTCCATATCTTTAAGATTGTAAAAAAAGATTGCGAATTATTTAAATAATGTCACAATTCAATGTTTGTTTTATCCTGTATTACAGATACACATTCTATTTCAATTTTAAAAACGTCAAATTCCATTTAGTAATACACCAAAAGTATCAACGAAGAAATCAAAGTTGTTGCTCCTATGGGACTAATGGAACGCGTCATCGTGTGAATTCAGCGTTGACAAAGTAGTCTCGCAAATGAAAAGGTGGTCGAGTAAATAAATTTCCGTCGTCGAACATGACCTAAGGCTAGATGGCGGTTCACCGGCGGGTCAGAGTCCAGTATGGAAGGGCTTTAACTGTCACACCGTCGTAGTTTGAAGTGAATATCACGGATAGCCGGAAGAGCTTCTTCCGATGATGAGAGGCGGAAGGAATTGAGCGAAAATGTTGAAAAATTGACAGGGTATTTATACAGAGAATGAAAATGATATGTAAGATATGTAGTATACGTGTTGTGAACAAATTATAGTAACAGATGGAAAGTACGTCGTAAGTAAAATATGTCTATAATTTTTATATGTGATTATTAATAAACCAACCATTACCAACAACTTTGCCTTTACATACCATTTTAAGTTGCAATATCTGCACTAAGACCAAAAAAATATACTTGAACTGTATTAAAGGCTCGACGATGTTGAAGCGAAATCTTCTTATCGGGACCCCCATTTACATATATGATAAAACATTTTTAAAAAATATATAACCGACTTTTACCTATAACTAAAAACCTAAAAATAATAATGACAAAATACAACTCTAGCAAATAAATAACACATTCAATGTTGTTAGGTAGCTATCCAGGAAGTAAAAAATGTAAACATTAAAAGGTGCTCATTCGGTACAAATTAATTACCTACCAATATAGTATATTTTGAAGCCGGTGCCAAGCAAATTCTTCATTGCGTACTTATGTACTAATTCATCAAACTTGATTGTTGCTTCAAAAATATACTAGATTGGTAGGTAATTAATTTGTACAGAATGAGCACCTTTTAATATTTACATTTTTTTACTTCCTGGGTAGGTACCTAACAACATTGAATGTGTTATTTATTTGCTAGAGTTATATTTTGTTATAATTATTTTTAGCTTTTTAGTTATAGGTAGAAGTCGGTTACATTTTTTTTAAATTTTTTATTTTCAACTTTTTAGTATTTTTGAACTAAGGTAGTTTTCATTCTTTATTTTTTATTTTGTATGTATAACCTTAATAGACAGAACCAGGTAACATCGAAATCATCAACATTACACAATGATACTTTCTCATTTATATTGACAAGTAAATCTTTACGAACAAAATGTACTAGTATGCGTTGACTTAATAAGCCCAAAATATATTTATGCCTTATGGACTACGCCATGTAACCTTTTTTCAACTTTTTTTGACAACCCTATATAACTATAGGTAATTCCACTCCAACCTGTGTACCAACCATCCTGTACATACGACTGCCCACGGACAAGCATAAATTTGTTAGCTGTCTTCTGTAAACTATAGGACGGAGTAGAATCCATCCCATATTTACGGAGTCAAATCCGTCCGATATTTCAACCATAGTAATAACTCCTTGTGGGCTAGCCCATAAATTACTTCATTTTTTACATTTAAATTATCGTCCTGTGTAACATTAATTCCTCTCCACACTTTATGCAACTTCTTATGGGCTATAAAAGAAATATTTTTTAATCACACTGTATAAATATAATTCAACTGCAGCATATATTTCAACCATCCTGTATATGATTTGCTTATGTCCACATCATATAACGGTTTTTTAATCACCCTATATAATTTTAATTTCACATTTTTTCCAACATTTTTATACCACCAAACGTCCAGTCCACCCTATATTCCAACCATCCTGTATATACTGCTGCCTACGGACCACTATCATTCTAGTCCGTCCTATATTTCAATCTTCATATAAATGCAACTCCTTCTATAACTTTACTTTGTGATTTTGTTTGCTATAACTAAACACCCTGTCTATAAACGTACCAAATCGCAGTTTTTACTTTGACATGTGTTGTCACTGAATTTTCTATTAGGCCGGGAGAATGTGTAAACCAAAAGCACCATCTTCCCAAAATGGAAAAATTTGCATTTAAATAGGTATTTGCCTGGCATACAAACAAAACGAGCTTGGTACTCATTGATTTAAGGAGCCGAAAATACTATGCTCTACTACCTATATGCTTGAGATGCACATAGAAAATTTTCAAATTCGCAATTAAAACTTCCAGTGCCTAAAATTACCGCACTATTAAGTTGGAATTAAAATATTTATGAGGAAATGTCCGTTGTGTCATTTCGATAAAATTTTTGATAAGAATTTTGGAATTTTCGGCGATTTTCTGCAAAACTGCAAGTTGCACGTCGCAGAAAAGTATATGAGATCACCTAAAGATCTTCCTTAATAGATTAAACGTTAAACATAACTATACACATCCATAAGGAGTTATCGAAAAATCGACTAAAATATTAGGGATATTGGTCGATTTCCATGCACGCATGTGTTCATTCACAAATTTTATCACTTTACCAATAGAATTCTTTTCCAAAATTTGAAGTTTCACCAATCCGGATATATACTCTATTAAACAAGACCATATTCATTTAAAACGGTGCACCACAGGAGAAGAAATCAGGTAACATACATACAAAAAAAAATTGATAACCTCCTTCTTTTTGGAAGTCGGTTAAAAATAGATTAGCACGGGAATGAATTAGATAACATGAGGTTTCATTTGTTTCGACATCGACAAAGCACACTTGAAATACCCATACCGACCCAACCAGACCGACCCGACACTACACACTGGCTTGGTTTTGAAATCCCGAGCCAGTTCAGTTCTCTGTGTAAGAAACAGGACCAGGTAATATATTATTTTTTCTAATAGAAATATACTTTTGACAAACGAACTTCGATAATGTATATAATTTGCTACTGTATCCTGCTTCCAGCTTAGAGGAAAGCACGGTATTAGTTGGAAAGAGAAACCGAAGCCAATTAAAATAATTTGGTCAAGTGAGAGTTGGACTCGCATACTTAGGGTTCCGTACCAACTTCAAGATTCGGATATTCCAATTTCAGACAAGCAGGGAATGAGAGCATTTTCTTATATTTACCCTTATATCTTTTAAAGGAAGCGTTTTAAATTTATAAAAAATATACGCTTTGATTTTCCACACATAGACTTTTTATTTTACTTGCTTTAGGATTCGCTTGATTTTTATCAGAATACAAATACAAATTTTCTAATTTGGCCCCCAAAAAGTAACATAAGAGTTTTATTTTACTAATAAACTTTCAGAGATGTTTTTTATAATCTACTGTCTGAGTTTTGAGGCTCTGTAGATTGGAAGAAAAAGGGCAAAATAAGTCAAAGTTTAAATTATAAATTATTAAATCTGTTATTCAAATTATTTAAAAATATAAATAAAACATATTTTTCAAAATTTAACTAGTGTAGTTTCTAAAGTGGGAATTAAGTCGATGTTTAATATTTTTGTTAATATCTATTATACAAATGATTTAAAAATATGACATATTTGTAATTCACATAATAAGCCTTTTATCTGATATATTACATGATGCGTTTGAAAATTGAATCTTTATTTTCGATTTAATTGTATAATTTGTCCGTAAAATTACTATGGGGGTTTTCTAATAATTTTGTTTTCCCCAAATAATAGAATTAGGGATTTTTTTCATATTTTTCCTATAAACAAAAAAAAATGAGGTCTTAAAGTTTGGGGAATAACGGGGAGAATGGGTAATTTTTTTAACATATTTTCTAATATATTTTAAAATATTCATTTTAAAAAAAATTTAAATAATATTTGTGTTCGTCATAATGAGCCCTGTGATTTGATATATTACATGACCCGTTAGAAACAATTATAATTTTTTATTTTCGATTTAATTCTATAATTTGCTCCCCAAAATGAATATTAGGGGTTTCTCCTTATTTTTCCATTAATGTTCAGGTGAGGGGCTATACTTCCAGTTTTTCAAAATTTTTCAGCTTATGGGTTCGGAGATAAGGGGGGAATGGGTAAATTTTTTTATATTTTTTGCTAAAATCTTTTAATTAATTTATTTTATAAATATGGAAAAAATATATTTGTTTTCTTCATCATGAGCCCTTTTATTTGATATATAACATGCTGGGTTAGAAACAATTTAAATTTTATATTTTTCATTAAATTATATAATTTGCCCCCCCCCCAAAAAATATTAGGGGTTTTTCCTTATTTTTCCAGTAAAGTTAAGGTGAGGGGCTATACCTCCATTGTTTTTTCTAAATTTTCCAGGCTATGGTTTCGGAGATGGGGGGATGGGTTTTTTTATATTTTTGTTAATAGCTTTTAATTAATTTATTTTAAAAATATGAAAAAATATATTTGTTTTCGTCATAATGAGCCCTTTCATTTGATATATAACATAATAGGTTAGAAACAATTTTAATTTTCCATTTAATTCTATAATTTGCCGCCCAAAATAAATATTAGGGGTTTCTCTTTATTTTTCCAGTAAAGTTCAGGTGAGGGGCTATACCTCCATTTTTTTTAAATTTTCCAGCGTATGGTGTCGGAGATAAGAGGGGAATGGGTAAAGTTTTTTATATTTTTGTTAATATCTTTTAAATAATTTATTTTAAAAATATGAAAAAAAAATATTTATTTTCGTCGTAATGAGCCTTTTCATTTGATATATAACATGATGGGTTAGAAACAATTTTAATTTTATATTTTCCATTTAATTCTGTAATTTGCCCCCCAAAATTAAAAGTAGAGGTTTCTCCTTATTTTTCCAGTAAACTTCAGGTCAGAACCTATAAATCTATATTTTTTCAAAACTTTAGGTTTTATAGTTTCGGAGATAAGGGGGGGGAATGGGTAAATTTTGGTATATTTTCGTTAATATCTTTTTAAATAATTTTTTTTAAATATGAAAAAAATATATTTGTGTTCCTCAGAATTTTATTTGATATATTACATGATGCGTTTGAAATTTTTAAATTTTTATTTAATTCTATAATTTGTCCCCCAAAATTAATATTAATGGTTTCTCCTTATTTTTCCTGTAAAGTTCGGGCAACGTTCTATATTTCCTTTTTTTTCAAAATTTTAGGCTCAGTAGTTTCGGAGATCAGGGGGGGGACGGTCGATTTTTTTAGTTTTTCCCCCTAGAAGTACCCCTCAAAATCAATTTTTTTTCTTTTACGATATCTACTCCTGATCGGGTCACCAAACTATACATTGATACCAAATTTCAACCTCTTCCGTCCAGTAGTTTAGGGTATCCGTATATTGTATATACGGAACCCTAAAAATACTTATAGATTTTATTGACTAATGCCCCAACCTTTATCCCCCAAAACTGATCTAATTTACTTAATTAGAGAAATATTTTTGCAGTGTGTTGCTAAAATATGGGTATTATACCGGCTAATAACGAAAGCAAATTAGAACATATTTCAAAACCGCCAATCCAACGATGCAGTGTTCCATTGGTAATTATTTGTGAATAAATAATGCGTTCATCTACCACAGGGCGATAATTAACCCATAACCGACCTGCC
The DNA here is from genome assembly GCA_034190945.1 of Octodonta nipae. Lineage (NCBI taxonomy): Eukaryota > Metazoa > Arthropoda > Insecta > Coleoptera > Chrysomelidae > Octodonta > Octodonta nipae. The sequence goes on along the minus strand of CM067216.1, from coordinate 36,512,692 downwards.
CTGCCCCCTCTTCGGCCTCATACAGGACATGGTAGCAGCGAAAGCAAAAATTAACGAAAATCTTGATGAACGAGTTCGAGAAAACGCCCACTTCTCCTTCACAAAAGATAAGCGACGCATATAATACGCGTATAAAAGCCGTATAATTCAGGTTATCAAATCCTACATTTATTAAACTAAATTACTAATACAAATTATACGGCAACATTATAAATTAGATACCTAAGTATTATTTAATTACACAGTCTGCGGTTCTGTTTCTTGTACAAACCAGATTTTCTGACATCCTTTTGCTGATAATAATTAAATTTAATCACACTAGAAGCAAGCCAGATACCATCTATTCAAATATACACAATATATCAAGTAAATGCCGTGATTAAAGTCGAATGACTCGAAGAAAATGGAACCAACCGCCGATGCTGATGTTCTCACAAAATGGCACAGTAAATTTTACATTTTAAAATTGAACAGAATATAAATCTCGAGTTTAATAAGAATCTCGAGCAGGTAATATACCTCCGGATTTGTACTGGAATCTCGTGAGGTGACAAGCAATTAAAATAGTTTAAATCGTTTTAATGGTGATGATGTTATCATCGACTATGGGAAATTATGACGAGTTTGGTTGCTGGAATTGTTGCTAAAGTTGTGAATGAACTTACTGAACAATATTTCATTTTGTATTTTTAATTTATCAGTAGTTGTTATGTCATATAATAGGTTTAAAACCCTAAATATAAGCACAACAAACCTTTATTCCTCAGACCCAATGCCGTTTGGATAATTAAGTTGTCATCTTCCTTGGTAACCGAAATATGCTTCTGCAAATTAAAATATGGGGTTTCAAATTAGTAGGTAAATCTTATCAGATAAGACATGGGCAATGTCTATGTGTTGAGCTCAATCACTTTATCCTACAAGATTTAAAATAACCTTATCCAAATTATTTTACTTTTATGTTTTTTGGGCAATAAAACCACAATCGAAATAAAACGACGTATATTGAAGTTAAACCAAACGTTTAAAAGTCTATTCTGACTTCGTTGTCAATGGCTTTATATTTATTGATGTAAATTGCAAAACAAAAATAATTTCATTACCCTGCTAATTCAAATTTTCATTCTACACGAAGTGCCAATGATCTTTGTCTAGAGAGTCACAATACAAGGAAATGCGAAAGATCACCCATGTACATAGGAAAAAAACTTTTTAACAAGTTACCACAAAATGTAAAAAACCCAACATATAATAAATTCAAATTATATATTAAACCCCTACTATTAAAAAATGTTATTATTCAATAAAAGAATTTATGGAAGACATATTAGATTCTGTGCCATCGTAGAAACAATATAGAGATATAACTATAGCATGTAATAATCATTACTGTTTAATGTATTCTGTGGCTACGTATTGAATAAATTTATTTATTATTTATTTATTTATACAGTGTATGCATAAAACACGATTGTTTTATTAATAATTTTAAGAGAAAAATGTATTCTACACAAATAGATTTACATGGTCTAAAACGTAAACAGTAATCATTCCATGTCACTTTTTTAAATGTAGACAAGGTTTCCCATGAAAGAGGACTTTTTAATAACAAAAAAATATCTACATTTCTGTTAAGATGTAAAATTGTTATCAAATAGAAGTAATTATAATTAAAAACTGCACTAAAATTTGTATAATAAGTATTTTTTTAAGTTAAGTACCTTTATTTTAACATCTGAAATTGTTATCAAACAAACTGAATTATAATTAAAAACTACGGCCTATTATTTTATATCAGTTAAAACTGTTTAACGATTTATTATAAGATTCCGCGTAGGGAGACTATTAAATGAATCTCAGTATAATTAACAGACGTAAAGAATGATGATACTCAGATCGTCTACAATATATTAGATCCACCTAAGTTAGAATCATATACATAATTTTCTTAATATATATACATATCTACTTACAAAACAAGTTATTCTATTCAACAGTAAACGAGGTTGGTCGAGCTTATAAATAAAAGTAAAATCGAGAAAGTTTATTACAATCGAAAACCTTATCCAATTAAGCCACTGCATCAATAAAAATTGTAAAATAAATACATTAAAAAAAAACAAGAACCGACTTCAAAAAATTATTATCAAAAAACTCAGTCGCAGTCTATTTTTTCGTGTCGGATCATCTCATAATCAAGTTATTTCTTATAAACATGCCCTCTTCTTTATATTTTATTACTGAACCTTATTTGAGTCGTGATTCGAACCACCCACCAAGTCACAGACTTGGAAAAGGCTTTAGAGGCACAGTGGCACGTAGCATGGTACGTATATATATATATATATATATATATATATATATATATATATATATATATATATGGTATCTTCTTCGTCTTCTTTCGCTTTAGCGGCATGCAACCCGACTTCTATTTACAATCGTAAACATTTATCAACAATTCCGAGGCAGACGGTTCGGTCATTTATGTCTAAATTGACAATAATGATATGTTGGAGGAATATATTTAAAGATAGCCATGATTGGCGAGCCTTAAGTAACTTGTCTTCGGTTGTCTCGTTTTGTCTTGTCTAGGCAGTTGGACGGAACGTGATCGGTGCTGTATTGATACCTCGAAACGTGAGCAGTTACCATAAACTAGGTCTGCCGATGTCGATGCTTTCGAGTAATGACGGTTTACTAAAATGGCATTGTTTGGTCAATTTTAAATGCAAATTGACAGGATAGAATATTACAAACACATGGAGATAATTTATTGGTGCTGGTTAGAAAAGTAAAACAATTTAAAAATTTAAAAGGATTTCTAACAAAATTCAGACGAAAATAGTTACAATCCAACTATATCTCGTCTTTACCTAGAAGCAGAAGGATATCTTACAAAAGGCAGAATCAATACAAAATACAGTCATAACGCCTAGAATATAGTATTTAAACAGTTATGTATTATTGAAGCGAAAGTATACTTTAAATTTCATTTGTTTCGACCCGAAGAACCTGACCCGATCGACCGACACTACACTCTGACTTGATCTTGAAATGCACATCCAATTCAGTCCTCTGTGTAAGAAATAGGGACAAGGTAATATATTAAGAGTCTCTGCTTTCATTGAAAATCAATAATATTAGTAGTATTAGTAAAATAAGGTTCCTTATGCCGCCGAGACAGAATACGATGTGATGGGAGAAATCTGACAACACTGTTTTACTCATCAGCTGTCCCTCTCTATATCCATACCACTCGCGCCTCGCTACTTCCAACAGTGCCGGAATAGCTGCCTTCGAAGATGGAGTTCCCTGTCGCTGTTACCACCAGATGCGAAATTCGTGCTTTTGATCGACTTTTTGCCTCATGGAACAACAGTAAACTCTGAAAGATATTGCGACACATTAAGAAAACTTAGACGCGCGATCCAGAACCGCTGGAGAAGAAGATTGTCCAGTGGTGTGAGGCTTCTTCATGACAACGCTCGAACTCATGTCTCAGGTCAATCTCAAGAACTGCTGACAAATTTGGTTGGACTATTGTGCCCCTACAGCCCGAACCTAGCCCTAAGTGATTAGCACTTATTTCCAACATTAAAGGAACACTTGGGTGGCTTACGCTTCAGTACCGATGATGAAGTCAAGGAAGAGGTTGTTCGATTCCTCAAAGGATTGGCGGCATAATTCTACAACATGGGGGAAACAGCGATTATGTGGAAAAATAGCGCAAGTTTTAAGCTTTAAATTGATGTATAACACTAAGTAAAAATATATAGCTGTCTATTTTAAAAATCATGGGAACCTTGTTTTACTAATACCCCTCGTATATAGAAAATAAACTAATAGACAATACCTGCACAAAAGTTGCTGTTCGCTCTAATAAAATCTTCAATTCTGTCTTGCTATATATTAAATTAGAAACTTGACATACTAGCTTCATATTATCAAGTAAACATTTTACATTAAGACTTCTGAACAATAATTTTATAGAAAATCAATAATAAATAGGAAATTAACCAATATGACATCCATCCATCTTCTTGCACCGGTTCTTCATGCAAGAAGATGGATTGCCTATGGGTTCCCCGTTATAACCAACCATCGCCAACATCTAGATTTAGATTTAGATTTCTTTATTTGACTACGGTACATATTAAACAATGTTTGTAGCAAGGCCAAAAATACACTCTTAGTGAGAAAAAAAATCACAATTAAAATAATATAAATATGAAATACATGTTAAAAATAAGAACAGATATAAACAATTAAAAATTAGACACTAAAATTCGGGGAGCACATTTTGTGGTTCATGTAATCACCAACTGAGTAAAAACAAAACTTTAGTAGGTAAACAAAACTTTAGTAGGTACATGGAATGGTTCGAAGAACATGCACTGAGGAGTTACGAGAAGCAGCCTAAGCTATGGTTGAGGTATGTCGATGACACCTTTATTATTTGGCAACATGGAGAGACAGAAATGCAAGCATTCCTGGAGCACCTGAACCAATCCCAACCATCCATTAGATTCACCATGGAGAGGGGAAGAGAGTGGGTGCCTACCATTCCTTGATGTGAAGTGTCAAAGGACTAGGACCTTGATCCAAACAACAGTCTACAGGAAGGCTACGCATACAGGATTATATCTTCACTACAATTCCAACCACCCATCAGCAACCAAAACTGGCATTATCAAAACACTAATCTATAGAGCCAAAAATATCTGCCGCACACCAGAAGCCCTCAAAGAAGAACAAGTGAAACTTAGAGAAGACCTTTTGGCGAATGGATATCCGGAACCGATCATTACCAAGGAGTTTAAAGAGCTGGACAAACCACCTAGGCAGGAAGAGGCCACCACAGTAACAACTGTACTATTACCTTATACTAAAAGCTTGTCGGAGAAACTTAGAAGAATTGCACACAGCTATGGAATCAGAATGATCTTCAAAAGCAATAACACCTTGAGGATCATGATTACAAGAACGAGGTCCGACGCACCAGCAATACCAAATAACTGTATATACAGCATACCGTGTGAATGTGGCAACGTTTACATTGGAGCGACAAAGCGACCGCTGGACATCAGGGTTAAGGAACACCGCACAGCTACTCAAAGGGCGGAGGTAACGAAGTCTCGGCTAGCTAATCACGCATGGACCGAACACCATAATATCAACTGGGACCAGGCCAGAGCAATTCACAAGAAAGAACATAGAGACAGCATATATAATCTCTCACGAAAATATAATTAGCGAGCCCAGCGCCCAAATTAAAAATATTTGGAGAGCTCTTCTTCGGCCTCTGCCGCTACGCATCACCGGCAACCTACCTCTACGAGGTTGATTGGACCAGATAAGATCCAATGACCATGACCGGTTAAGGGTATAATATAAATACGACCGATAATCTGAATTTCCTATCATTCACCTGATGACGATAGCAGATACACAGCTATTGAAACGTTGTGAGATCAACCACTTCAAGACGGTGGAAGTCCAAGGAAACTTCGAGGAACTTACTTAATATATAAACTTATATTTCTTTTCAGATATATTTAATTTAAGAATTAAATTAGGACTAATACTTGACTGGTAACAAAATAGTGACAATTATTTTAATTCACCTTATATTTATATCCGTTACTAAATGTGACACAAATAAAAAAAATAGACAAAGTGAGATAACAAGAAAAGGAAAGTATATTTCTTAAGAAGCTTTCGTCTCAAACGACTGCCGCTTTTTTTGACATACTACACACTTCAAGTAACAGACGTTTCACAATTCCGGTTATCACGAATTAAACGAAATCCCCAAAACAAGTCAAGACTGACGAAGCACCAACCAAAAAGTACAAAACGTCACCGATACTCGACGATAATGTTGAAAAATTTTTCAATGGTGACTGACGATCATCTAATTGATAACTCTCTCTTAATCAGACCGGGTGAAAATTACACGACATATACTCACGTCCCGTCTGCCTATCAGGTTGTATAATTAAGCGATTAATTAATGGCTTTCCGAATTTAACATTTAAAATGTTTGCTGCTATGCCGCTCTCTACCCTGTTTCGTCATTCGTGTGTTCCGTGGTGTGTATGTGTGGTGGTGCATTATCCTCCTATCCGAATCTCTCCACGTGCGTTAGAGTGAGACAGAGAGACGGGGAATGAACGTATGTGTGTTTTTGGAAATCCCAGGGACGCCGCGAAAACTAGTGTACATATAATGTTGTATATACGTATGTACATAAAAGCACGGTGTCGGCCTGTATGCGCTCTGACACCTGTTATTTTCAATTTTCCGTATTATTTTGCGGAATGTAAAACAGCATTAATGGTTTGATTAATTGTTTTTGTTTATCACCTAAATTACTTTCTACTCTCTTTGTAATATTTCCAATTATTTTCGACAATTGTTTTGCCATCGATATGCCAACCGAATGCCAAGCTACCTGATGGCTTTTGTATCAGATTCGCGGGTAATTTGTTATTTAAAATCCGATATTTTTAATTATGTCATCATGGTAAATGCGGATTGTGTTGCATTTAAACTATGCTTTAATCGTTTAATTTGGTTGCACCGATTTACATCAGGTTCGCAAGGGAATTGATCATTTTTAACATGTAGAAAGGATTTTGAAATACTGCCGGTACTTTTCTTCTGCATGTTCCTTGGAAAGATAAAACATTAAAAAAAATGTAACGACTTCCACCTATAACTAAAAAGCTAAAAATAATTATAACAAAATACAACTTTAGCAAATAAATAACACATTCAATATTGGTAGGTACCTACCCAGGAAGTAAAAAATGTAAACATTAAAAGGTGCTCATTCTGTACAAATTAATTACCTACCAATCTAGTATATTTTGAAGCCGGTGCCATGCAAATCTAAAATCCTTCATTGCGTACTTATCTACTAATTTATCAAACTTGATTGTTGCTTGGCACCGACTTCAAAAATATACTAGATTGGTAAGTAATTAATGTGTACAGAATGAGCACCTTTTAATGTTTACATTTTTTGTTTCCTGGGTAGGTACTTAACAACATTGAATGTGTTATTTATTTGCTAGAGTTGTATTTTGTTATAATTATTTTTAGCTTTTTAGTTATAGGTAGAAGTCGGCTACATTTTTTTTAATGTTTTATGTTTTTTTGAACTCAGGTAGTTTTCATTATTTATTTACCATATTAGACAGAACTAGGTAACATCCAAAGCCTCAACATTACACAATGATACTTTCTCATTTAAATTGACAGGTAAATCTTTACGAACAAAATGTACAAGTACACGTTGACTTAATAAGCTCAAAATATATTTATACCTTATGAACCACGCCATGTAACCTTTTTTCAACTTTTTTTGACAACCCTGTATAACTATAGATAATTCCACTTCAACCTATGTACCAAGCTTCCTGTACATACGACTGCCCACGCACAAGCATACATTTGTTAGTTGCCTTCTGTAAACTATAGGACGGAGTAGAATCCATCCCATATTTACGGAGTCAAATCCGTCCTATATTTCAACCATAGTATATAACTCTTTGTGGGCTACCCCATAAATTATTTTTTTTTAACATTTTATATTATCGCCCTGTGTAACATTAATTTCTCTCCACACTTTATGCAACTTCTTATGGGCTATAAAAGAAATAATTTTTTAATCACACTGTACAAATATAATTCAACTTCAGCATATATTTCAACCATCCTGTATATGATTTGCTTATGTCCACATCATATAACAGTTTTTTAATCAACCTATATAATTTTAATTTCACATTTTTTCCAACATTTTTATACCACCAAACGTCAAGTTCACCCTATATTCCAACCATCATGTATATACGGTGGCTACGAACCACTATCATTCTAGTCCGTCCTATATTTCAGTCTTCATATAAATCCAACTCACTTTACTTTGTGATTTTGTTTGTTATAACTAAACACCCTGTCTATAAACGCACCAAATAGCAGTTTAAGTTTTGACATGTGTTGTCACTGAATTTTCTATTAGGCCGGGAGAATGTGACAACCAAAAGCACCGTCTTCGCAAAACAGAAAAATTTGCATTTAAATAGGTATTTGCCTGGTATACAAACGAAACGAGCTTGGCACTCATTGATTTAAGGAGCCGAAAATACTATGCTTTACTACCTATATGCTTGAGATGTACATAGAAAATTTTCAAATTCGCAGTTAAAACTTCCAGTACCTAAAATTATCGCACTATTACATTGGAATAAAAATATTTATGAGGAAATGTCCGTTATGTCATTTCGATGAAATTTTTGATAAGAATTTCGGAATTTTCAGCGATTTTCTGCAAAACTGCAAGTTGCACGTCGCAGAAAAGTATATGAGATCACCTAAGGATCTTCCTTAATAGATTAAACGTTAAAAAACTATACACATCCATAAGGAGTTATCGAAAAATCGACTAAAATATTAGGAATATTGGTCGATTTCCATGCACGCATGTGTTCATTCACAAATTTTATCACGTTACCAATAGAATTTTTTTCCAAAATTTGAAGTATACTCTATTAAACAAGACCATATTTATTCAAAATGGTGCACCACAGGAGAAGAAATCAGGTAACATACATACAAAAAAAACGAAAAAAAAAATACACGACGAATTGATAACCTCCTCCTTTTTGGAAGTCGGTTAAAAACTGTACAAAATGATCAATCAGCCTTCATGTGCACAAACATATCTACGTGTTTTCGGGATAAACTCTATTGGTTTTCCTTTATGTTGTCTCAAGATGCCCCGAAGTTGCAGCCTTATATGTATGGCAACAAACACAAAGTACACGGTAAACGCAATTTGTAGAATTTTGTTAAACGTGTGAATAGATCGTAAGGTACTCATTATCTAAAAAAACATTTTGACTTCGTATTGGTTTCCTAAGTATTTAAATGTTTCACATTAACCCACAAAATATAATATTGTAGTCATAAATTGTTTGGTTTTTATATTTAGTTCGTATTAGTATTGTGAACTCTATTTAGATTAGATTACAATGTTATTTATAAATGGCTATAGATAATAATTGTGTATTTGAAGACATTTAGTAGTTGCCTTCTAAACGTTGTTTGTGGCATATTCTTGATTACTTTTATGTTTTTTTTTTTTGAGCAATAACACCACAATCGAAATAAAACGACGTATATTGCAGGAAAACCAAACGTTTCAAAATCTATTCTGATCTATCTAGTAAACTATGACTTTCTACAAAAATCCGAAAGTGTCATTAAATTGGGAAAGATTTGCAGTTTTACTGGCCCCAATTACTCTATCTTCGTTAGTTTCCGAGATCCTCATCATCAAAAAAAACCTGTATATTAGTTGAAATTATTATCAGAGAAAATTTCCTTATATTTTCCTATTTGGTATATTTCTTGTAAATCGTAACTGCTAGAGATGCAAAGTTTACTTATATTTTCAATTAGGAGAGGTTCAAGGATTAACCAAACATAATTAGTAATAAGTATTCGTACGCTGGACATTTATTTTAACATCTGTTTTATTATGAGAATATTTTTCTCTGAAAGTCAAATAGTGAAGTTTATATGCGATGATTGCCTTCCTCTTAGTTTCAATAAATAAGAGTTTCTTCGTTCGGATATTATCACAGACTGCGAGATTGGTATTAAATTTTTTATAAGCGTACCTGAATGATTTCTTTCTTGTTTCTTGGGACATAAGTTTGAGAAGAAAGTAATTTCCCTAATCATACATCTTTTTTATCATAATGGACTAAGAAATTATTATATCTAAAATTTAAAATGTACAAATTTTCCAATAAGGAGATGGTTATTTCCAAAAATCAGTAAATATGTTTTCTAAAAACCTTTTGAAATATGTATTATGAACAGTAATATGTCTGGGAACTAAGTAAAGCAGTACCTGTAAAGTTTTGTAATGAATACTGAAAAAAATATACCAAAAACGGGGGTTTGTAGGAGCCCTGTATATTAGAAAGGTTGATTTGAAATAAATTAATAAAACCCTCGATTAAACACCAACTCATAAGTTGAGTCATTTCCATATTGCATTTGACACGAAGCTAATTTATTGAAATTTCACTGCACTATTAACTCTAACAGCAGAAAAAGATGTTGGTTTAAGGTTCCGCGCCAGTAATTATCTCAATTAATGTCACTGTTTGTACAACTAATTAGATAAACAAATTAGATACTCACTACGAAATGTAATAAATTATTGCTATCTCTCTCTCGCAACACTAATAATATAACGCGATCGATAAAATAAATTATCTAAATTAATAATAACATTCCTATTTCCTATTCTATCACATTTCATGCTGGCTTCAGCTTCGTTAGCGTTATATATGGATAATACGTCCAGGGGTTATAATTGAATTGAATAATCTTTAGAGCTGTCACATTTTTTTGTGTGTGAAAAAGCTCGTACGATTCGATGGACAAAACAAATCGCCGTTCTAACATCCACGATGATAATTTCCACTCGTGAATAGATGATTAAAAAAAATTGACTTTCAGCACGCCCGAAATCAGGCCTTTTGAATGGCCAATCAAGTGTCGCTTGGTAAACACAGATTGGCTTTATTAATATTGAGCCTATAATTTGGGAAACAGTTCCAATATATGAGAGTTTAATTTGGTTCGTTGATTAAATAGGATTTTGAAACAGATTCCACTAAGCCGTAATTTTATTTAAAGAAAACATGAATACTATTTCCCAGGCTCCGATTATAGCCACGCATATAAATACTGACCAAGATGTATTAAAAGTAAACAAACATAGGAATATATGAAAAATCTGCCACTCACACCAGAAAATTATTTATGTTGACTATAAGAAACAACATACAGAGTATGCCACATATATTTGACAATTCTACATACCTTTAGAAAAGAAAAAAAGGCAAATAATAAACCTATTGTTTTTTTTCTATTGCTCGACACAGGCTACAACTATCAATATCAATAAAAGCTAGGGAGTGCGTTTGCGCCTGTTGTGAGTGGTGTTTACCAAACTTCAGCCATTTTAGAGACTCTATTAAAGTGGGAAAGAATGCAGACTGAATTTGTCCATGTTAGCGCAAAACGAACAATTTCATTGATCTATTAGCTTAGAGTAGCAAAGTCAGTTGTTTAGGCGAGAAAAGTGCTGGAAATGTGTTTGGAATAGTCTCTCAATTTTCTTAATCACCTATTTTCAAAATGGACAAACCATTACAGGAGGATTCTAATATCATCAGTCAATATTTTGAAGGAATAACCCCCTTACTCACCTGGTAGAGCAAAGGGCAAGTACTATTTGGAGATTATGCTCTATGACAAAGACAAACAGTTCAAACACTGCGCTTAACAAAGCGATGGTGCTATAGCTTTCAGGTCAATCTAACAGGTTTTACTGAATAGCGGTAATCTTTGTCCTCTTGAATTTTTGTGGCCGAAATCTTTACTGGAGTATGTGAAAGGAGAATGTCGGCAGTCATTTTTTTTTGTTTTTGGTCTACTCTGGAACCCTGGATTTATATTGTCGAAACCAGGTGCCTGGCTGGTTCTATGGTCTTGTATAGCAGTTGTGGATTCTGGAAAGTGTTGACAGATCTTGTTGACAGCTCTTTTTCTTTAAAGTTTTAAGTTCTTTCTTCATTTGTGCTCTATTTATTTTCACCATATTGTTAACAAATCGAGAAGGTGAATGGAAAGTTCTGTACATACATATGGACAGCGAGACGTCTAATGGTTCTTGGAAGACTCGAAGAAACCAGAATAAAAGTTCTGATAGGCAAGAGGTGGAGATAGTAGATGATAAGGTATACAAATTCAACAACAATAAAAGGTACCCACAATACTAGTAGTAAATGCTCGATTGAGTAAAATAGGAGAAGGGCAGACACCATTTTGAAAATGGTATGCATTTAGGTCCACTTAATAATAATCGTTTTACCATTCAGCAGTTTCATAACTGTCAAAAATTCTATTACAACTTTGTTGGCAAATTTTAGGTCAGATCATATATCAACAAAATTCTTCCCTTGGAGGCAAACTTTTACGAAATTCTAATGATTTAAGACATCCTGAGTTACTTCTTTTAGAGTAGCTTAAACATAAAATGGGTATATTATTTTGATGGTTATTCATGCTGGTATATTGAAAATCTTATCGAAAATTGGTCAAAAATGTATATCGAGGGATCTATTCTGTATGTTAGATATTTACCAGAAAGTGATAACTTTGATATAAGACAGTTAAATTCAAAATTTTACGATTTTTTCATTTAGATTTAAAATTATTTAGATTCAGAATTAGTCAAATATAAGTTGTCCACCAGTTGTATTAACTTTAAATAGCACCACAATGATGTAATGGTACGAGGGCTGCCTTTTATATTTCGGGATTAGAGAACAAAAACAAATATTATTCATTGAAAATCGCTTTATTGTTTTGCAAAATATTCCCCATGAAGATCTATACACTTTTGCATGCGTTGGAACCAATTGTCGAAGCATTTTTTCCACTCTGATTGAGGTATCTCCAAAACATGCATTCTAAACGCTGTAACCGCTTCTTCAGGTGTCGAAAAATGTTGACCTCTCATTTTGTTTTTTACGTACGGGAATAAAAAGAAGTCATTTGGTGACAAGTCAGGACTATACGGCGGATGACTCATCAAATCGATGTTTTGAGTGGTCAAAAATGCAGTTGTTTGAGCCGATGTGTGAGAGCTCTCATTGTCGTGGTGAAGAATGATCCATCTTCGGCGGTGGGTTTTCCTCATTTCTTGTAAGAAAACTGGCAAACAAATGGTTGTGTACCACTCAGAATTGACTGTTCTGCGTTGTTCTTGTGGTACGGTTGCGACATGTCCAGTTTTTCCGAAAAAACAGGCGATCATTTGCTTGGAAGTGCTTCGTGCGCGAACAACTTTTGTTGGATTCGGCTCACCTTGAAACACCCATACAGTCGACTGCTGTTTACTTTCGGGCTCATACGCTTAAATTCACGATTCATCACCTGTCACTATGTCATAAACGTGTTTTGAAGCACCGTGATCGTATTTTTTGAGCTTTTCTTTCGACTAATCGACACGACCTTTTTTTGAACGATTGACAAATTGTGTGGGATCCAACGCGAACAAATTTTTTTGACATTCAAATGTTTATACACTATTGAAAGTATGCTGGTCCCACTAATGTGTAAGGTTGACTCAATCTCACGATAGGTCACATGACGATCTTGTAATATCAGTTCGCGCACAACATCAATGGTTTCTGGAACAACAACTGTTTTTGGACGACATTCACGAAATTCGTCTTGTAGTGAACTACGACCTCGATTGAATTCACCATACCATCGATAAACAGTGGTCCTTGATGGAGTTTCATCGCCAAAAATTAAATTAAGTTCATCCATGCACTCTTGCTGACTTAATCCACGTCGAACGTTGTGAAAAATAATCGCACGAAAATGTTACGATTTAATTCCATTTTTTGGCCGAGATGAATCCTTTAAGTTACTGTAAACAACACATAGCGCTCGTATGTCAAAACGTTCTGAGTACATATAACCTCAAAAATGTCAAACTTTACGATAGAGCTGTCAGTTGTCAGATTGCAACACTAGGGTTGTCCAATCCCGAAATATAAAAGGCAGCCCTCGTATTATATTGTTAGGTTTTCTTTAAAAAATTATTTCAAGCTAAACATTCATATGGGAGATATACTGATAAACTCATTTACAATAATTTCAACCCAAATTGTTCTTGTAATTTATTTGTAACTAATGAAATAATTTTTTTCAGGTACGTAAAAATTTTTGGCACCTTCTACAAAAAATTGGTATGTATGATAGAAATCAGTCGTCTATGTTGTGTATCTCTACTGCATGTTTCAAAGTTTGAAAAAAAAACTATTGATTGTGTATTTTCAGGATATATTTGCTTGCCACTTCATGTATTATTTGATTGTTTTCATTTTTAATAACCACCTTACAAATTTAAGAAATAATATATAGATATATTAGCCACCATTTTGTTCAATAAATGCTGTTGTTCACTTGATGAAATGAAAAATTAGTAACTTTTCTTAAATTTTTGACAGTCAATTAGTACTGTTCTGTTATTTAATTGTCATCAGTTATTTCAGATTTTGATGACTTGTTATATGTTTAATTTTCTGAAGTCTATTAGTGGCATCTTCCAGTTACTTTTTATGGTTTAATGGGTAAATGGCATCAAACAGGGGAAAAAGTTCTATATTTCAAATTTTAGAATATCTTGATTTGATTTCGATACCAGTGGTATCAAAATCTTAATTAAATTAATACAATTTTAAATTGACACATTATTTGTTTTTTTTTACTAAAGCAATGAGGTTTTGGGATTATCTCTTATTTAATTGCCAATGACATCACCATAAATAAAAAGTCAAATAAGCTGCCAAACACTTGAATAATGCTGTTGTTTTATTTTGTTTCAGTCTATAGTTGATAGGTCTTCTTCTAGAAGATTTTAGAGGTTGACTCAAAGCAAAGCTCTTGAGGCATATCGATTCGTATTTTTATACACACGAAAACATTTATTTCCATTAAGAGGACTCAAAAACATGTTATATTAGTACACATACTACAAGATCAAACTTTAAACGACATATCTGTGCTCTTCCTCAGGATTAATGCAATTCAACAAAATACGAAATGTTAATAATAGACTACTATACTTTGTATTATGTATTAATAATAGTATTAATAACATACGCATAGAACCTAGAAGTATAGAATTTAAAAAAAAGCAAATTACAATGATATTAATCAGATGCTGTGTGTGTATACCTTCGACCTGACGGATAGAAATGTTGCATTTACGAACAATAATACAAATGAACCTTTAGTCAACAAAGAGTACCAAATCCAAGATATAACTAACAATCTAGATTGTCATAACTCTCCAGGTCCTGATAATACAATAATACTTGCATTTTGTTACAAAAGATAACTATTCCACTTAAAAATGCACGTTTTCCAGTAAAATGAAAATTCTCATACACTATACCACTTTTAAAAAGCATAATCTAAAAATTACTGAGCGATTTTGGCAAATTATTTGAAAAATTATTCATAGTCATATAGTAACCTCTACTAAAAATATAATCATTAAACAGCAACGTGGTTTCTTTCCCAGTTTGTCAACAGTACTGATTTTGTTCTGGGATCTATGGATAGTCGTGTACAATAAAATTGTTAACTGCTGTAATAACTCAAAATTTCTGCCTTACGCCGACGATTTAAAAATATACAACACAATTAGAGACAAAAATGGCTGCTAAGAGGATTTGAGTACGTCTGCTATAATCTGTTTTTAAATTTGGATAAATGTGTCTCTATATCGTTCACAAGAAACAAAAAGGTATTTGAAAATCAGTATACCATCAATAACAACGTATTCAAAAAAATGTTAACAAAATTCGTGTTATATTGAGCCAAAAAATGACATTTGATTGTTTGAATTAAGAAACTCGTGAAAATTGAACAAATCATCAATTTTTCTAATGTTCTACAAAAAATACGAATACTAATCTAAGACTTTTTGTAATACTAATTCGGATATGAATGCGCCTGTTTGTAGGATGATAAGCCATTGACAACGAAGTCAGAATCGAAACGTTTGGTATTTTCTTTCAATATACAGCTTTTCGTTTCAATTGTGGTGTTATTCCCAAGAAAATATAAAAATATCAAGAACATGCCTCAAATAACATTTAGAAGACAACAAGAACAGTCAATACATATTGTGACGATTTTAACATCATTGTGAAATCACTGCCTAGAGTTAAAAGTCATTTTAAGAATTTATTAATGTTTGTAAATTAATAATTGCAAATTGATCATTACTAATAACTGTAGATATAAATTAACTCTATCGTGCTAAGCCCACTATATTTAGATTTATTTATTTATTTATTCTCTTTACAAACACCAAATAGGTTCTTACATGTGAAGGGTTAAACAGTACACAAGTATTTGACAATGTCACAGACATGCCAATATCATGAACGGTTTGCATCCTGATGAAGCAATAATATGCGCCTAAGCTCACCAAATTTGATGTTAAATAGGTCAGGAACTATGTTATTGGACAGCATATCATTGCAGACACTGAATAGATAAGTGAAGGGCGAAGGGCTTCCGTTGTTAATGTAGAAGAGATTAGATGAGAGTAGTCTTAAGCTAATTTTGGGGACCCTAAACTTAAGGCTATTGATCAAGCCACAATCGAAATATTTTCTGTTATTTAGAATGTTATATATATATATATATATATATATATATATATATATATATATATATATGGGTCTTTCTCCTCGTGCTCAAAGAACAGAGATGGAAGGTTGCCAACATTGACCTATAAGATACCATCAAGGGATATATGCCATTCTTTTTGATATAGAGATAGCGCAGAAAACGTTTTTGAACTTTTTCAATTTCATTACTGTGGGTGTAACCATTTGGTGACCAGATGTTGGAGGCATACTCAAGGTGAGGCCTCACCATAGATGTATAAAGTCTTATGGTTGTTTTTACACTCAAATTTTGGCTATTACGTATGACAATTCCAAGAACTTTGTATGCTTTGTTTATCAGGTAACTGAAATGGGTATTGAATTTGAAGTTATCTTGAAAGACTACCTCCAGATCTTTAACCTCCTTACACCTCTTAACCTTAAAATTTCCAATCTAATAGTCTTCAATAGATACATTGACTTTTCGGGAGAAAGAAACAGCACAACATTTTTGGGTATTAGCAAACTTGTTTTCTCTAAACCAATTAAGCGCCAAATTCAAGTCGTTTTGAAGTGCAGCAACATCATTTATGCCATTAATGGATTTAATTAATTTGATATCATCAGCAAACAACAACCCAACGCAGGTATGCAGGCTATCGGGTAAGTCATTGATAAAAATCAAAAACAAGAGAGGACCCAAGATGCTACCCTCGGGTACTCCTGAGGTGGCAATATAATGATGGGAGAAGACAGTACCTATCTTTACCCTTTGGGTTCGTGCGAGTAAGTATGAAGTTATGAATGACAATATTTCACTTGAGGAACCAAGAACCGACAGTTTCACCTTATCATATGCATTTACACAATCTGTGTATATGACATCCAGCTGTTGTTTGTTTAGAATTGCCTCTGACACATATTCAGAGAAGATACAGAGATTTGTAACTGTTGACTTGTTAGGAAGAAAACCATGTTGGTATTTTGAAATTTTGTCAGCTATGTGGGCAAGTATGAAGTTATATATAAGTTTTTCAAATATTTTAGCTAAGCTGTTTAATAAGCTGATAGGTCGATAGTCATGAATATTTAAGAATCGATATAGAAAAAACTGTTTTTGGATTTGTAATATGTTAGTATCCTTATTTTTTAATAACAACACAAATATAAAATGCAAAAATTGACCGTACACATAACGATTACGCGTAGATTTGTTTTTATTCCTGCGGAAACTTTTTTTTTTTTCTCGTAATAAACGAATTCATGCTACCGTGAGTACCTCACATACCTTCGCTCGACTTTTTATTGATGTTTTCTTTAATATTGAACAACTTGTGCATGTTAGAACTAATTAAATATTCCAAGGAAAAATATGTAATAAATTTGTTTCCAACTATTAACGAATATCATTTGAGAAATTTTAAAGCGTTTCCATCAAGACCGCTTCACTTAAGAACAAATACAAAAAGCCCATTGTTTGAGATTTCAGCAGAACCACTTGAATATGTTATTAAATTGTTTTATTATTTCCGGTGAAACGCTCAGCTTATGTTATTACTCGTCCGTTTAATATATGCAGACGTTGTGGTATCGAATACCGCTAAAATATATTAAACGGTTCCGTTTTGATATCAGATCTTAGTCTTCTTCTTGTTCTGATGAAGCTTTTTCCTGTTTTGCGATCGGTCATTGTTCCAACAATTTCGCATCGCGATAAGGAACTTAAGTATACTTACTTATTTTAATGTTGATTCGGGTTCGGTCTATTTGTTTTGATGAGGCCTTAAAATTTGAATTTCCGGTGGTTATTCTCTCTTTTTTGTTTGATGTTGAAGAAGTTGTTCTCATAGTGCGGTACTCAAATTATATGGTACCCTACGAAAAGATGTAATCGCGATTGACAATGCGGATGGTAACTTTAAAGGGGAAATCAGTAGGTGCTGCTCATTCTGGGCTATAAATTCAGATTCACACGTAAAGAATTCACAAATTAATTAAATCCTACATCCACCTGTCTGTCCTCCAACTTAGGATATGTTGTATTCAGGTATTCATTATTTTATTAATAGAAATCGTAGTTGGTAATCATTTCTTTTTAGAGCGTTTCTAGTTTCAGAATGACGTGACGTTTACGGTTTTCCAGAAAATCAGAAAAAGCAGTAATTAAAGGACAGTGAATTTTAATGAATCGAGACTTTTCTCTAAAACGGCTCAATCAAACTGAATATTTTAAATTGTATTCTACAAAGAGATGTTCCAGCTTGATTCCGTATAGTTTTCTATAACGTAAAACATGCCGTTTTTCTGAAAATCTTAAAAATATTTGCAAAAACAGTAAACATTAATGTAAATGTTAATTTTCATCATAAATATCGAGCTGAAATGTCAAGATACTCGTATGCCATGAAAATATATCGTAAAGGATGGTTGTCACGGTTTTCATTTTATAGGGCTTGCATTCGAGTGAAATGGCACAAAATGTTCCATTAGCGTATCGAAAGGAAAAATTGTTATGTGTGCGATCTTTTATACAGGGTGAGTTTTTTTTATGATCAGCATGGGGATCTCGGAAACTAGCGGAGATAGAGCTATGGTTAAATTGGGAAAGATTTGCAGTTTTACTGGCCTAATTTAATGACACTTTCGAATTTTTGTAAAAAGTCATGCCTTACTAGATATTTTGAAAAAACGAAATTCTATCGATTTAGTCAACTCTAGCTTCTTTGTTTTTGATTTTATAAAAAAAAGTGAAAATATCAAAATTGAAGGGAATTGTATCCCGAATATGATTGTCATGTCCTCGTTAACACACAAACTTACCTTTTTTTGACTGGAAACCATAGTTGGCTAGGACCTCAAAAAATCGGACATTTTTAGAGCTTTTAATACTCCATATTCATAAAAATAACGGAGTTATGGATGCTTTTCTCTCTTATTTTCACTTTTAACGTAGTTAGTCATGAAATAGATTGATTTATTAATAACTATTCCAAAAAACATTGAACCATTTTTGTATTAGGTATATCAGATATAACGAAAAAAAAAAATAAGTAGGTACTTCCTAAAAACTTAAGAGATTAAAGTACATAATAATGGTTACAATTTATATTCGAAAAGTCTACCATTGTTATTTAGACAAAAATTGCATCTTTTTAAGATTGACATTACCGCTTTCCTCACAGACCTCCTACCAATTTCTTCAATTGCTTGTAATACCGCCTCCCTTACGTCACCAACTGTCTTTCTTTTGTATACTTAGTTTTTTAGCGCACCCCATAAATACAAGTCTATAACTGCCCAATCGGGAGACCGGGGTGGCCATTCGCGTGGGCCATTTCTTCCTATCCAAGAGTTTGGATAGATATTATCTAAGTGCTGTCTTACTAATAACGAGTTATGAGCAGGTGCTCCATCATGTTGGAACTACTCAATTACTCAACGAGTTCACATATTCAAATTATGCAACATGTCTTAAAAAATGTATTGCAAGAAATGCAAGTAGCGCTCCCCAATAAGTGATTCGTCATAAATAAAGGCTCCGGAATAGTAGACCCTATAATACCACACCAATCATTTAAACCAAATTTTATCTGGGGTCGTCTTTGTTCTACATGGAAAGGGTTTTCTTTAGCACAGATATGCTCATTCTGTCTATTGAACATACCGCAGTTAGTAAATCTAGTTTCATCTGACCTTTAATGGAAACTGTAGATTGTCAAGGCACATGTCTCTAAACCATCTACAAAACAAAATACGTCGATGTTCGTCACCAGCATGCAACGTTTGAGAAACTGAAAGTTTGTACGGGTGAAACTTGTGCGCTTTCAGTACCGTAACTACAGTTCGTTGAGATGTGTCAGCTTCTGCCGCAATCTCACGAGTTGATGTAGATGGATTTTGATTTACCATTGCCAAAACATTTATTTGTGCTTCTTCGTTAATTTGATTAAGTTCCTTGGGTGGTTTAGTAAAAGATCCATATCTGCGTAAACTATCGTAAAGCCTCTTAAATATACATAGAGCAGGTTGAAGACGATTAAAATATCTATGAGAGTATTCCTCAGCTGCACGAACTGAATTTTTATGGCATATGATATAACATTCCACTATATTCAGTTTTTCTTCGTTAGAATATTCCATTTTATCACGAAAACTTGTAAATATCGACTGTCAGTTCAGCACTACTAATGGAATTAGTCTCAAATGAGGAAACGTCAAAGTGAAAATAATCTTTTTCATGGCTACCTACGTTAAAAGTGAAAATAAGAGAGAAAAGCATCCATAACTCCGTTATTTTTATGATAAACTATATCGAGTATTATATCGTTGAAAAGCCAAGTATGGTTTCCATTCAAAAAAAGATAAGTTTGTATCATATCTCGAAAACGAGAGCTGTCAAGCAAACGAGGACATGACAATCATATTCGGGATATAATTCCCTTCAATTTTGATATTTACACTTTGTTTATAAAATCCAAAACAAAGAAGCTAGAGGGATTTGACTAAATCGACAGAATTTCGTTTTTCAAAATATCTAGTAAGCCATGACTTTTACAAAAATTCGAAAGTGTCATTAAACTGGGCCAGTAAAACTGCAAATCTTTCCCAATTTAACCATTGCTCTATCTCCGCTAGTTTCCGAGATCCCCATACTGATCATTCAAAAAAAACTCACCCTGTATACGGTATACGGTGGTAGTTGTGTGTGGGTGGATCGAAATTCAAGCAGCAACCAATATGTGCCGTTAAAATATTGGGCAAAGCAAAATTAAAGTTAATATGGGTTCAAAAAATCTTACAAATAACTGTGGTACATAAGCAGTTCCATATGCAAGATGGTTGAAAGTGGAATGGAATTAGCGTTATACAAGGTGGTTCAAAAAATTTTGTATTGGGTGGCACATAAGTAGTTGCGTATACAAGGTGGTTCATTTATATTACTGGTACCCCATCTATGTGTATGTATACGTAATCAAGTAGATTTTGGGTCTTTATTGCTTCACCTAATGCTTTTTTGCAGTCTGTTTCTCACAGTTTTTTGATTTTCCTCTTCTGTGGGACAGTTTGAAACTACGTCAGTGATTTTCTCATTAAAAAATATTATTGTCGGCAAATGAAATATTCATTACTCAATATAATCTCCTGTAGGCATTCATTTTAGAGATGACCTTGTATCATTACATATTGGCAATTGCTGTTTATATTTTTGGAATCCAACCTGCGAAATAAATCTATTATTTAGGAATACCAATAATAGAAGGCTCCACCAACAAAGTACCCGCCACAATATGCTGTATTACTCGATTGTGTTTTTCAAGATGTAGGGAAAAAATATCTACCACTTAGATCTCCAGACATAAATCATCTAAATTTCTTTCGCAACGTAATATTTGTCAAAATCGGAGCATATTATTATTGAAAGTCATTTAATTGTATGTTAACCGTAATTTTAGTTGTAATTAAACAACTTAAGTAGTTATAACCTTAACACAGATAACGTAAAGTATAAAATAACATATAGCAGATTTATTTTTTTAATAGTAATTACAACATTTCAAACACCAGTAATGATAGTACAAGTCTATGTAAAAGAAATTCACTAAATAATAAACACACAGCGAATTCAACAACAACACAACTATTTTAAAACAACCACAAATCAAATTAGAACCAAATAATAGGAATATGTCATTCGCTATTTTAACTAATGTCACAGTAGAGCAAGCCCGAATTAGTATTCGCAATGATTTATTAACCGTAATATAATATTATGAATATATAAAGGATTTAAGGTTTTGTTCGGTAATAATAGTTTCAGTTAAATTTAATATTGTATTATTACGGATCCCATGAGGCATTATTAAATTCATAGTGCAAATTATTGATCATAATCAATCTCTTTAATCTCATTAATTTATCTTCTGGAATGTTGTATTAAATGTAGTTCTAGGTAAATACCTAAATCACTTGTTTTCTGAACGATACTTGTGGCATCTTTTTCAATGTCTAATTGTTTATTGGGAAATAACACCACACTTTAAAGGAAATTGCAGTATATTCCAAACGTTTCGGGGTCTAGATCAGACCCCGTTGTCAATGGCTAAGAAACTACGGATTAAAAAGGAAACGTTTGGAATATACAGCAATTTCCTTTAAAGTGTGGTGTTATTTCCCAATAAACACTTAGACACCTAAATCACTATTAAAAAATTTATAAAGAATTGATTTTAATTTCGTTTATCATTAACCTACCCTAGGAAAAACACATGATTCTAACATTTTAGATTGCATGTTAAAATTATTATAAAGGATTTCTATTCATGAAATCAGACTGCAAAATACTTAATTTGTTTTATTTTATAACTATAACTTATTTAAGTTGCATTTGCAGATGTCAAATAAAAGTAATTAAAAAATATTTGCATATTACATTTCGTGATTGTGCTACCACCTTTTGGCACGATACTTAATGTATACACAAGCTTTTCCAAAATAGTACCAAATTGTTATATTAGACTTACGAGAAATTTATGACTGAAGGAATGTACATACTCAACTCATGAAGACGGAAATGAAATGTATCAATTACCTTAGAATCTCTAAATAGTTTATTATTTATGTACTTGTACTTACGAAAAACGTTTCATGTGGATTCTTCTGTAAATGCGCAAAATTCTGAAACACATTCAATTTGGTCACTTTAATAATTGCCATCGTCATCGTTTTTTTTTGTAAAAAATGCCGGCACAAATGAATAGAAAAAAATGTGTTAGACCATACATCTTTGTAAGTAAAAATCGATTATTTAAATAATATTTAACACGATTGGGTTGTTATTTTCGACTGCTGTCAAAGACCTCAATGTCAAATTCTGAACATTAAATTAAGGCTAAAGCTACTTGCTCATAGATGGCCTTCTCAAAAAAATTTATCGTTATTTTTTTTATTTTAAAAGAAATAAATAAATATTCTTTATATATTCTCCACATCTACGGCACAGTACCTTTCGAATGGGATACGTTTTATTACCCTCCTTTCAAAATAAAGGCCGAAAAAGGGGTAGTGCGTTTTCCTCTTCAAGTATTAATAATAGTGTGACTGTAGATTGCTCTAATGTCACTTTCGTCTAGCAGTTTGAAAAGTGTGTTCAAGGAGACCGTTCATAGGCCGTTATTCATATACTTATCTATTAAAGAAAAGAAATGGAGAGACAAAAGCCCAATGAACAGACAGAATAACTTTGTATTACAACTTGAATACAAAATCAAAGCTCGACAATTATGTCGGTCAATCTTATCTAAAATTCGTCTACACTTTCAAACACTTAATCTCATTAGTGTCGTACAGCCCCACAGCTACTTCCACACAGCACGCAGCTCAAATGATATATAAACGATACAGTTCCTTTTTTCATTTGAATTTCTATTATTCTCGGTCGAGTTGACATCACTCGTAGCGCCCCCTGCAGTGGCCGATGAACGTACTAATGAAAACCCTCTGGAGAACAACTCGTATACATGTCTTATAGAAACGGTTATTGTTATGATTATCGTTATGCGTCGCGGCCTTTAACTGTTACTGTTATTATTATAGAATATTATAATACTTAAAAGTCGTAACAGTATAAACTTTCGAGTTGTTGAAAATGAAAACGACTCTTGTGTATGGAAATTAGAAAGCTCGAAAAATAAATTTCATTAAGTACGAGAGAATCGATACTGAGGAAACTCGTTTGGTACATTTTAAGTCGGCGAGAAATAATAATTGCAGCGAATAAAAAAATTTAACACTTAGTAATTTTTAAGCGTTAGCGAAAAGGGTTTGAAAGTTGTTGAAATATTTGATTTGATTAGTTTTTTGGAATAACAAACACTGGCAAGAGATAATATTATCTTAAAAATACATGAATTACTTATACATACACTCATGAACAAAATTAACCTAACTATTTTTAAATCTATGGTGTCATTCCGTATATAAGTTTCAGCTAGCTCCTGTTGTTAACAACAAACACTTGGTTAAATTTTCACTTTTTTATTTCTTTTAATTTGACATATGTTTCGCCAAGTCTGGCTTCATCAGAAATTGGAATTTTAAGCTCGAACCGAAGGTAATTTAACCGTTAAACCCAGAAATGCTACAGTTTGACAGATCGTAAAGCATTTGCTAACTTTGTTAGAATATTCGTGATATTAGATATAAATTGTATGACAAGCATTATTCCGTACTAGCAATGTACGAGTAATCGTTTATAGTGATTGTAATCGAAACAGTAGGACGTTGTACCGATTAAAATTCAGCGAAAAGTTGTGTACAGTAATGGCGCCAGAAAAATTTGTGAAAGAACGAGTAATGTTCAAACTTTGTGAGATTCAAAGAAGTTATTTGTTAGAAACACTTATTATTGAACTTGATCTGCATGGAAAATACCCATACATACTGATGAGAGAGTTAATACTCGCGGTCTCAACCCTTTTTATTGATAACTTGGTTCTTTATTTTATTCTCATTCTCAATATCCTTGTTTCAAAAATCATGTAATGCAGTATAAGTCAGGTCAATTATGAAGTATCCAGAAACTCTAAATTAGAGCACCGAGATATAATGACCTTTCAGAAGATTTATAGTAAAACTACATCCACTATACATATGCATTTAAATTTTATTAGGAAGATAGTAAAGCCGTTCCAATGAAGGGCAGACGGTTCGACAGCATCTGACTGTTAGTAAAGGAAATATCCGAACAACTGCAAATACTGTACACACTTCTGGACATAGTGACATGAGATTGACCTAAAATGAATATAGCACAAACCAAAGTTTTGAGTTAAAGATTTTTTGAACAGCGAATAAAAATTAACTACCAAGAAATAAAAGACGTAAACAAATATGTTTATTTAGCACATATGATAAAACTTGGAAAAGGGAACCAAAAAATGTTCAAAATAAGACTGACATTTGCTGTAATTGGTGATTTAAGGAAAAATATTTAAAACTAAATTTACAAAAATACTTATGAGTTCAAGAGTGTTTGATCAATGGGTCATACCAGTCCTAACATTCCATTGTTGGACATACCAATAAACGATAATCTAACAAACCTGAATAAAAATATAACGACACTCGAACTCACAGTCTACGGAACTGCAAAAAACATGTAGAAAGAGAAAAAGATGAGATGAAAACCACAACAATCCTGAAATGAAGGAAGAATGAGATACGATTATCAATGGATACAGATGGTTGAGCTTTAGTATTGTCATAGCTAAGACCTATAATGATTTTCCATATGTCTACTTACACCACCAACATATTATAACTACAAACACAAAGGATCATGTATTGACAATATTTTTATCAAAACTAATTCGCTTGCAACTACAACTTTCAAACATACAATGTCTTTTACTGACCATTTTCCATTATTCGTTTCATTAGACAAATTTGTTAAGATCTCACCTAATAAACCTTTTAATCGCATAAACTATACCAAACTTGGAAAACTCGCAGAAAATGTAAACTGGTCATTAATAATGTCAGTGGATGATCCCAATACTGCTACTAATGAACTTATATGCATGATAAAGAATTGTATTGAATTAACTACCTATAATAGAGATAAATCAAAAATAAATTACAAATCTACACCAAGAAACAACTGGATTACTACTGGAATTATAAATGCATGCAAAACAAAAGAGTCATTTTACCTGATATATAAGAAAGAACCAAAAAATGAAATAATAAAAGTCACATACAAAAATTATGTTAAATTATGGGACAAAATAATAAATGAAGTTAATGTATGATCGTGAACAAATTATAAAAAATAGCAATGATACCAAATAATGATGGAAATATGTCAACCAAAAGCTTGATAACAGTAGTAAAAGACATAACAACGTTACCTACATATATGATGAAAACAAACGTAAAATTAAAGATCCAGATGAAATAGCAAATACCATGAATTCATATTTTTGTAATGTTGGATCTAGGCTTAGCAAAGAAATCAAAATTCCACAAAATGAGGGCATTAAATTACCTCCAACGATCACCAATACTGTTTTTTTAGCACCCACAAACTATTATGAAGTAACAAATATTATAGGAAATTTGAAATTAAAAAATGGTGTAGTTGATAATATAGATGCAAAAACTCTAATAGTATTATCTAGACATATAGCACTACCACTAGCTCACATCATAAATTTAAGTATACAGAAAGCAATTTGGCCTGGGGCACTTAAACTAGCTGATGTTACACTAATCTATAAGGCTAATAATAGTGACAATATCGCAAATTATAGACCAATATCCTTGATATCAAACCTAGCAAAAAAGAATAAAATCTTATCAAAAATGCAATATGGCTTCATGAAAAATACTGGTACAAAAGATGCTCTAAATTTTATTACTAATACAATTTATGAAAAACTTGATAAAAGTGAACCTATTGCTATGACATTCCTTGACCTAGCCAAAGCTTTTGATACTGTTAACCATTCAATATTATTAGATAAAGTATACAGATATGGAATTAGTGAAAGTGCGTTCAAACTCATTTCAAGCTACTTGACAAGTAGATATCACCGAGTAAAAATAAATGACACTGTAAGTGGTTTCAGTGAAAGTGTTCCACAAGGTACCATCTTGGGTCCCCTACTATTTATTTTATATTATCTTTTGCTGATGATACGGCTGTGATATCAACAGGAAAAACATGGAATGCAGTCGAAACGCAAATGAATTACTACCTTAATTAGATAAATAAATGACTTGCCTTAAACAAATTGTCTCTAAATGTTGATAAAACGGTTTTCATGACATTCGGAAACTACTGCAATAGTGTTCCCCGCCATATAAATATTAAGATAAGTACCAAAAAAATAAGAACGGTAGAAGAAATGTAAATACTTAGGAATTTGTTTTGACTATAGAATGAGATGGGACACGCATGTTGAATATTTAATAAATAAAACAAAATACTTCGTCTTTATATTTCGGAAAATGGCCAAAATATGTTGAGAGACTAGCTGATAATGTTATACTATGCACTTTTCCATAGTATTATCTGCTATGGTAACATAGCTTGGGGAGGGATTTATTCAACTAAACAAGTTTTATTACAACGTTTACAAAATAAACTCCTGAAAATTATATATAAAAAACAAACTTTTATCGAAAAAAAAAACACTAAATCTGAAACAAATCTTTGCTTTTGAGTCTCTTAAATACTATTATGACACATTTAAAAATAAATTTATAAAATCCAACAGTTCTACAAGAAATAGAAGTATTATGATTCCAAAAAGAAATAAAACTATAAGCAGTAAAAATAGTTATGTTAAAGCTATTAATGTTTTCAACTGCCTACCAAATGATTTGAAAACTCTAAAAAACCTTAACACTGTCAAAAAGAAAATAAAACCATGGATCTCGGCTAATATTTAAAATTTCATATACCAGGATAGTAAATTATATAGGGAGAAATGGATATATGTTCTAATTCTTTAAAGTATGTATTAGTTTCACATAATTATTTCAACACCACTAAATTTGTAAGATATTAGTAATAAGATTTTATAGGAAATTATCATTAAGGTTAGTGTTAAGATTATCAGACCTGCGAACAGGTAACTGAGTTTACCTCTGCAGGGTTTATTAAATTATACCTAATGTATAAGTATTGTAAACATTCTGATAAATAAATAAATAATTAAACAAGGGGCACAGGTAGCCTTTTCTGTTTAAGAATACTCATAGCTTCCCCATTTAAACTGGGAAGTATAGGGATTTTGTCACATTTTAAACATATACTGAAATGAGATCTGTCTTAATTTTTTCACATTTTTGACAAAGTGAGAGCTGTCTTAATTTTTTTATAGCATCTAATTCAAAAACTCTCCAACAACATGTGGCCTTGAAACACTTAAATACCCGCGCTCTAAGATCTCTTTCAAGCAAAAATACACGAAATCGATACGAATCCGCCCGCTGCATTCTCCGTAAACAACTTATAATTTTGATTAATACAGCCGAAACGAAAATTTATATTTATTTACAAATATCCTGGGAGTGTAATAGGGAAACGTATCGGTATTTTGACCCAAGTTGGCGCCAGGCGGGTTTCATAAACAACTTTATTTTGTGCATAAATATAATGTTTTGCCCCGGGTAATTAGAGTGAAATATTATTTTTGGGGAATAATATTATAAGCAGAAACCCCATTAAAATGTAGCCGGGGCGTTATTAATACACCGACCATTATTTATAATGATTTACACATTGAATATTAAAATTATTAGAAATGTTAATGCAAAATTATTTTACGTGTAATTACTATTATAAATTTATAAAGCTCACGATATAATTAAACTAACCGGAGTTAATGTAACCGGCTGACGGTTATTGTCATTCCCATAAAATACGTTTGAATTAGAAAATGTTGTGCTTGTTGTTGTTGGGTAATAGGAATGGATTTTCAGCGTTTATATCCTTTTGTCACACGAGCGACTACGTTTACTCCATTGACTCTCCGATTTTAGGTTAACATAAAACATTTTAAAAAAACTATAACCGGCTTCTACCTATAACTAAAAAGTTAAAAATAATTATAACAAAATACAACTCTAGCAAATAAATAACACATTCAATGTTGTTAGGTACCTACCCAGGAAGTAAAAAAAAATTCATCAAACTTGATTGTTGCTTGGCACCGACTTCAAAAATATACTAGATTAGTAGGTAATTAATATGTACCGAATGAGCACCTTTTAATGTTTATATTTTTTACTTCCTGGGTAGGTACCTAACAACATTGAATGTGTTATTTATTTGCTAGAGTTGTATTTTGTTATAATTATTTTTAACTTTTTAGTTAAAGGTAGAAGTCGGTTATATATTTTTTTAAAATGTTTTATTTTAAAATTTTTAGTTTTTTTGAACTCAGGTAGTTTTCATTCTTTATTTTGATTTATAACCTCAATAGACAGAACCAGGTAACATGGAAAGCCTCAACATTACACAATGATACTTTCTCATTTAAATTGACAGGTAAATCTTTACGAACAAAATGTACTAGTAGGCGTTGACTTAATAAGTCCAAAATATATTTATGCCTTATGGACTACGCCATGTAATCTTTTTTCAATTTTTTTGACAACCCTGTATAACTATAGATAATTCCACTCCAACCTATGTATCAACTATCCTGTACATACTACTGCCCACGGACAAGCATTAATTTGTTAGCTGCCCTCTGTAAACTATAGGACGGAGTAGAATCCATCCCATATTTACGGAGACAAATCCGTCCTATATTTCAACCATAGTATATAACTCCTTGTAGCCCATAAATTATTTCATTTTTAACATTTCATATTATCGCCCTGTGTAACATTAATTCCTCTCCACACTTTATGCAACGTCTTATGGGCTATAAAAGAAATACTTTTTTAATCAGACTATATAAATATAATTCAACTTCAGCATATATTTCAACCATCCTGTATATGATTTGCTTATGTCCACATCATATAACAGTTTTTTAATCACCCTATATAATTTTAATTTCAAATTTTTTTGAACATTTTTATACCACCAAACGTCCACTCCACCCTATATTCCAACCATCCTGTATATACGGCTGCCTACGGACCACTATCATTCTAGTCCGTCCTATATTTCAATGTTCATATAAATGCAACTCCTTCTATCACTTTCCTTTGTGATTTTGTTTGCTATAACTAAACACCCTGTCTATAAACGCACCAAATAGCATTTTAATGTTTGACATGTGAATTTTCTATTAGGTCTGGGGAATGTTACAATCAAAAGCACCGTCTTCGCAAAATGGAAAATTTTGCATTTAAATTGTAGTATTTGCCTGGTATAACCTTGGTACTCATTGATTTAAGGAGCCGAAAATAATACGCTACCTATATGCTTGAGATGTACATAGAAAATTTTCAAATTCGCAATTAAAACTTCCAGTGCCTAAAATTATCGCACTATTACGTTGGAATTAAAATATTTATGAGGAAATGTCCGTTATGTCATTTCGATGAAATTTTTTATATAAATTTTGGGATTTTCGGCGATTTTCTGCAAAAATGCAATTTGCACGTCGCAGAAAAGTATATGAAATCATCTAAGGATCTTCCTTAATAGATTAAACGTTAAAAAACTATACACATCCATAAGGAGTTATCGAAAAATCGACTAAAATATTAGGGATATTGGTCGATTTCCATGCACGCATGTGTTCATTCACAAATTTTATCACTTTACCAATCGAATTCATTTCCAAAATTTGAAGTTTCACCAATCCGGATATATACTCTATTAAACAAGACCATATTTATTCAAAACGGTGCACCACAGGAGATGAAATCAGGTAACATACATACAAAAAAAAGCGAAAAAAAATACGCGACGAATTGATAACCTCCTCCTTTTTGGAAGTCGGTTAAAAATGGAGACGGTGGTAGATCAATGAGACCATTAAATCGCACACGTTTATTTTGCAAAATTTATTTGCTTTTTTGACTAAATTCTGAATTGTAATAACCTAAAATATTAATGAGCTAGTTGTTTTCTGAATGACAATTGTGGCATCTCTGGTTTTTTTCTTTTTCTGAGTTCTTTTTGAATAGCACCAGATGAACTTGAAAGTCTGCATATTTCAAAAGTCCAAACGTTTCAAGTTCTAAATCAGACCCCGTTTTTAATGGTATTAACAAAATGAACAAGAAATTAAAAAAATAAAAGGATTAATGCAATGACAAATATCGTAATCATGATTTGACATTAAGGTTTGACAATAAAACTCATCTAACTAAGGGAATTTACTGTAAATATTAGATATATACAAAAAATGTAAAGCTCATGTGAAATAACAAAGCTTCTTTCAAATTGGAAGAATTTGAAAGAATTATCTTTAGAATTTCATGTGGCGTTCCTAAGTACGACTTTCTTATAAGATAGATAGATTCACCAAAAATGAAACCCAAGAAATTCTGATGTTCCAGAGATCTCATTAAAGGCATAAGGGAAAACCTAGGAAAAACCTTATGAACTATCCGGATATAGGGTTGTTCAAAAGGATATTACCATTATTAATTTAATTCTTGATTATTGGCAACCAGGAACGGCTGAATTCTATAGAAGTACAAGCTATACTATCGCTTTCATTTAATAAAATTAAAGCAGACTATTTCTGCTTTCGTTTTGTGTTGTGTAATATGGTTGAATTTTGAAATTGTATTTTATGACCATTTTTATGTTCATTTTTTCGAACATTTATGTACCTAGGATTTCTCCAATATAAAATTTGTTACATTCGCAAGGAATCTTATAAATGCAGTTTTTTGAATTTTCTGTTACGTAATTTGGTTTAGTTTTTAATCAAATTGATTTCAGTGTATTTCTTGTTTTGAAAATTGTTTTAATATTAAATCTATTTCCCACTCTTTTCAGTCTTTCTGAAAGACCCTGTGTGTATGGTATGTTTGGTGTGGTAATGTGGTTACCAAGGGTATTAGTATTGTTTGGAGAAACTTGGTGTTGAATGTTAGTTATTGTTTTGTATTAAATATTTATCTAACTCTTTATTGATGAACTTTTGAGGATAATTGTTCGCAGATAATACATTTTTGATAAATATTTTTCCTTTACTAAATTTATCCATATCAGTTGATTTTTGCTCTATCATATAAAGATTTAATGATGCCTTTTAAAAAAGGCATGTATAAAATTCCTTGCGAATGTAACAAATTGAATAGGTACATTGGCGAAATCCAAGATGGCGGATTCAAAATGGCGTAAGAAACCTCAAAATTGTTACTTGAATTTTTTTGTTTCACACCATTTGTTTTACATTTCAGGCTTAATTGAAATTATTTTGTCTATTCATGGGTTTTCTCTCCTCCAAATTTTTTTCCTGTAACAGATAAGTATTTAAAAAATTGTATATGTAGAACAAAGTGTAGTAAGGCAATTTCGTAAAATTGCCCGGATTACTGGCTGTCTGTACAGAGATTCTTCCTCACAGTTTTTCTGAGAGAAAGAGATGTCTATAAAATGATCAACCAGTATTCCTGTATATAAGTAATGTATTGTATATTGTGTAATACTTATCTGTGTATGGAGACGTTTCAACTCCGAGTCTGGAGTCGTTGTCAATCGTTTAGTGTTGTTTTCGAGTTTTTTTTTTTTAAATTTCCGCTTTGATTTTGAATTTATTGTTTGTCAAAAAATTTGACACTGACAATTTGTCGTTTGGCGATCACTTGACGCTGAGGTTACCGTTTTTTTGTTCTGTTAGCAGTAAATTCTTCCAGTCCAAATGAAGGTCGGCTGAAGGTGCTCCGATTTCAGTGTTGTTTATCATCATACAGCTGGCTTCTTTAAGTTTTCTCTTTTTTAAATTTTCTTCTTTCAACAAGATCGTTGTTTTATCCCAGTCTATCCTATGGCTGCCGGTGCTCGTTAATACATGATTGGCCAAATTTGATTTGTCCACATGTCTTCTGGAAATGTTATATTGATGTTCTTTTTTCCTTACTTCTAAAGGTCTTGAAGTTTCACCGGTATAAGAATGGCCACAGTCACACAAAACACTGTACACACAATTTTTAGAACTCTGGGTTGCGTTAAAAAAGAGAAAACTTAAAGAAGCCAGCTGTATGATGATAAACAACACTGAAATCGGAGCACCTTCAGCCGACCTTCATTTGGACTGGAAGAATTTACTGCTAACAGAACAAAAAAACGGTAACCTCAGCGTCAAGTGATCGCCAAACGACAAATTGTCAGTGTCAAATTTTTTGACAAACAATAAATTCAAAATCAAAGCGGAAATTTTTTAGAAAAAAAACCTCGAAAACAACACTAAACGATTGACAACGACTCCAGACTCGGAGTTGAAACGTCTCCATACACAGATAAGTATTACACAATATACAATACATTACTTATATACAGGAATACTGGTTGATCATTTTATAGACATCTCTTTCTCTCAGAAAAACTGTGAGGAAGAATCTCTGTACAGACAGCCAGTAATCCGGGCAATTTTACGAAATTGCCTTACTACACTTTGTTCTACATATACAATTTTTTAAATACTTATCTGTTACAGGAAAAAATTTGGAGGAGAGAAAACCCATGAATAGACAAAATAATTCAAGACCTCCTCAACAATCTTTTCGAAATTACTTAATTGAAATTGCCATTTTGTATATTCGATTCCTAAAAATTTTTGCCATTGACAACGGGGCCTGACCTGGACTTAAACATGAATTTTTTTATTAGAAGCTTTTATGGATATATTTGTATATTTGTGATAATGGGATATTCTCTCTCTCTCTCTCATATTGCAATTTTTTTAACAATAAAAAGGTATACTTTCTACGGTATGGTTTACGTAATAGAATTTTTCCCAGCGTTATTGCCTTCAGTGTCTCTTAACTTGGTACATACTCATGAAGCAACTTTTTCTGACTAAAACGACGCATAAGTGTTACGTGAATCACTATGAAAGACCCCTTTGTGCAACATTGTAACTTATTTATAATATTTCCTTTCAAGTAATTGATATTTCTGTTTACTCCAAAATTGCTTATTTAGAGGTGAGCTTAATAGCTAACAGTATTCTATTGTTCAAGTAAATCTGCACGTGTTATTAAGGCCACCTTAGTCATCATCACAGAACCTATAAATTCGTTGTAAAGTTGTAGGAGAGTGGATATTAACACATTCAAGATATTAACGTAGACATTAGTTCTGATCTCTCTCCCTCGACTGCAAAATCTCGGCATAATTAATTGTAACAATTTTAATTCAAAGTGTAAAAGTTGAAAAAGTGTTTAAGTAAAAATAAATTTTTTTAAAAAATAATTAATTTTGTTATCGACGTAACAAAATTTGGCGCAGTTCATTCGGATTTCGTGAACGTTTCTAGAACACGCGAATGCTCACTGGAAACGGCGGATTCCAATCCCTTGCCGAAACAAAGGACCAAAGCCAAAAATCTACTTTCCTGGTTGAACACGGACCACAGCCTCACTGCTAGGACAAGATAGATAGTCGAAAGAAGCCGGTTGAACACGGAATTTGCCTCACTGCTGGTGGACACGACAAAGGCTCAAGCTCCATGAAAACAAGAGAGATCAAGTAAGAGATAATCGTTTCTTTAATTTTTATGTTTATGTTCAATTTGTTGCATTTTTACGATTATCAGTGTTAATATTCCAATCATTCCTTTAAACCTTATAATTTTAAGAATATTGATTTGATTTTTTTTATTTAAAATATTTTCGGAGGTGGAAATATTATTTTTGTTTTATTATCGGACAAATATTTTCGGAGGTGGAAATATTTGATTATTTTTTATTATCGGAGAAATATTTTCGAAGGTGGAAATATTCAAATTTAAAAGAAAAAGCGATATAGTTTTAAGAAACGCGATTTAGTCATTAAGAAACGTTTTAATTATAAGTTATTTCAACAAACTTTGCTACAATGTCAAGCGAAGAAACTCAAGTAGAAAACTACAAATTATCAGAAATCTTTTCTATTATCCCAGAATATGATGGAGATCAAATTTTCCTCCAATCATTCCTTAATGCATGTGACTGTGCATATAATATGGCCCTTGGTGACCAACGTTTTCTTTTAAGTATTCATATAAAAAATAAATTACGTGGCAGAGCGGCACAACTTATCAGCTCTAGAAACCCCACAACGTATCCAGAAATTAAGCAATTATTAAATACCCATTTTGGAGATTCAAGGGATCTCTCATCCTTAATTCAAGACTTACAAAGACTGAAACAAATACAAAATGAATCCCCACTTAACTTTGTCAGTCGGTTACAAGTTTTAAATGCCAAAATGCACGCATTCGTACAAAAATCCCAAAATCTTACCCCTGAACAGAAAAATGCTCAGTGCAGTTTAATTGACACAATGAGTTTAAATACCCTTTTGACTGGTCTAGAACCCAGACTAGGACAAATCATTCGTGCAGGAAACCCTCGAGATATATTAGAAGCACAATCAAGAATAAAACGCGAGCTTCAACTCTCATATTTTGAAAACCAAAAATTTCCAAAATTGTCTGGAATCCACGGACAATCTACAAGTCAAATTAAGAAACCTAATATTCAAATAAAATGTCTCAAATGTGGCAGAAATGGACACATTTCCCCTAATTGCCAATTTAATCGTTTTCAAATGAATCCAACAAATAATTTCCAAAACGGATCTCGAAACACAAATTTTCAACCGAGACCCAATTTCCCACAACATTTTAGTCAACAAAGACCTAATTTTACCCAACAAACGAACCAACAATTTAGACCTTCTTTGCCCCAATTTTCTCAACAAAGACCTCAAATAAATAATCCAAATCCGCAAAGAAATTTCAATTTTAATAATCCTAGAACTCATCACATAAATGAATATCCCCATAATTATGAATTTTCAAACTATAATTATGAAACCGAACATTTTCAAGATGATTATGAAAATAATTATCAACAATACTATGATAATGACTTTTATGAAAATCCTCAAGAATTTGACTATTCTCAAGATGACTATTATTATCAAAATAATTCTTCTCAAAACGAAGAAAATTTTCAAGAATTAGCCTCGGGAAACCAACCACCCAACATAGAGGAAATACAAAACAAGTTACAAACCTTAACTCTCAACAAAACGAACCTCGACACA
This sequence comes from Octodonta nipae, assembly GCA_034190945.1. Classification (NCBI taxonomy): domain Eukaryota; kingdom Metazoa; phylum Arthropoda; class Insecta; order Coleoptera; family Chrysomelidae; genus Octodonta; species Octodonta nipae. Next base: position 36,476,653 of record CM067216.1, on the reverse strand, counting down.
AACACTCAAACGAATCCTCGAACGAACCAGTTTATTTAAATCCTTTACTCACTGTAAGTTCCAAAAACTTATATTATATTTTTGACAGAACTCAAACTTACAAATTACTAATCGATACCGGAGCTTCAATCTCAATTTTTAAAGAAAAAGTCGTAAAGAATTTTCCCAGATACCCTGAAAGTAAACCAATTCAAGGTATTACTAATGAAAAATTATTAATCACAGAATCAACTCTAATTCCTTTTGCCCCTAATGATTATCATAAAGTTTTCGTTTACAACTTAGACATTGAATTCGATGGAATTCTTGGTCTTGATTTCTTAGATCATTATGACTGTATCATTGATCTTAAATCCAAACAATTAATAACTAATTTCAAAACTGTCCCATTATTCAAAGCTGGACAAGAAAATAATTCCCAGAAAACTATTTCAAATGATTCGAACCTAATCTCAAAAAATCTTATTGCTACGACAAGTCATATTTCTAAAAAAGTCCCTAAACCTGTAACTTCAAACATTATTTCAATTGAAGGAAGAACAGAAAAAATTGTGAAATTAAAATGCAATTTATCTAATACTGATGCCATACTTAAAGCACAAGAAAAGGAGAAAGTTAGATTACCCCATGCCGTTGTGAAAATAAACGCAAATGGTGAATTTTTAACATCAGTCATAAACGCAAATTCAATCCCAAAATCTGTTGATTTCTCAGACCTTTCTCTAGAACCAATAAATAATTTTGACCAAATCTTAAATCTCAATTCCAACATTTATGAATCAGCTTTCACTGATAGGATTCAGTTAATAAAAGACCAATTACGTCTTGACCATTTAAATCCAGAAGAACATGAAATGATTACAAATCTTTGTCTAGAATTTTCAGACATCTTTTTCTTAGAAGGTGACAAATTATCATTCACCAATGAAATAAAGCATTCGATAGACACCAATAATTCCAAACCTGTTTATACCAAGTCTTATAGGTATCCTCAGATTCATCGAACTGAAGTAAAAACTCAAATAAGTAATATGCTAAATCAAGGTATTATTCGACCCTCAATTTCCCCATGGTCATCCCCTGTTTGGGTTGTTCCTAAAAAGCTAGATGCTTCAGGCAAGCAAAAATGGAGAATTGTAATTGATTATCGTAAATTAAATGAGTTAACCGTCGATGATAAGTACCCTTTACCCAATATTTCTGATTTATTGGATCAGTTAGGTAAATGTCAATATTTTTCTACTCTGGACCTTGCTTCAGGTTTTCATCAGATAGAAATCAATGAAACCGATATTCCTAAAACAGCATTTTCAGTTGAGAACGGACATTATGAATTTATAAGAATGCCCTTTGGATTAAAAAATGCCCCGTCCACTTTTCAACGTGTAATGGATAACATCCTTCTTGGTATCCAAAATGAAAGAGCCCTAGTATACATGGATGATATAATTGTATACTCACCCACTATTCATGAACATATTTCCAGACTTTCAGAAGTATTCAAAAGACTTCGTAATTCTAATTTCAAAATTCAGCCAGATAAGTGCGAATTCTTAAGACGTGAAGTAGCTTATCTAGGTCATATCATTACTCCTGATGGTGTTAAACCAAACCCCGATAAAGTCAGCTGTGTATTAAATTTTCCTGAACCCAAAAACCCAAAAGAAATAAAATCATTTCTAGGCTTAGCAGGTTATTACCGCAGATTTATTCCTAATTTTGCCAAAATAGCAAAACCACTCACTCGACTCCTTCAAAAAGACGTTAAATTTTTATTTGATAATGAATGTAAACAATCCTTTCAAAAACTTAAAGAAATTCTTACTTCTGACCCAATTTTAAAGTATCCAGATTTCGAACAGGAATTCATATTAACAACCGATGCAAGTGCTTTTGCAATAGGTGCCGTTTTATCTCAAGGACCTATAGGTAAAGATCTTCCAATTGCCTATGCCTCTAGAACCCTTTGTGAAGCAGAAACCAAATATTCAACTATCGAAAGAGAATTACTAGCGGTAGTATGGGCCGTTAAGACATTTCGTTCGATTTTGTACGGGAGAACCTTTACAGTCGCAATCGATCACCGCCCTTTAACATGGCTTTTCTCAATAAAAGACCCCGGTAGCAGACTTGCTAGATGGAGGATTAAATTAGAAGAATATAATTTTAAAATTGTTTACAAACCCGGAAAGAAAAATAGCAATGCAGATGCATTATCACGCATAAAGATAAATCACTTCAAAGACTGTACTAACTTTCATTCAAAAACTAAAATTTATGCCCTAACTGAAGACGAAACTTCAAATGATGACTTTATTGAACAACAAAACCTTGAAAATGAAAATGAAAGAATGACTTCAGAATACAACAGATTTGTTGAACTTTACAAAACCAAATCATTAATTGATTACTCAAAAATCGAGATAACAAATTCCCAACTTCTTGATAAAACTCATAAAAATATAGTAACTTTCTTTTGCCAAAACAAACTAGGAGAACTACATGACAAAATCATAAATGACCTTTTCGAAATAAATCCAGACTTTAGTACCGAAATAATTAATATATTCTCCAGTAGTTCAATTAAAGAACGAAGATATTTCATAATACCCCTTCCTTTTGACCCAGAAAGAATAGTCCCTCATTTATTTTACATTCTTTACAAAGCACAAGATCAATTTAATCCAAATGAAACATACTATGTTGAAAATAATATTGAATTACCAACTCTTGAAATTTTATCTTTTATATTTGCTGACAAAGACATTAAAATAAAAATTTGTCAAAATATTGTAACAACTCCAACTGAAGATCAGATACCAATAATCATTGAACAATATCATTGTGGAAAAAATAATTTACACAGAGGTATAAATGAAACTCTGAGACGCGTTAGAGAAAAATATAATTGGCCAGGAATAATTAAAAATATTGAAAATTTTATAAAATCTTGCGAAATCTGCAAAAAAGTAAAATTTTGCAGAAAGAATTTAAGCGCACCCTTTGTAATAACAGAAACACCAAAGACTCCCTTTGAGCGAATCAATATAGACATATTCGAATACCCTGACAAAAATTATGCACTAACAATACGCGACGAATTAACGAAATTTACTCAAGCATATCCACTGAATGATAAGAAAGCTTCCTCAGTTGTTAACACCTTGTTAATTTATTTTCAACATTATGGCACACCATTACGCATACATTGCGATTATGGCCCCGAATTCAACAATACTTTAATGAAAGACCTTTCAGAACTCTATGATTTTAAACTAACTTTTTCAAGTGTGAACCATCCAGAATCCAATGGTTCAATCGAACGTTTTCATGCAACACTTTCTGAAATGATTCGTGCCAATACAGCCGAACATCCCGAAGAACATCCTTTTAATGTTTTACCCTACGCTGTCATTTGCTACAATAATACAAAAAGTTACACCCATGGATTTAGCCCATATGAATTAGTATTCGGGCATACGTCAAGTAGACCCCCTGAAACGTTATACAATCAGAAAAACCTAATTTCTAAATATATTAGAGATCTAAATAATCGTATGGAACACTATTATAAAATAGCAAGAGCAAAAATAAATAATCAAAAAGAAAAATCAAAAATTCGGTTTGATAAGAACATATCCCAAAACCAACATGAATTTAATATAGGAGATAAAGTATACCTCAAAGAATCTCAAATTAAAAACAAATCGGAAAATAAGTTCAATGGTCCTTATGAAATCAAAGAACTTTATCAAAACTCAGCAAAATTATTTAATCCAAATACTAATCAAACTACTAAAGTAAATTTCGATAGGCTTAAACCCTATTTTGATTAGAAATTTCTTCTTTTCAGAATTTTAATCCTTTGGTGGATAATCACCATCTCAAGATGCCAATATCTAATTTCACCAGTAAATAATACGATCGGTGTTTATTTCCAAGAAGAAAGTAATTTAAAAATATCAAATTCAAAATGGACACTTTTAGTATACAAAGAACTTAGTTATATTAAACAAGCGATTTCAAACAACGATGAAATTTTAGATCATTTGCTAGACTCACTCAAAGAAAACAACAATCGTATGATTGCGTTTAAAGTAGAATTATCAACACACATTAGTCTTTTAAATCAAATTGCCAACAATGTTGATGAGAAATATAAAGAAATATTTGCTGATACCAAAAGTTATATAAGTTCAAGTTCAAACAGACGCAAACGCGGCATTATTAACGGTTTAGGTACGATATGGAAAGCTATATCAGGAAATCTAGACTCATCTGATGGAGAATATTATAGTCAGTCTATTGACCGAATTACGCGAGACGAACACCAGATAGAAAATTTATTAAAGAATCAGATTTCAGTGACTACGTCGGTAATTAAGAATTTTAATAGTACGATACAAAAGTTACAAATTGACGAGTCCACATTTAACAAAGATCTTCAAGAAATTCAATCCGCAATTTTTAACCTTACAGATGATTTAGCCTTTTATCAAGCGCAAATAAAAGTATTAGAAATTTGCGAATCATTGATGACAAGTTATGTTTTTATCGAAGAAACTCTTGATGACATTTTAAATTCTATTTCATTTGCCAGACTTAAAATTTTACACAGTTCAATTATATCACCCAATGATCTATTAAATTCAATACAAAAGATATCTGAATCACTGTATAAAAATGAGTTACCTATACCAGTTTATACCTCAACTGTGGCACAGTATGTTGAAATAATCGAATTAGAAGCATTTCAAATTGATTCAAAAATCGTCTTTGTTTTAAAAATACCTTTGGTAGAACCTGAAAATTACATCCTTTACCAATTATACCCGATTCCTATTTTTGATAATCGCACAGGTCTACACCATATGCTTCAAATTGGTCATAAATATATTGCTAGAGACGATGACTCTCTACTTTACGTAACTCTTGATAACATGGACAATTGCAAGTCTATAGACCGAAGAACAAAAATTTGCCCAGACATATTGCCCTATCCAATCGACAGTGATGCAATTTGTGAAGCCCAGTTTTTCAAACAAACCAGTTACTTACCAAAAACTTGTCAGAATATATTAATTTATGCAAAGGAGTATAATATCCAATCAATTGCTCCAACCATTGGCTAATAAGTATATCAGAACCTTTACCGATCACCGTTAGATGTGAAGGAAGAGAAGTTATCACAAAAATAGTAAACGTTAATACTATTTTAAAGCTACAACCAAAATGTAGTGCATTTATCGGATCCACCCGAGTCCAAGCCAAACAGTTACTGGATACATACCAAAATATAACCTATAGAAACCATCCAGTAAACATACCGTTCAGCTGTTGTGAAGATCTAGTACATAAAATCAACCTTCCAGATTTAAAACCATTGAAATTAAGCAAGTTAAATACAGACGATTTAAACATTGCTCAACACAAGTTGTCCCAATACTCCGATCAATTAGATGAAATTATTAATCAACCCTTAGTAACCAAAAAGTTATCATGGTATACTATATTTACCATCACCATAATCGTTGCTCTAATTTGCTTATACATATTCTGCAAGTGTAGAAGAAGACGCAGAAGACACCTAATCTCCATACAAGGACCAGATGATCCACCTGTACCACCAATGGTACCTAGCGTCTTTCAAAGACGTATTAGACGTTTCATACCCAGAAGAAGGAGTAGCATCCACCTTGGTGAGCAGATTGAAGAAGAATCCCCTGAGATGCCACTCAAAGACATTTCTTAAAACATGTATGTACAACAACAAAAATTGTATCTTTAGTCAATTTTTGAATTCTAACACTTTTTGATATTTTTAACATTTTAACCATTTTTATGTTTTATTCATTTACTTTTGATATTATTCTTATATACACTTATATTATCGTATTTTACTCGCATATATATAATTTTATACAACTTACACTTTGATGTTCTTATAATGTATTTATTTTTATTAATTTTTGAATTTTTTGAAATTATATCTATTTTTGATTTTATTCCTGAAAACTTGATGCATGGCATCAACTTTTTTGTATAGGGGGAAGTTGTTACGTGAATCACTATGAAAGACCCCTTTGTGCAACATTGTAACTTATTTATAATATTTCCTTTCAAGTAATTGATATTTCTGTTTACTCCAAAATTGCTTATTTAGAGGTGAGCTTAATAGCTAACAGTATTCTATTGTTCAAGTAAATCTGCACGTGTTATTAAGGCCACCTTAGTCATCATCACAGAACCTATAAATTCGTTGTAAAGTTGTAGGAGAGTGGATATTAACACATTCAAGATATTAACGTAGACATTAGTTCTGATCTCTCTCCCTCGACTGCAAAATCTCGGCATAATTAATTGTAACAATTTTAATTCAAAGTGTAAAAGTTGAAAAAGTGTTTAAGTAAAAATAAATTTTTTTAAAAAATAATTAATTTTGTTATCGACGTAACATAAGTAGAAGTGCCTCTCATTAATCTCTTAAAAAAACTTCTACTTCTACATAAATAGTTGTGTTACGGGAATTAGTGTTTACTTATCTAATAGGAATCTCATTAAAGTAATAATAATAACTAAATATAAATTCTCTCGGTTCGCAATACCTTTGAACCGTCAAAAAAATGCCACCACATTTTCGGATCGCGATGTTTATTATTTTAACTTTAACAAGTTTATCAAACCGTTTTACTGGAGTATACACAAACCATAAACATGGCAAATATGTTTAACGCAAGCAGTATAATTAAAATTAATTATTAATTTCCTAATTGAATAGCATCATTGGCGGTTAGTTGCCAGTATAATTAACGGATTAAAGAAGGCTTTGAGTAATTCCGCGCGGATCATTTCCACTGCGGGCTGAAAGGAGAATCGCCAATCGCTTCGCAACTGTAACTCACGGCTGCCGCTGATGCTGACGCTTCAGTCGAGGCTCGTTTGTTTGTGTCTACGTCTCGCTGATGATGCACACACAAGCGATCGGAATGGCGTTACGCCGCTCTCGGATGGGCGTGGGTGATGGAATGGGGCAGAAAAACTGTCAACAATTAAGTTTTTTCACATTAAAATTGTATTCAAAAATAACAACTAGCGCCCTTTGCGATCATCTGTGAAGCTGCTTCTACTGTACAGGAACCTGTAATATTAGTCTAAGAGATGGAGCCGGTTTTTGCTCGTCATCGAGAAAATGGACAGAATGTATCGTATTAAGTTCAATTGCTGAACTACATCACGTTTCTAGGCAGGCGCCAGTGGAAGTGATAACCGAGGATAGTTACAGGGGATGAATTTTTTTTGGTCATGCTCATCATCGAGTAAACGTTCCAAAATTGGCTGCATACAAGATTGTGATACATTTAAGCAAATTCCCGAGAGAGTAAACTTGTCAGAAATAGGGGTGAAATTCGTCATTAAGTAAAAAGAACGTCATTTGCATTTTTTTTGCTTACACAAAAGAAATGACATAAATAGATTTTTCATTACGTCATTAATGTGGTCTGTATGACGTCATAGACAATTTTTTTAAATGCGAAGCGACATTTTTCATTACTGATTTGGAAAGAGCGGAAAATTTCAGGTCCGAATATGAGTTTGACCATGACCTTGAACTTGACCTTCAAGGTCATTCCAAGATCAAAGTTTGTTTGAAAAATCAACCTATTATAGCCAAATTAGGTGTACGGGAGGTTTTCGACGTCGCTGACTTCGAATCTGAAAACATTTTTTGTTTGAAAAATCATATTTTGAAAATTGGCAATTTAAAAAAATCAACCAACCTACTCCCAATTTGAATACGGGGTTTTCGACGTCGATGATTACGAATATGAAATCAGTTTATGAAAATTTTCAAAACAAGTAGTGGCCAAGTTCAACGTCAAATTTGTTTTTAATTCGGAATACCCCCTTTAAATCAGTCATCTTTCGGATCTGGATTAAAAACATCAATTACCATTAATTGTTTGTGCATCAATTGGCTGACTTTTTTCAAAAAATTGGTCCCCCATCTTGGATTGAGAATTTTGAAAATCTGATTTCAACCGGACACCTAATTTAGCTATAATTGGTTGATTTTTCAAAAAAACTTTGATCTCGGAATCACCCGTACGATCAAGTTCAAGATCATGGTCAAAAGTCATATTCGGAAACGAAATTTTCCGCTCTTTCCGAATCCTTAATAAAAAATGTGACTTCGCATTTACAAAATTTGTGTCTGACGACATACAGACCACATTAATGACGTCATGAAAAATCTATTTATGTCATTTAGCTTTACTGCCTTTTGAATTATAATTTCATTTGTGTAAGCAAAAAAATGGTACAAATGGCGTTCTTTTTACTTAATGACGAAGTTCACCCCTATTTTTGACAAGTTTACCCCTGTCCGCCACCTTGATGGTAACGCTCTAGGCAGACGCCTCTCGGGAATTTGCTTAAATATATCACAATCTTGTATGCAGTCAATTTTGGAACGTTTACTCGATGATGAGCATGACCAAAAAAAATTACCATTTTCACACCCTGTAACTATCCTCGGTTATTACTTCCATTGGCGCCTGCCTAAAAACGTGATGTAGTTCAGGAATTGAACTTAATACGATACATTCTGTCCATTTTCAGGATGACGAGCACAATCCCGCTCTATCTCTCCTATTATATGCTTTTACCAAAAATTAAAGAGGAGTCTACATTATATCTACAATTATTGCTTCAAAAAAATACCACCAGATGACTGTAGTACGAATTAAAACTACCAACTACAAAAAGTTTCTTCCTATCAACTTTCTCAGGTAGTTTTACTGAATTTAGGGGTTGGATGCACTTGATTTGAAACATTCCAATTGTTTTCCTGAACTTAATTAGGTAGCACCATGTTTCTCTACAGAGTATACAACATTGTCTCCTGCATTTCTTCCATCATCTGAAATAAGACCATATATCACAACATACCAGGTTCAATTACCGTGACCAGTAATTTCAGTCCAATGTACTCCATTAGAAAATATATTTCACAAATCACATTGTTTAGGTTGCAGTGAAGACCTCTTCATAATTTATTCTCTGAAGCGACAGTTCCTTTCTTTTTGAAAAATATTTTTTAATAAAACAACTAAGGACACGACTTACCTGTAGAGCCATTAACTATTCTGTACATTTAAATGACTTTACTGGTATGATATTCCATGTTTGGTATTCTGCAGAAGTATAACAACAGAAATTATAAAATCGGTTTATAATTTCTGTTCTATTACGTTTACAAAGCCCAAAAACAAAAACCACTAAAATGTAATGCCCGATAGCCTGCATTAAATAGAATGTGTATGTTTTGTAATGAGTTAGGGGATACGGATATCTGGGCGGAAGGGTCAGGTAGTTTTTACAGAAAAATTATTAAAATATTTTAGATTATTTTTTATTATGATTATAAGATTATATATTAGTTGCTAATATTTAGTACTTAGTTTTGTATTGTACAGAATGTTGTAGCTTTAAGGTCCATTTGTTAAATATTTTTATTGTTATGGGAATGTTATAACTGGTTATTCTCTTTATTTGACTTGCTATATGTTAATTTGTGAAAATTGTAATCTGTTATTGGGGTTGCCCTGTTGATTACTTGAATAAATAAATAAATAAATAAGTAAATACGCAATCACGCTTGCGCAACAAGTCTTGTCGATGGATAGCGCCCTCCCGAAGAATTTCAATGAAACCTAAGCTTCTCTGAAGAGTACAGAGGGCGCTCAAAAAAGCGAACCAAATTTCCTACCTGAGCTTCAACCCCCCTGAATTTTTTTGTTAAACGCTTGACAGCAAATGAACGTAAACTAGATGTATTACATGATTTTGAGCATAAATATATTTGATCTTAAGTTTTCCCGAGTACAAAATGTATCAGATGGTTTTCGGATATTTACTCCTGCTTAATAACAGATCCCCCGGGATCGACGGTGAAACAACGACATTCTGTCGGACTCACATTTGCCCTTATAAGGTCGAATCTCACATTGCTTGGGGCATTTTAATACCACTTACAAATAGAAGACGACATATTAACTTAAAAAGTCCACTAGTCAGGGGTCAGAACAGGTTGTTAGAATGTTTCTTAGAACGAAAAGAAAAGTTTGTGCGGGTATTGTATATTAATTGAATGTTATATTTGTTTATTTACAACAAAGTGTCGGAACAAATCTAGGCCTTCGTTAAAAAGCTTTCACTTCAAAAAGATTGCAACCCCATACCTCTAAAGGACGTCATCTTACCTAGCTGAAAACACTAGAATGATTTTCTTCTAAACGTTGTTTGTGGCATATTCTTGATTACTTTTATGTTTTTTTGGGCAATAACACCACAATAGAAATAAAACGACGTATATTGCTGGAATACCAAACGTTTCAAAGTCTATTCTGACTTCGTTGTCAATGGCTTTATATTTATTGATTTAGATTGCAAAATGAAATTTTGATTTATGACATTTACAATTGACATTAGAAAACTTGTTGTTTTTAGATATACAGGTAGCACAAAAAATTCTAAAAAATCATAAATTATAGTTAACCAGCTTTCAAATTAGAAGAATTTGAAAGAGTTGTCTTTAGAATTTATAAGTGGCGTTCCTAGGTACGACTTTGTTATAAGATAGCGCATTCGCCAAAAATGCGATCAAAGAATTCGATTGTTTCAGTGATCCCATTAACGTCATAAGGGAAAACCTAGGAAAAACCTTATGAACTATCCCGATATTGGGTTGTTCAAAAGGAGGTTACCATTAATAATTTCTTCCTTAATTGTCGGTAACCAGATACGATTAAATTCTACAGAAGGAGAAGCGATACAATCGTCTTCATTGAAAAGAATTAAGGAGACTCTTTTATTTTTCTTTTTGTGTGTTCTTTGGGAAGTATAGTTGAATTGTCAAATTGTATTTTATGGCCTAGGTCCCAAGCATGTTCACAAATTTTTGATTTTTCAAATTGTCGTTTCTTTATGTAATTCTTGTGTTCATTTATTCGTACGTTTAATGGACTCGATATTTCTCCAATATAAAATTTATTGCATTCGCAAGGAATCCTATATATGCAGTTTTTTGAGTTCTGGGTTTTGTTTGTTGGTTTTTTTTTCGATATTAAAGATTTCAGTGTATTTCTTATTTGGAATGTTGTTTTAACATAAAATCTGTTGCCCACTCTTTTCAATCTTTCTGACAGACTCTGTATATATGGTATAGTTGTAACTGTAATGTTGTTGTCTTGAGTAGCAGTAGTGTTAAGAGAAGTTCTGGGTTGATTCGGAAGGTTTGTTTTCTGTTCAAGTCTGTTTAACTGTTTGTTGATAAATTTTGTGGGGTAATTGTTTCCAGTGAGAACATTTTTTATAATTATTTTTTCTTTGTTGAATTTATTATCATCAGAACAGTTGGTCTTTGCTCTATCATATAATGACTTAATGACACCTTTCTTTACTGTATTCGGATGATTTGAATTGAAATTTAGGTATCTGTTTAGTGTCAAACCTTCGAAGGGTATAGAAGTGTCTCTGCTCGGTAAACCGTTGTAAAAATTAAAATCAGATACCATCCGCAAAAATCTGTTTAAACCGATTTTGAAAGAAATAAGTACTGTTTAGTGCGGCTAGTAAACTCTCGGTTGTTCGGTTGTAAGTTATCGTAAATCGAACGACGCAGTAAAGTAATTAATACCGCCACATCTGTGTGGCCCAAGCCGTTTTGAATAATCACTGGGCATACATAAAAAAGATTCCGACGAAGTTATAACCTCCTCCTTTTTGGAGGTTAAAAAACAAAAAATTATATCATCTTATCGTATAAAAGTTATCCCGAATATGAATCTACATTGTTCCCAAAACTTTATGTAATATTTTCCTTCATAGATGGATTAAATATTTAATAATTTGCGTTGTTAATTAAAGTAAGCTTGTTACCATTAATTTAATTGGGGTAGAGTTGTAACTTCGGGTAGGCTTGTTTATAGAAGGTTTGTTAACGGCCGAACGGAAACTTTGACTAATTACATTTATCTATTAAGCAGATAAAGTATGGGTAAAATCGACGAAACTTACGATGAATAGACTTGGAAACTAGGTTATCTGCTCTAGAAAATTACTGTTTTCCAACAATTCTCGATTCTGAATTATGAATTTGAAATATATTGAAGTTAGTTAGGGAATTAATCTTGATTACACTAAACACCAGCATTGTTTAATATAATTTGTTTAAATATTAAAGAAGCTTTGCTTTGTAAATAGGAAGTTTTGAGCTTTAAGATTTCAACGCCTAGAATGCTGTAAAAGATAATACTCTGGAAACAGGTGATACAAGGGTTCAGCTGAAATTTTTCGCGGTATTATAAGAACAGGGGTAAAATGAAAAATTCGCGAGAGAAAGTTTATGATTAGTTATGAAAAGTGCGACCATAATACTAATAATTTGGTCAAGTGCGAGTTGGACTCGCATACTAAGTGTTCCGTACCACCTTCAAGATTCTAATATTCCAGTTTCAGACAAGCAGAGAATGAGTGCATTTTCTTATATTTACCCTAATCTATTTTAAATGAAGAGATTTAAATTTATAAAAAATATACACTTTGATTTTCCACACATAGACCTTTTATTTTATCTGCTTCAGGATTCGCTTGATTTTTATAAGAATACATATGGATTTAATTTTTTAATTTGGCCCCCAAAAATTAAGATTGGAGTTTTATTTTACTAATAAACTTTCAGGGAAGCCTTTTATAATCTACTGTCTGAATTTTGAGGCTCTGTAGATTGGAAGATAAAGGGCAGAATAGGTCAAGTTTTATATCATAAATTATTAAATATGTTATTCAAATTATTTAAAAATACAAATAAAATATATTTTTCAAAATTTAAATAGTGTAGTTTCTAAATTGGGAATTAAGTGGAGGTTTAATATTTTTGTTAATATCTTTTAAACAAATGATTTAAAAATATGATATATTTGTAATTAACATAATCTGCCTTTTATCTGAATTGAATTTTTATTTTCTATTTAATTGTGTAATTTGTCCCTAAAAGTACTATGGGGGGTTTCTAATAAATTTTCTTATAAATTTCAAGTGAGCCCCAGTACCCCTAATTATTTTCAAAATTTTGGGTAGTATGGTTTCGGAAATAAAGCGAGAAATGAGAATTTTTTATATCTTTATGTTAATATCTTGTAAACAATTAATTTTAAAAATATGAATAATATATATTTGTATTCCTCATAATGAGCCCTTTCATTTGATGTATTGCATGATGCGTTAAAAAAATATTTTTTATTTTCCGTTTAATTCTATAATTTGGCCCCCAAAATTAATAATAGGGATTTCTTCGTATTTTTCCTTTAAATAAAAAAATTTAGGTCTTATAGTTTGGGAAATAAAGGGGGATTGGGTAATTTTTTTAAATATTTTTTTAAATATATTTTAAAATATTTATTAAAAAAATGTAAAATAACATATTTATATTCGTCATGTTATTTGATATATTACTTGATCCGTTAGAACCAATTATATTTTTTTATTTTCCATTTAATTCTATAATTTGCCCCCCAAAATGAATATGGTTCTCCTTATTTTTCCAGTAAAGTTCAGGTGAGGCGCTATACCTCTATTTTTTTCAAAATTTTACAGCTTAGGTTTCGGAGATAAGGGGGGAATGGGTAAAATTTGTTATATTTTTATTAATATATTTTTATTTATTTATTTTAAAAATATGAAAAAAATATATTTGTTTTCGCCATAATGAGCCCTTTCATTTGATATATAACATGATACGTTAGAAACAATTTTAATTTTATATTTTCCATTTAATTCTGTAATTTGCCCCCCAAAATTAAAAGTCGAGTTTTCTCCTTATTTTTCCAGTAAACTTCAGGTCAGACCCTATATTTTTTTCAAAATTTTAAATTTTATAATTTCGGAGATAAGGGATGGAATGGGTAAATTTTGCTTTATTTTCGTTAATATCTTTTTTGATATGAAAAAATTTTAGTTCCTCAGAATGATTTGATATATTACATCATGCATTTAAAAAAATATAATTTTAAATTTTCATTTAATTCTATAATTAATATTAATGTTATCTCCTTATCTTTCCTGTAAAGTTCGGGCAACGAACTTTATTTCCTATTGTTTTCAAAATTTTAGACTCAGTAGTTTCGGAGATCAGGAGGGAGAACAGTCTATTTTTAGTTTTCCCCCCAGAAGTACCTCTAAAATCAAAATTTCTTCATTTACGATATGTACTCCTGATCAGGTCACCAAACTATATATTGAAACCAAATTTCAACCTCTTCCGTCCAGTAGTTTAGGAGAAAATTGCTGTACTGTGACAGGCAGAAATCCGGAGTGATAGTATATACGGAACCCTAAAAACGGAAAAAAATTATTGTCTCCACTATATGGATACAGGGTGTCTCAAATCAAATAGGAACACACATAATTGAAAATAAACGATAGTTTGTTGTATAAACTTTGGGTCAAAAGTAAATCATTAGGGAGATGGCTATTCAAAAATTGGGTCAATATTTGTTTTAAATTTTAACTTTAATGGCGATAGAAAAATGAAAATTTATAGAAGTTTTTCCCTTATGAAAACTCATAAAATGTGTATTTTTTCACTTTTTAAAAATTAGTGGAAAGTTTAAAAATAGAACATCCCCTATTATTCTTATTTTGACTGTTCATTGGGTTTTCTCCCCTCAAAATTTTTCCTGCAACAGATAAGTATTTAAAAATTTATATGCAGAACAAAGGGTAGTAAGGCCATTTCGTAAAATTGCCCGGATTACTGGCTGTCTATACAGAGATTCTTCCTCACAGTATTGTATACTGTGTTATACTTATCTGTGTTTGGAGACGTTTCAACTCCAAGTCTGGAGTCGTTGTCAATGGTTTAGTGTTGAATTGGAGGTTTTTTTCTAAACGTCAAAAAATGTTATATTGTATGGAACAAAAGTAGCTTATACTTGACATATGGGGCAAAATAATATTATAGGTACAGAGTAGTTGTACAGAGTGGTTCAGAAAATAATGTACAAATAATTCATATTGGGTGACCAATACACAAAAACATACACACAGGGTAGTTGCAACATGAAGTGAATTATACAAAGTAAGAATACTCTAAAATAATCAATAAAATTGTATCTTAAATCAGATAAAAAAAGAATATATGTCAGAAAATAGTGATTAATTTTTTTCAGTTGAAGCCTTTTTTAAAATATAAATTATTAATTGTTTTTATTAACTAAGTAAAACAACATCATTCTATTGGAATATTAATGAATCAGACAAAATTAAAAACAATGGAAAGTTTGGCCGTTTAGTTTGCTATCATTTAACTGTAATTAACATACAATGAAATATAGAATACCTTTCAAATTGTTATTGAAAATAAAACTCCAATGATAAGAACCGTAATAACGTTTCGCTCTGTATTCTTTATAGATTTTTAAATACAATTAGGTGTGGAATATGTATAAATATAATGCGTTTTTAAACAAAATTGACTGGCGCGTAGAATTCATATGCAAATGCGGTGGAATACTAATGATATCAGGCGATAAAAAATATTTTGATTTCAATGCGAGATAATTATATGGGTGACCGGTAGGTGAATCGAGTACAATGCAAAATAGGTTTTGTTCTTGTGTTGTTGTTCTTGTATGACTTGAACTTTTAATATCAGCCAACAACGTATTTTAAATTTAATTGGTATGTTATCAAGGCTAGAAAGTATGTGTGACTTAATTAACTTAAGGTGGTCATAGTAAAAAATTCTGAAGTACTTTGACAAAAAATGTATTTTAATGTAGTTTATTAAAATATGGATAATAGACGTTAATCTAAGTAACAACAATATTTCGGGATTAGAGTAAGTGATCCTTTGAATGATGACCAAATAGTTTCATCTGGAGTTTATTTTTCGAAAGGGAGTTCCATGAATCACCTAAATCACAATGATCATAAACAACTAATTTGGTTCACAAATTCAATCTCAAACTGCTCTTATATTTCTACATTCGCTCTAAAATAATTCTAGCAAGCCTAAATAACTTTAAAAAAAGATAAAAAAACAGGTTAAGTTATATTTACTCTCACAAACATCTCATCTCACAAACAAAAAGCGGTTTCATGTGATAACTCTTATTAAATATCTCTTTTTTTGTCAATCATTTGACACATCATTAGGGTTCCGTATATACAATATACGGATACCCTTATAATATCACTCCGGATTTCTGCATCTGTCACATCACAGCAATTTTCTCCTAAACTACTGGACGGAAAAGGTTGAAATTTGGTAGCAATGTATAGTTTGGTGACCTGATCAGCAGTACACATCTTAAATGAAGAAATTTTCATTTTACGGGTACTTCTGGGGGGGAAAACTGATCTCCGAAACCACTGAGAAACCATTAATTTTAAGTTTGGGGGGCAAATTATAAAATTAAATGAAAATTTAAAAATAATTTTTTTTCAAACGCATCATGTATCAAATGAAAGGTCCCATTCTTAAGAAAACAGATATATTTTTTTCATATTTAAAAAAAAATTAATGAAAAAGATAATAACGAAAATATACCAAAATTTACCCATCCCCCCCCCATTATCTCTGAAACTATAAAACGTAAAGTTTTGAAAAAAATTAGAAGTATAGGGTCTGACCTGAAGTTTACTGGAAAAATAAGGAGAAACCTCTACTTTTAATTTTGGGGGGCAAATTACAGAATTAAATGGAAAATATAAAATTAAAATTGTATCTAACCCATCATGTTATATATCAGATGAAAGGGCTCATTACGACGAAAACAAACATATTTTTTTCATATTTTTAAAATAAATGAATTAAAAGATATTAACAAAAATATAAAAAAATTTGCCCATCCCCCCCCTTATCCCCGAAACCATAACCTGCAAAATTTTGAAAAAAAATGGAGCTGTAGCCCCTCACCTGACCTTTACTGGAAAATTAAGGAGAAACCCCTAATATTTATTTTGGGGGGCAAATTATAGAATTAAAAGGAAAATATAAAATTAAAATTGTTTCTACCCAGCATGTTATATATCAAATGAAAGGGCTCATTGTGACGAAAACAAATATGTTTTTTTCATATTTTTAAAATAAATTAATTAAAAGATATTAACAAAAATATAAAAAATTTACCAACCCCCCCATCTCCGAAACCATATGCTGGAAAATTTTGAAAAAAATGAAGGTATAGCCCCTCACCTGAACTTTACTGGAAAAATAAGGAAACCCCCCTAATATTCATTTTGGGGGGCAAATTATAGATTTAAATGGAAAATATAAAATTAAAATTGTTTCTAACCCATCATGTTATATATCAAATGAAAGGGCTCATTATGACGAAAACAAATATATTCTTTCATATTTTTAAAATAAATAAATTAAAAGATATTAACAAAAATATAAAAAATTGTACGCATCCCCCCCCCGTCCGCATCTCCGAAACCATAAGCTGGAAAATTTAAAAAAAAAATAAAGGTATAGCCACTTACCTGAACCTTACTGGAAAAGTAAGGAAAAATTTAAGATTTTTCGTTGTATACTGACCATCAAATTTTGGCAATGGTTTATTCTTTACAAGAAAGAATTGAAATAATATTTATGATGATTCTGACAGAAGATTAGAATTCTGCAAATGCAGACCATAGAGGAAAGATGCAGACCTTATTCATTACATCTTAGTTTACTATACTACGAGGATTGCCTTTTATATTTCGGGATTAGAGAACAAAAACAAATATTAATCATCGAAAACCGCTTTATTGTTTTTCAAAATATTCCCCATGAAGATCTATACACTTTTGCATGCGTTTGAACCAATTGTCGAAGCACTTTTTCCACTCTGATTGAGGTATCTCCAAAACATGCATTCTGAACGCAGCAACCGCTTCTTCAGGTGTCGAAAAACGTTGACCTCTCAGTTTGTTTTTTACGTACGGGAACAAAAAGAAGTCATTTGGTGACAAGTCCGGACTATACGGTGGATGATTCATCAAATCGATGTTTTGAGTGGTCAAAAATGCAGTTGTTTGAGCCGATGTGTGAGAGCTCGCATTGTCGTGGTGAAGAGTTATCCGTCTTTCGGCGGTTGGTTTTCCTCGTTTCTTGGAAGACAACTGGCAAACAAATGGTTGTGTACCACTCAGAATTGACTGTTCTGCGTTGTTCTAGTGGTAC
The DNA here is from genome assembly GCA_034190945.1 of Octodonta nipae. Taxonomy (NCBI): domain Eukaryota; kingdom Metazoa; phylum Arthropoda; class Insecta; order Coleoptera; family Chrysomelidae; genus Octodonta; species Octodonta nipae. The sequence goes on along the minus strand of CM067216.1, from coordinate 36,458,418 downwards.
GGTTGCGACATGTCCAGTTTTTTTCGAAAAAACAGGCGATCATTTGCTTGGAAGTGCTTCGTGCGCGAACAACTTTTGTTGGATTCGGCTCATCTTGAAACATCCATACAGTCGACTGCTGTTTACTTTCGGGCTCATACGCGTAAATCCACGATTCATCACCTGTCACTATGTCATAAACGTGTTTTGAAGCACCTCCAAAAATTAAATTAAGTTCATCCATGCATTCTTGCTGACTTAATCCACGTCGAAAGTTGTAAAAAATAATCGCACGAAAATGTTCACGATTTAATTCCATTTTTTGGCCGAGATGTAGAGTACGTATGACCTCAAAAATGTCAAACTTTAGGATAGAGCTGTCAGTTGTCCGATTGCAACACTAGGGTTGCCCAATCCCGAAATATAAAAGGCTGCCCTCGTATGCCTATTATATAACATTACATTAAATTACATTACATTACATTATAATATATTTTCAGTAAAATCATCCAAATACGTTGTTTGAATACAGAAGGGCTGCTATAAAATGCAGGATACTAATTCAGTTTTTTGCATTTTACAAATACGGCTAAAATTTATTGAAAATTGATTTTTTTTAATGGATCAATAAACATAATTGTAGATACTCGTACAATACCAACCCACATGTTTTTCGGGAAAAGCACAACCAACATCCTCAAAAAATCAACAGGAGTACCTCAACATTATGCCTTGCCTGTGCGAAATTGAGTTAATGAGACATTTCCAGATAAATGGATTGGAAGAAGGGGCGCTATAGATTGGCCAGCAAGATCACCTGACTTAACAGCCCTTGACTTTTTAATTGAGGACATCTAAAACCTGTGGTGTATAAAACTCAACCCTGCGAGATTCTTGAACTTAGACGTAGAATAGTGGAGGAGTGTGAGCAGATTACACCAGCGACGAAACAAAAAGTGCGGGAGGAATTGTATTTAAACTTTTAGAAGTGATATTCACTGAAACTGCAGGATGACCGATACTTGTAAAATGTGCCTCCCGGTAAATATAATTTAATGTGTTTATTTGTCTTTTTCTCTTAAAGATATTTCAAAAGTTATTTTGGGTGGCTTACTTTGAAATGAAAGCCTTCTATATCCATCTAGGGGTAACAATCAGATTAACAATTCATACGAATATTGAATAACTGTTGATGATGTATCATTTTGCGGATACCAAATTGTTCAAAGATTTTTAACCGACTTCTAAAAAAGACGTCATCGCCATATTTTTTATGTATGTTCACAGATTACTTAAAAATGGCTTCATCAATTTAACTTTAACTGTATTGCATCAAGGAATGTTACCCAAAGGTGCCATATAGACCGTGAGAGCTTTTGTTTTCCCGAAATTACACTTTTTTCAGAATATTGGAAAAATGGTTGAAAAATCTGGAAAATTGTTTGTCAAGAATATTAATCGTACAAGGTGTGTGTAATAGTTTTCATTTAGATTCGTATGAAGTCTATTATTTTTGAAAAGTAAATTATAAATTTGGTTGTTATATAAACTTTAACAATATATTGTCCCTGGAAAACTATTAGACTGGACTAAAGACATTTTAACAGGTCGGCTCATGTTCAACTGCATGGTAAAATTCCTAAATCTTACGAAGTTATAAATGGTGTTCCTCAAAGTTCAGTGCTTGGGCCTTTACTGTTTAATGTGCTAGTCGCTGGCCTCGCTTTTGTTTGATTTCGATTCCGATGCAATGCTGTACGCTGACGACACCCAATTTATGGAGAATCCATTAAGTGGTGCAGTAATTAGTGTCTTCATTGAAATTCTGACAAGAGTTCGGTATTGCATATTGGATACAATAACCTGAACCATCATTACTTTATTAATAACACTAGAGTAGTCCCAGTTATTACCCAAAGAGACCTAGTGTTAATTATTTCTAAGAAATTAAAATGGTCTGCTGCTCTTATAAGCGAAGTAACTAAAGAATCCAATTACCATAGAATTGGATGATACCCAAAATGGGAGAACAGTAGGACGTCGAAAAGGCACAGATGAATTTCAAGATCGACGTCTAAGACTTAGAGACCGATTTTCGACAACTCGAAATTTGGGTGATAAATTGTTAGGAGAACAAGGCTATCTACCCTATCTTGTGTTACCTCTGACCGCCAAGATTAGACGGCGTCGAGGAGAAATATTTCAACAGTAGGCGTGATGATATGGGGTGCTATTACACATAGATCATCTTTAGTCTTTGTGACAACATGCCAGCGCAACGTTATCTTCAGGAAGTAGTGTAGCAGTATGTACTCTCCTAACTTAATTGACTCATGAATCCTATATTTCAACAGGATAATGCTCGGCTTCATGTTTTTGAAGAGATTCATGTGAATCTGTGGCTGTTCAGATCCCCTGAGTTTCTTTCATCCATATAACATGATTGGGATATGACGCGTATGGTGTCGGTCGGAGCGAGGTGTCGAAGCAAATGCATTTTTTTCATTTCACTACCATATTCATTTATTTCAAATGTGTTAGTCTGGGCCTTGGTTAGGAACCTTTCGCTTCATTAATTTGTTCATCGTTTAATTCATGACTACAGACAGCCATTTGCATTTGTCAACTAACTGATCGTGACATGTTCAAGAAATACCCTGTCTGTCAGTCGACATTGTCACATATCTCTTAAAGCTGTGCTCGATGCATTACTTCGATTATGTGCCTGAAATAAGTAAATTAATTAATTATGATCTGTAGCTGTCGCATCCGTATCGAACGCTGCAACAGCTTTTTCACTGCATCACAACTGACATGTGCGTCATTACCAAAATGCAGTTGCGAGCCCACGTGCAAATGGACACACCGAACCCAACAATAAAACCGTTTCAGGAGCTGTTTTAATAATGGAAGCGATCTTGGATCAACGTAAAAAGTTAATTAAATTAGTTAAATAAAGCCCATCGTGCTGAAAAACGTGCGGCCATAATAAACTCACCAAAGTTGCACGAATCGATAACTGAAAGTACAGGTAGGTTTTGATAGAATTCTTAGAGAAAAATGCATACAATAACAGAGAATTTTTATGGATTTCAATGAGTTTTATTGTTGTTGTATGCAAGCTGGAACTTTATCGTTAGGTGTTTTTTTCCAATTTAAACAGCACCAAATAACTTCAATAAAAATTTCTTATTACCCCTTAACTAGTTTCGAACAAAGCTGGTAAAGTGCTGGATGTGAACCTGTCACGTTCTTGGTTTTATTTAAATTTTATAAAGGATTCTTGGGCACCTAATGTTTAGATACATCGAAAATGTTAGTTTAAAAGTCTTATCTAAGTTTAGGGAAATGAGCCTGCCGACTACTAAATTTAGGTTTCCTTCTAACTTTTAAATTAACGCTTATGACCAAAATCTTGTAAATAGTTATGTATATGCTCCAACCAAACTATTACAAAGTTAAATTTAGAAATTACGCCGCCACTTCAAAAAGGGTACCAATCTGTGTTAAATAATTTACTCTAAACACCACTACTAAGTTAAGGGTTCCTACTAGTGTAATAGTATTATGATTTGATTCCTAAATTGGAAATTACTCGATAATAATTTAAAGGCTAACAGAACTGCAGCAGTCGTTCTATCCTCATTTGACCAAAATCTTGTAACACGTTGTTTATCTGCTCTAACCAAATTGTTGCAAAGTTGAATTTAATAATTGCGCCCTCCACTTCAAAAAGGATATCAGTCTGTGTTAAATAATTTGATCAAAACGCCACTACTAAATTTACAGTTAGGAAGTTACGCGATAAAAACTTAAAGGTTAACTGAACTGCAGCAGTTGTTCCACCCTCAAATGACCAAAATCTTGTAAAAAGTTTGTATGTGCTTCAACCAAATTGTTACAAATTTCAATTTTAAAATTACGACGCCACTTCAAAAAGGGTATCACTCTGCGTTAAATAAGTTGCTCTACCACGCCTCTGGAATTTAACGAAACTACCAAAAGTATCTGACACAAGACCCAAGGCCTCAACAGTCAAACTCATACAGTTAGTTCGTAAAAGTTAATACCCGTGCAGGAATATTAGATAGACAAAGAAAGCGAATGGATTGCTTTATTCTAGATGGACAGACAATTTCAGTCGGTATAGTCCTGAGATATTAATAAATTGATTTGACGAACCTTTTGTAAATAGGCACGTTTTATTTGGGAATTTAAATTCATTTTGTATTCATCGAACCCAGAATGCATAACAATCTGATTAAGATGGTAAAATCTTGTTACCAATGTGTCAAGTACACACGTAATTATTGTTCGAAACGGGAAACAGTATATGGTCTTAGGTTCGAAAGACTGTGAAGTTTCGAAAGGCTTGTAATAGAAAAATCATGTTTCCATAAAAGTAAATAAATATTTTTTTACCATTATTACAGGATTAAGATAATTTCTTTTGATCAACGTTGTATTGTATACTTGTGATCCTTGTCTCTTGATAACTTGGTTGTGGGTTCTTATTGCGATGGTTACCCGAAAGGTGAAAAAAAAATTAATTTGATTTTCAGAAAGTTTTTTCTAAATACAAAAGCAAGCTTTCGTATGGATTTAATTTTCTAATTTACAAATATTGTAATTATATTTTCATTTGAAAATGTAACAACAAATGCACTAATTAATTTAAACATATGCTGAACTAGCGCATGTGCCCGAACCAGCGGAAGTGAAGACCTAATGATATATACATATTCAAAATTAACCCCAAATATTTGTTTCATTTACATATTGCTCATTTGATCTCGATGCGTCGAAAATAAACCTAATAAACGCTGTTTATTTTAGTTAGAAATAAGTTTAAACATTAAACAAATGTATATTAAAAGAACGAGCTAAAATAACTTTTATCTTTATATGCGTAAATAAAACACTTTCAAGGGATCACAAAAAAAAGTAATTAGATTCTTTGAAGCAGTTATTCGTCGAGGTTAAAAATAAACCGTAATGTACCTTCTCGATTTATCATAACAGGCGTGTGTTGGGTTCTTTGTTTTCTGGCGGCGATTTCTGTGTAGAAACATTGCGGTGATGTTGAAATCTGAACTTTGTAAAGAACAGTAAAGAACTATGATTTTACCAATTGTCTTATTTGCATATGATAACGATGAGAATTTCATTAATTTTTTACTACTGAGCGTGATTTTCCCCCGTCGATAGGACTTGTCAAAATATTTTTAGCATCAAAAAAGGTTCTCAATTCTTTTATATTTATGTTATTGTTATGTATCTTCGTCTTAACAGATCTAGATAATTTATTTTGTATTCAATTAAAAATGATGCCAACGTGATGCCATAAATTTGTCTATGACGTTTAATGTACCTTTTTCAGAAAATCGATAAAAATGTGGTTTTTAAATTTGTTACCGGCACCTCCACCAAATGCCAAATACATGGTTATTTCGTTGTAGGTATAGTAAGTGTGGATGAAACCAACCATATTTCCAAAACGCGATTAGGAAGCATTTCACATCTTTTTGTCCCGCAATTTACAAATTACAGGGTAAAAACTTGGCACGTAACTAGAAAGTGGGCAAAAAAAACATGTTCAATCAGTTCCGATAACTTCAAAAAATTTGAATCAATTAACCAAAATAAATACAATCAACGAGTCACAAGTTTCACTTCACTTTTGTCAAATCAAAATCGATTATTATAGGTTTCATTCAACTGCTTTTTTCATCTATATGTTTAACATTTGATTGCTGGAGGGTTAAAGATGACTGAGAACTAGTTGTTCAACCTTTTAAGTTCTACAGATATCTGACTTTTAATTTAATTTAAAATTTCGTCATTAAAGCATGAAAGACACCAAAATCAGTTCTATAACCAACAAACCTAACTCAAAACTTTATAAAACTCGATTTACAAAATTTACAAAATTTCTTAGGAATAAATTTAATATTGGGAAAACATATAGACCTCTATATATACGAGTAACTGAGCACAAACATTATTTAAGGAAATTACCTAAATTATTTTCTCTTTTTGTTTATTATGAACTTTGAATATCCACTGAAGAAGAAATTGGTATTGTTGCTTATCAGTGGGAAGAGGACATAGTTACACCGATTTATAAATCGAAATCTAACTAATAATTACAGACCAATATCAGTAATATCAAATCTAAACTGGTTTTGTCTATGGAGGCAAAAGTAACCCAGAAAAAGATGTTTAAATATCTTTCGTAAAGTTACTGACAATTTGGATAATAAAAAATGCTTATAATTTTTTTCCTGATCAGGCAAAGAGCTTCGACACAGTCTCGCATGATCTTCTGCTGAATAAAACGTGTCAACATGGTTTCAGGAACCCAGCAGTACAATTTTTTAGAAATCGGACGCACAGAGTTAAAATTGACCTTTATTTCATTGAACCCCAACAAATCAATATAGGTGTTCCACAGGGAACATTCTTGGGCCCACTATTATTTTTGGTTTATAGTAACTACATTCAGTTCATGCAAAACCTTATTGGGCACATAATACACTATGCAAATGACCCCGCAGTAATTTTCAAAACTGACTCATGGGCAGATCTATACAAAATAGCTTAGGAAAGTCTTATTAAAATATAAGACTAGCCAACTAATAATCGTCTTAGCTTAAATTTTTCAAGAAATTTATTACGTTTACGTTGGTAATCTCTGATCAACCACTTGTGTCAAGTTTAACTTTAAAACAAGAATATTGTACCCACCATAAATTATGTCAATGTATAAACATTGAAAAAAATCTCCAAAATAGTCATTGAGTAGAATTTAAGTTGGAAAGACCATACAGAAAATATTGTAAAGAAAATTAAATACTTCTCCGATAAATTTTACCAGCTCAGGCAGTGCAAAACTATAAATGAATTATATAAAGAAACAATTATTTTCGACATAGCAACCCTAGACACATTCCGGACTCTCATATGGATACATAAAAAACAAAAAAAAATTATAAAAACATCATAATTTTACCGAATGCGAGATCTTTAAACAAAAATAACGAAATAGATGTATATACTCTCTTCGAGGTTCATTCTTTTGTACGCAAGATAATATATATGATATATATTGTTTCTTGTCGGGGACCTTCATCAGTTGCGCTTCCCACAATTGAATGTCCTCTCGAACTTTTATTTATGTATTTGATACATAACAATAAATTTGTAAACGTGAAATGTAAAGACAGACACCTAGGATTTTCGGGGAAATACATAAATAAGTGTTCGGTAGGACACTCTTTTATGGGAAGCGCAACTGATGACGGTTGTCGATCAGAAACAATATATATCATATATTGTCTTGCGTACAAAAGAATGTCACCTCGAAGAGAATATTGAATATCTCTGACAGGTGAAGTAACCTGAAAATTGTATCGTGATATTCTAATCTAGGAGTTACGGGAGAACAGCAATAACACGAAACGGCTCCAGATTCGGAACCTCTGTGTGCTAGTTTCCCCGAAAATCCTAGATGTTGGTCTTTACATTTCGCATTTACAGAAATAGATGTACCCTTGACCAGAAGAGAACATTTGAAAAGATTTATATTCTACATGGGTCCTAAAATATATAATGACCTTTTTGACACATTACGAAATAATACAAATATATGAATCCTGACAAAGAAATTGTTCAGAAAGTAAATGACAATAACATAGACATCTCACTGACTTCTCGGACTCGTACTCTAACCTCAAATTATGTTTGCTTTGCGATATTTACATTTAGTTTATTAATATCAAATTAATTTTTTTAAGCAGAGCTGAGTTAGCGAAAACTACGAAGGCCATTATTGCCCTACCAAAAAAGAGTCGCCTATGACTAACCTACTGATGAATCACCATCGCGCCTGATTCGTTCTGTAGGTCTGAGGCTGGAAATCGGATGAAAAGTTTCCAGTTTGAACGCGAACTTCGGCTAACAGTCTAGACATGCAGCAAACGTTCGAACATTATATTACAAAGATGGCATAAGTTTGGTCTATTATTACGTTGGTTATTACAATGTTATTGTCTTCTATGAGTGTTTACTAACTTATAAAGTTTAATAGAGGCGAAAACTACGAATTCTTCTCGGGAAGTTTTCCGAAGTTTCGTTCTTCAACGCTCGAGTGTCTCTGTAATTACGATTAATATTATTTGAACCTCACTAAAATAAATTTTGTAAATTAATGTCTGCCATCAAAAACGTTATGGTCGTAAAGTATAATGATCCTGAATCGAAATAGTTAGAAAAACGATTTGTTTCTCAATTGGTTTACAATTTCTTCAACTTCGCGTAATTTTATATGAATATAATTTTATAGCCTTTAAAAAACACAAACAATAGACTAGAATAGTTAATTTTCACGTCTTCTCCGTGATGGGATTTTGTCACGCCCGCCATGTTTTTGTCAGTACCAGTGACGTCACAACATTCGCCGCCATGTTGCTGGTAGTTCACCTAGATCTCTATAGCGTACATCAATAGTGTGTGGTCACTGGCAGCATACATCAAAAAAATATAACCACTAAATTACTCAAAATCCATATTCTGTACATATGGGACAACTTTTACCGGTGAAACAGCGAGGTTGTTTGAAACAAGACTAATTGGACATCAGTATTACATTTTGAAGATGAAATATTACAAGTCTAAAATAATATTAGAACACGAGAAGAAATGCGTAAAACATTTGTGTGCTGTTAAATAGCGAAGAAATTAAATCACCATTTAAAGGTATGAATCCAGTAACAGACAATCAGAATTCTTTAGAACAGTAATACTGGTGCGTTCCCGCAATTTGTTTAGTGTATTGTTTTCAATTTGATTGAATTACTTCATTGATTTTTAAACTTCTGCACCTTTTCTAAAACCTTCCGTCGCGCTAATGCTAATTGTAAGTGTTTTTTGCGTGTAAAATATAGACAGTATTGACATTCGTGTTTTGGTTCTCTAGCTGTTTAGACACTTGGGAGGTTCGTGTATTGTTCTCAGAACTTTTCCGTCGCTTTGATTCCTTCTGAAGAGACGGCGTTTATTGTTGTTTTTTGCGTTACGATTTCGCGAGTTAGTAGCTCCGTTCGAAACGACCGCTAAACCGCTTTCATTTTGTTGTTAAACCCGTATTTTTTGTATGCTCAATCAATGAACATTACGTCGCTATTTTTTGTGTAACGTGTTGTCCAGAAGAAGCTCTAAAAAACTGTTCCTGCTACTACGGGGCTAGCCTCTGAAGAAAGAAGAACCAAGAAAACACCAGAGCTTCGACTTAAAGGTTAGTGATAACTTTTATTTGGTGATTCGTTTATGTGACGGCACGTGTTTATTGATTGTTCCGCTAAAGGTCCTTCGTCCATTATATACTTGCATTGAACCACCATTGAACTAAAACCGCAACATCTAATTCATGCATTTTTTTGGATTCTATATGTAATGTGCATCGAACACATTACAAATACAGATATGCATCTTGAAAAACATATCAAATATATTGTACAAGGGAACTAGTATCCAAAAAACACTTTCTATTATTTACTTCACGAACATGTAAATCAGTTAAGAAGAAATCTAGACTATTACAACACATTACCCTTAATACCCTATGAATAAATTATACTATTCTATCTAATAATAATTTCAAATTATTTTCTCTGTAATAACGCCTAATGTTATAACTTTGTTTCCTAGTGTACCAAATCCACAAATTTTGAAGTACCTTGAGGTTGTATTGCGTGAAAACTCTATTTATGAGTTTAAAATAAAAAAAAATATTCATGAGCCAGAATTCTTTTCACTTTGGATGTTGCTTGAAACAAGGGGGATCGGCAGTAGAAAACTTCTTGCCTCTGTCCCATGGTAATTTGTTTTTGGGCAGATTCAAAGCTGAGGCAAAGAATATTTCCCTAGAAATGTGGATGACAAATTTTGCTGTTATCCTAATAATTTAAATATTAAGTATTTGATCTCAATATATACCTATCCGAAAAAACTGACAATTTGAATAACATGTTAAGTAACAACAGCTATTCAACAGAGCTGGAAGATCAGCTACGGCCAGGCCACACAACGTGGATCACAATAGACTAAGTAAAGTCTGTCTCTTCTACGTAAGAGGAGTCAGGTAGAGAATAGGGAATATTCTGAATAAAAATACAATATAGCAACGGCCAAGGATGCTCAAGATCCACAGCTCCATGTGTATACCCAATACCCTGCAGTTCTGATGATGTATACATTGGTACCACAAAAAGAAGTATCAGCACACGCTTATTTGAACACGAAAAGAGTTGCAAAATCGGACAGACCGATAAGTTCGGTCACCGAAGACACATAAAAGTGACATTCTATACGTTTCTAAGATACTAAAGTTTTAGTTTTCTTCAGCAGAAAAGAAGAAACAATGAATATCAAAAGAGTTTCATCGGTTGCGATGAAAAACACACAAAGCAAAGAGTGAAGAGTCAACAACCAATCAGAACGCACTGTCCAGGCCCCCCCCCTCTCGCAGGTATAAATATATGGAGCATCAATACGGAATAAATCAAGACGAGGAACACCAACTCGCTAGAGGACGAACGGGAACTACACCTAGAAGAGCACAACATCGACATAGCAGCAATACAAGAGGCAGGCCAGGAAGCAAACCAGGAGGAGGAGTAACAACTGTGAAGAACCGACTAAAACACCAGCAGAATGACCTATACCAAACAGAGAACATCGAAAATGGACAAAGCCAAGCCGAAGATACTATGAGACTACAGGAACATGCAGAAAGAGAGAAATACGGTGCAAGAGGACCAAAGGAATCTACCCATCACCCGACAAGAGGAAATCAAGGAGACCTACAGGACCAATTTATTCTATAAAACACCGACACACAAACAACAGAAGAACTATCATTGGGCCACAACCCAGTGACGATAACAGCAGCCAGATGGACCAATCAGCCATACACCACGATAGAGACAACAACCAGTGAGGATCGAAGAAGAAGAGGAACCGGCAGCAATACAGATGAGCACACGAGAAGAATCACACAGGACCAAAAAACCCAGGAAGACGCTACTGCAAGCAGAAGGGGACCCAACATATCTTAGGGAAGAAGTATCTTCAGAAACGGCATCGGTAGAATAATTTAGGGAACAAATATCAAAACATGGACTAGGTCTAAGAATCTTGTAAAAAATTTAGCACTGACAAAATTTGGTGTTAGGGTCAAAAACACTTTATGTTTATGAATCATGGCTTCTGAGAGCATTTATCTGTTGTCGTTAAACATACTCCACTACAAATCTGGTGTTGTATTTTGGAATATATCAGACAAAAACGTTCTAATAAATTTACATACATACTACGTTCAAATTTAAGGATTTTCGACATTGTGTGTATTTCCTACTGACATGCTGCAATCAAACAACTTCAAACCTCAAGATTCGACATTGAAATCCACAGGGCTCTTTTTTCGTTTAACGAAGAACCCACCCAACTTAAGCCAAATTCTGTTACAACTCCCCCCCCATCCTATACCGTTCCATGCGAAATATCAAAAAATTCGTTCTCATTTTATAGAAACTTTTTCAAAAACTCTATAATATTTAATCAGTCATCCAGAGACAGAGCTACACCGAAAAAAAGGCCCATTTCCAATCGAACGTCAGAATGAAAAGATTAACAGATTTGTTGTCGGCCCGAAGGACAATCGATGATAAAACGAGTAATTTTTTATTATAGTTTGCTATCAGATTAGCAACGGCGGAGCTCGGTAAATGGGAACATCGAAAAAAAAAAGGGAGAATCTACATCTACCGTACTCATCAGTATTCTGCACGGCGAAGGTAAAAATGAAAAATTCTGTCCAATAATGTAATACGCAAAATATGGCATTGTACGGAATAACTTTTCAATTCAATTTTCCTATAAATGCAACTGAAATTTGCTCCGAATGTTATGTTATCGATGTAGAAAGTTACTTTTGTGACGGTGAAATATGTCCTATCTGAAATACTTTAACGTTTGTTCACTCATTCATGTAATAGACCATATAACTCAATAATGTTATATTGGAGTTCAGTATAACAATGATTTGTTATAACATTATATAAATCGCTGCATTTTAGTTTGCTTTTAAAGTATATAACTTTATTTGAAATGCACGATATCTCTGTGACATTCAGTTTGTCCTCAAAATGATATTTCTCATACAGTAAATACCAATCCGATATTAAGTATATCATTTGTGCACAGATAGAAGTACACAAGAAGGTAGATTCTTTAATTGAGTTTCAGGATTATCTGTATTGTATTAAAATGTTCTCCTTATCAAAATATAAATGATAATCAGGGCGACTGAACTTCTCTTTCTTTCTGAGTGTTAATCACTTTCGCATTGTCTGTTGCAGCCATTTTCTTTTGTTTCACTCCCTCCAAGAATTAAAAACTAAAACGAGGTAATTTAAATAAAAAAATTATGGGAAGCTTTAAAGGATCAAGGCAGGTTAGGAGAGGGGTAGCTGCCTCCCCCCCGAGTAACTGCAAGAGCATGATATACTTGTATGGGTTTAAATCCTAGCTCAACCATTTTTAATTTGTGTAAAAACCATAAAGAAGTCCACCCCCCTATGTGGTACTATTTATCGCCTCCCTGAAGCATGGGATCACGCCACCCCCCCCCTTCGAAAGCTCCGGATCATTCCCTGTATTGACCACTGATGGAAGGTTGATATTCTGATTTTATATACAGTGATGGGCAAATGTGGGGAACCAAGTAAATATCTCTAGAATCAGAGAAACCAAAATGAAATTTGGAAGGTGGATACTGCAGTAGATTGCCTATTTGTTTCCAATTGTTTTTACAATTTTGAACTTCCTGTTTTACCGGAAGTAATGTCGATTTTAAAATTTGCAATGAAACACCCTGTATAGTATTTTAGTTTCTGATTAAACATTCTATTGCGAATACAAAAATATCGGGTTTGATATTGTTTACTTCAATACCTACCGAGATATCTATATATAAATAGGCTAAGACAAAACGATTAGGTACCATTTTCTCCTCTGTTTCTCAACCGATTTTCTTCATTTTTGTTTTGGTTAGTAGCTACTGACGACCTTCAGTGCAGAATGCTAATCTTAATTTATAATATTGGTTCATTCTTTAAATAAAATATAATTAAAATTCATTATTTACGTCAATAATGTCAATGCCAAACAAATGAATGTGCCGCGTGCCGCCGCCAGACTCAAACCATTGACTAATTATATATAGACAGATCAATGCTGTTATATACTTAGAGCATGTACTTCTGGAAGTGGCATGCAAGCGTTGTTATTGTTTAGTGGGTAAAGTAATCGTTGAATATCATAATTATACAGGGCGATTCCAGATATGTTAGAAATCATTTTTTTAATGGGTGGCACATAAGCCGTTGCATATTTAGGGTGTTTAAAATATAGAGTAGAGTGCAATTATAACTAATACAATAATTATATAGGGAAGCCATTAGCGGTTGAATTTACAGGGTTCTTGGAATAGAAAGTGCACTAAAATTACAGTTATACAGGGTGGATCAAAAAATGTTATACATAGATGCATATACAGAGTGGCGGAAATGGAAATGCAACATTTCGTAACCCATAAGCAGTTGTATATATAGTTAAGATGAAATATAGGGTAAGAGAAATTATAGATATACAGTATGGTGATAAAAAATGTTAGAAAAGGAAATGATTTATAGAGTAGACCACGAAGAGTTCTATATATATAATGATTGAAATATAGGTCGGAGTAGAATTATAGTTACAGAAGATAATTAAAAATTTCATAAACGAGTAAATACGGCGACTCATAGGCAGTGGCATATACAGAATGGTTTACCGGGTGGTTCAAAAATGTTAAAAATATAATGCGTGGTCCAAGAGCAGTTGCATATATAGGGTGGTGGAATTATATAATGAGATGGAATTATTATAATGAGGATTTTAATAAATGTTAGAGAATTGAGTGCAATTATAGCTATACAGGGGGGTTAGAAAAAATAAATATCTAGGATAGCCCATTAGCAGTTGAATTGTTGTCATTTTAAATTAAGAATTACGAATTTGAACACAAATAAATTCTATGAATTATATCTGAAAAAAACTTGAATTTCGTTACTTATTTGTAGAAGCGAGATGTAAGACCGACATCTAGGATTTTCGAGGAAACTATCACACAGAGGTTCCGAATCTGGATCCGTTCTGTGTAATTGCTGTTCTCCCTAAAGTCCTAGGATAGAATGTCACGATAAAATTTTCATGTTACTTAACCTGCCAGATATTGACACAATTGGTCGAATTTCGACCACTGGGCGACAGCTAGTTAACAGAAAAGTAACTAAGGAAAGGAAAAATTCGATGGTGGCTAAACTCGGTTCAGATTTCATTTACGCCCGATATAAACAAACCGCTCGGTAAGGATTTGTATTTCTATTGGCCAATCGGTGGCATTATACCGTCACAGTCAACAGCACTGCTTGAACGTAAAAAGATTGTATTGTTTTGATCGTAAATGGCCGAATTAAGTGAAAGAGAAAGAATAGAAATATTAATGATGATTGGGTATGGGGAGAGGAAAAGGACGCATCAAGAAGTTTGTGACCTTTTTAATTTTGTTCATCCGAATACACAAATATCCCCTTCAGTAGTGACGAAAACTTTGCGAAGGTACGACACAAGTGGAACAGCAATTTACCAAAAAATGGACTGTTCAAAATGTTGCTATAACTTTGGAAGAAAATCCTCACTTATCCACTACCGACCTTGCCAATATGCATGGAATTAGCCGTCGTTCAGTAGGAAAGATATTAAGGTGAGAAAAATATCATCTATACAAAATTCGCCTCGTTCAAGAACTCTCCGAAGACGATTTCGATAAACGTTTGCAATTTTGTGAAACGATGATGGATATTTGTAACCGTGATAATAATTTTATAAGAAATGTGGTGTTTTCAGACGAGGCTACATTTTGTTTAAATGGTACGGTTAATCGACATAACTGCCGCTACTGGTCGCAAAGTAATCCTAATTGGGTACAAGAGGCTCATACACAACATCCCCAGAAATTGAACGTTTGGGCCGACATTTATAACAACAGAATCGTGGGAGCCTTCTTCCTACAAGAAACTTTAAAGGGAGGTAGGTATTTATAGCTCTTGGAGACACAAGTTATACCGGCATTGGAGGTAAATGGACAATTACCAAATAATATCTGGTTTCAGCAGGATGGAGCACCACCCCATTACGCTCGCATTGTTCGAGATTAATTAGATAGGATATTTCTTCACAGATGGATTGGAAGAAGGGGTACTTATGAATAGCCTGCACGAAGTCCCGACCTTAATCCATTAGACTCTTTTCTGTGGGGTTACTCAAAGTCTAAGGTTTATGTTGATAGACCAAATAATTTGCAAGAATTAGCTGCAAGAATAACTCAAGACATCCAGAGAATTACACCAGAAGTAATAGCTAATGTTACTAGAGAATTTAACTTAAAGACTTGCTTATTGTCAAGAAGTAAACGGTGCTCAGTTTGAACATCTACTACATTAAGTTTAGTTAAGTTAAGTTTCAATGTTTTGAAAATCACTTAGATTTAGTTAATAATTATGATTATGTATTTGTTTAATGGATATTAGATTTTTCCTTTCCTTAATTACCTTTCTGTTAATATCTCGATAGGTAATGAAGTAAACAATATCAAAACCGATATTTTTGTATTCGCAATATAATGTTTCATCAGAAACTAAAATACTATACAGGGTGTTTCATTGCAAATTTTAAAATCCACATTACTTCCGGTAAAACAGGAAGTTGAAAATTGTAAAAAAATTTGGAAACAAATAGGCAATCTACTGCAGTATCCACCTTCCAAATTTCATTTTGATATATCTAATAATTCCAGAAATATTTGCTTGGTTCCACACATTTGTCCATCACTGTATATGGAGATTGAACGGGTTTATGTGGCAACTACGAGTAAGAGCACTCTATTTGAGTTTAAGATAGAACCTCGCCTGCTCTTTGTTTGTGGTTTCCTCCAGTCCAGATATACAACTAGATTTTGCATCAGGAGAAAACCAATTTCTTTGTCCGCATCATTAATATTCTATTTAATTAATTTAAATCTGCTATTAATTAATTTCATTTAGGGTCAAGCACAAATACTACCAACTTTGTTTATCTTGAATAGGTACTTCAAATAGGTATCTATAATTTCGTTACTAACTCTATAATCATCAAAGTAAATCTCTTCTATGCTAGCGGAAGTAACTAGTTGCTCTGTTTAATTATAAATTACTTTACGAATACATTTAATTGATTTCAAAAGATTTTTTTTAAATTAATTTACCATCTTATTTTAAGTCAGTAATCATCTTGATGTATTGAAATTATGACAAAATCTACACACGTAGAGCAAGAATGACCATCTACTAACTCAAGTTAAAATATTAAGAGCCTGAGAATGTGTAAAAAATAGGCAAAACGTCGCAATTAAAAAATCGAATACAAGTGGATGTTGTCATGTTCCAAATTCCCACTACCTTACCTGATGATAACACAAGACGTTTAATATAATATATAGTTGAGCGAAACAATTGCCACCTATTTGTTTTAAAAACTGTGTACATGTGTAATTGCTAGTATTAGGAAACAAAGTTGTCAAACAAATTGAGAATTACGAAAAATCAAGCGAAATCAACATAATCTACCAATTGATTCAGAAAAAAATGTTCAACAATGATTCCTGATAACATATAAGTTTATTGAAAATCCCTAGACCAGCTGTCTCTAACTTTGCTACAGATTTATCCTATAAGAAGAAAAAACAGTATTAAGTGAGTACACTTCAGTGAATTTCAATGAATCTACGAATCTACACTTTTTTCTCTAGAACGGCTGTCAATTTGAATATTTTAAATTGTATTCTACAAATAATGTTCTAGCTTGATTCCGTATAATTTTCTATAACGTAAAACATACCGTTTTTCTGAAAATCGTAACAATATGTGCAAAAAACGTTAACATTAATGTACAGGGTGTTTGTAATATTTGTCATTTTACGGGGCTTACAGTCAAGTGAAATGACACAAAATATTCCATTAGTTTATCGAAAAGAAAAATTGTAAGAGGAGCATTTTTTCTATACAGTACACATTGGTAGGTGTGTGCGTGAGCGTGCACCGAAATTCAAGTAGCAAGCAATACGCGCAGTTGAAATATAGGGTGAAGTAAAATTCAAAAATCTTACAAATAATTTCATATATAGGATGGCCAAAATATAAGGTGGAATAGATTAAATGTTATACGGGTTCGTTTGAAAAATGTTGTATTGGGTGGCACATAAGTAGTTTCTTATGCAAGGTGCTTGAAATAAGAGTGAAGTAAAACTATAGTTACACAGAGTGTATCAAAAAACGTTAAAGGAAATTATTAAATAAGCATATACACTAAGGGTGAGTTGTAGGGCGGAGAGTTAGAAAAATCTTAGAAGGAGTTGCATATACAGTATGATTGAAATATAAGTGAGTAGAATTATAGTTATAGAGGGTGGTTAGAAAATGTTATATAGTGTGAAACATAAGTAGTTGGTTATATTTGACACATGGAGCAAAGTAAAATAATAGATATACAGGGTGATTTAAACAATAGAAAAGCAGAAACAGTCAAAAGAGGGTGAAGGTGATTGATAATTACACAGGACGGTTGCAACATTGTGTGGAGTTGAATTATAGTTGTACAGGGTGGTTAAGAAAATGATAGACTAATAATTTCTGTTGGTTGACAAATACACAGAAATATATACAGGCTGGTTGCAATATACGGTGAATTAGAGTTACACTTATAGGAAGTGGTCCAAATAATAAAATAAATAAAAATTTAAAAAGTGCCTGGAAAATATAGACAACAATACCAATTGAAGAGAGGGAGAATGAGAGAGAGAGAGATACGTATATGCTAAAATAATAAATTATACCTTAAATCAGATAAAAGAAGAATATAAGTCACGGTTTTTTGAACTGTTTTTATTTTAAGTCAGTTGAAGTCGGCTCTTTTTTTAAATATAAATTATACCTTATCTGGTTTTCAGAAATCGTAGCGAAGGAAAAAATCCACATGAACAATCAAAATATAGCCATTCAGAAATTATTTAGCAAATGAATACACATAACTGAACTCTACTATCGTCTACCAAGTCTAAATATTTCTTTATCTTAGATATCTATTAATATTTGCTGATTTTTACACTTAACTAAAAAAATAAAAGAGAACCGTCTCTCCGAACAGGAAATGAGTGTTTTCATGCCTTCAGATCCTAATTACATAAATATATTCACCGCAACAAAACGTTTTATGAATAAATACAAGTTGCTGTTCTTATTCATATGCAAAATATGAGAACTCTATAGATAGAATTTAGTTAGATTCGAAACACAACAATGTACCGTTTCGTTTCAACGCTTTATTTCGTAGAATTTCAATTTCTTCTTCAGTAATTTCCGGAATATTAAAACGTAGGTTCAAAATTAATTTCAGCTGATAATAATTTATAGAGATTAGTAATGAAGATTGGAAAACTATACACATATATCGGGATGAAGAAATTTATTCAATTTATATATTCTATCATGCTTTATCTTCTTCCAAAGCCTACTACTTTAATTTTTTTGTTATATGAAATCTGACGGTTTTTCAAGAAATGTTTATTCTCAACTAGTCAAAATCATGACTATATAGAAATTTTCCAGCTAGCCTGAAAAATATTCTTGACAGATCAAATCTGCAATTATTTCGACACTTCCCATATAGACAAGAAAAACAAAAAGTCTTCCACAGAATCTGAAACAGGAGATTTAGCCACAAATAGCCTTCAGAAAACAATTTTGCAGTCAGGGAATACTCAATTTATGAGGTCATGGGGACTGTAAATATTTCTCTGGTTATTTTAGATGGTGAACTCTTAGAAAAATCTGGAGCATTTCGGAAGCATGTAAATAGTAGTAAAAAATTAAAATATCTAATTGTACAAATCACCAGAAGTGCAAAAAAACAGATATGACAAAAAAAAACGAAAATATGTGAAGAAATTTTTCGATTCTTTTGAAATTGAACGTATATAAAGAGTAATCAAATTGTGAAAGATGTCACAGATGTCAAAAAATTCAAAAGTTTCAAAAATGTTATAAATTTCAAATCAAGCTGCGTTATGGAATTCCTTCCATCATGGCAATTTCACATAAAATGTGAAAATGATCATATTTGAAAAAAAAAAATTGAGAAAGATAAAAATTTTACGTCAATTTCAAAAGTGTTAAAATTATCAAATTTCTAAAACGTTAAAAATGTCAAACACGTTAAAAATGCCAAAAATTTTAAAAATATTAAAAATGTAAAAACTGTCAAAAGACGTCAAAAATTTTCAAACATTGCAATAATGTCATAAATTCCAAAAACTCAAAATTGTCAAAAACCTCAAAAAATGTCAAAAAGTAGCATATTTCAAAAAATTTCGAAAATCTCTGAACATGTCAAATGGTCGAAATTATGAAAACTGTCAAGTATTGATTTGATATTGTTGATACCATTTATCGGTCAAGCCACCCGCTTTCTGCAACTTCCTTCCATAATATCAATGTCACATAAAATATGAAAATTAAAAAAGTCTAATTTCTCAAAGTTATCAAAACTGCTAATGTCAAAAGCGTTAAAATGTTAAAGTTTCTAAAACATTAAAAATGTCAAAAAATTTAAGAACTTCAAATATTTGAAGACCCGAGATGTAAGACCGACATCTAGGATTTTCGAGAGAATTAGCACACAGAGGTTCCGAATCTGGAGCCGTTCCGTGTAATTGCTGTTCTCCCTTAACTCCTAGGACAGAATGTCACGATAAAATTTTCAGGTTACTTCACCTGTCAGAGATATTAAATACTCTCTTCGAGGTGTCATTCCTTTGTACGCAAGACAATATACATCTCGCGTTTTCAAATTTAACGAAATGTATCAAATACATAAAGAAGTGTTCGAGAGGACATTCATTGTGGGAAGCGCAACTGATGAAGGTTCCCTGACCAGAAACAATATATATTATTTATGATATATAATGTATATTGTCTTGACACCTCGAAGAGAGTAACTTCAAATATGTCAAAAAATATTAAAAAGGTCTTAAATGTCAAAGACGTCAAAAATGTCAAAATTCTTAAAAATTGCAATGGAGTCATAAATTTCACACAATCAAAATGATCGAAAATGCCAAAAAAGTCAAAAGTGTCAAAAAATTTCGGTAAATGTCAAATATTTCAAATATATCAAAAGATCGAAATTGTAAACAATGTCAAAGTTTCAATTTGATATTATTGATACCATTTATCGGTCAAGCAAGCCGCGTTATGGAACTTCATTCCATAATATCGATGTCAAATAAAATATAAAAATCACGAAAATTGAAAAAAAATTCTTTAAAAAGCCAAAATTTTGCAGCTGAGCGTTCAAAACTATGTATAATATGCCACATTATCACAAAATCTAATGTCAACAGGGATGAATACTCGAGTTTCAAAAACGTTAAAAACGTAAAAATGTTTAAAATATCAAAAATTTAAAAAACCTCACATATTTCAGTTAATTAAAAAGGTCTAAAATGTCTTAAAGTGTCAAACATGTCAAAGATGTCAAACATGTTAATGTTGGCGAAAATCTCAAAGATGTTAAAAATGTCAGAAATGGCAAAAATGACAAAAATATCGAAAATATCAAAAATGTCAAAACATTCAAAATTGTCAAAGTATAAAATTGACATTGTTGATGATATCAACATTGCCATGATTCTCAAATATGTCAAAAATTTAAAAAGTGAAAATATAGCGATTTGTCTAGCCGATCCGAGGAGCCAAATTTTCAGTTTATTATTGAATATATCAAGGATTTATTTTTCATATGTTTTGTTCGCTTTTGAAAACAGTGTACGTTTTTATTTTTTGAATTGTCACTCGTTGTACATTTTTAATTATTTTTTTATTTTTCAGGTACGTAAAGGAAATTTAACAAGAAATGTGGTATGTATAAAGTAATTAGGATAAGTAAGAGTATTGTTTAAAATATTTTTTATGAAAATGTAATAAGTTCACTTTAAAGAATATAGAGTGTGATTTCTACGAAATCCTTTCCCTTTAAATAATTCACCAAAAAATATATCCGTAAATTATTCACCTAACAGGGTCATGCCTTCGGCACTAGAAAATTCGGTAGTTTGTTTACAAACCCACGAATCTGGTCAATCAGTAGTACATAGTTGAATCGAAGGAGTGTCCCGTCTGATGCCCCTGGGGTAATCGCTGATCGATAACACACTGTTAATTATGTAGAATATCGACCGCTCAATGACGAAGAGGAGGTGTAACCACTGCATTTGAGTCGCCAGTGCTATATAACGTAATAGAATTAAACTTTGCAACTGCGTTTCTCATCCTGACGCATCCGTCACATGTGCTTAAGGCTAACAAACGAGAACTTTGTCCGTACGAAATATTATTCTAATCAGTGAACATGTATATGGTTTCCTAGTCAAAGCATCTATGAAATAGTTTAATGGAGAGGTTCTATTATTGTCGGTTTACCTCATTCAAAAAAATATTTGAAAGAAAAGACGAACATAACTTCTGAGTTATGCAATAACTACTTCTTCTTGTTTTTCTTTATGTATGGCGAAATTTTCTTAAGGTCTCCACATTTTCCTTCACGCGCCAGTCGATTCTTCCTTCTTTCTAATCTAAATCTAAAATTTTCTGTGCAGTGTTCTTTTTTCATGTCAAGTTCGTTTCTACTTCATTTATAATTCTACCAGTTCCAGTAAGCCCGGTTACCTTCCTTAAAATCTGTCAACTATTTCTATATTTCTCTTTTTATAGCTACCCATAATTCACTTTCTTATATAGACCAATCAATAGAGCAAAAATTAGTTGATAATATGTAAAAAATACCGACTGTGCCATCACATTAACAAAGATTCGTAGCGATATTTTGCTATGTTTTCCACTCGCAACTGTGGTTTTTAACTTTGTTATAAACAACTGAATCAAGAAAATTACCCTTCATAAGAAAACTCTTACCTTGTCTACGAGTTAGGTCTAGTAAAAGCATTGGAAAATCTGCCAACCATGTATTTGTCTGCATTCGGCGAGGGTAGTGATGAAGTTATGATAATCTATATATAAATAGGCAAAGACAAAACGATTAGGTACCATTTTCTCCTCTGTCTCTCAACCGATTTTCTTGATTTTTGTTTTGTTTAGTTGCTACTGACGACCTTCAGTGCAGAATGCTAATATTAATTTATAATATTGGTTCATTCATTAAATAACAGGGCAATTCTAGATATGTTAGAAACCATTTTCATCGTGGGTGGCATATAAGCAGTTGCATATATAGGGTGTTTAAAATAGAGTGCAATTATAACTAATAAAATAATTATATAGGGAAGCCGATTAGCGGTTGTATTTACAGGGTTCTTGGAATAGAAGGCGCAGAAGAATTACAGTTATACAGGGTGGTGTGGGTGGTGTAAATAATATTACACAGAGTTGTATATACAGGGTGGCGGAAATGGAAATGCAACATTTCGTAACACATAAGCAGTTGTATATATAGGAAACATGAACTATAGGGTGAGAGGAATTATAGATATACAGGATGCTGATAATAAATGTTAGAAAAGGAAATGATTTATAGAGTAGCCCACGAAGAGTTCCTTATATATGATGATTGAAATATAGGTCGGAGTTGAATTATAGTTACAGAAGATACTAAAAATTTATAAACAAAAATAGTAAACACGGTGGCTCATAGGCAGTGGCATATACAGAATGGTTTACCGGGTGGTTCAAAAATGTTAAAAAATATTATGCGTGGTCCATGAGCAGTTGCATATACAGGGTGGTGGAAATATATAATGAGATGGAATTATTATAATGAGGATTTTAATAAATGTTTGAGATTGAGTGCAATTATAGCTATACAGGGAGGTTAGAAAAAATAAATATGTAGGGTAGCCCATTAGCGGTTGAATTGTTGTCATATTAAATTAAGAATTACGAATTTGAACACAAATAAAGTCCTATTAATTATATCTGAAAAAAAACGTAAATTTTGTTACTTATTTGTAGAAGCGAGATGTAAGACCGACATCTAGAATTTTCGAGGAAACTATCACACAGAGGTTCCGAATCTGGATCCGTTCCATGTAATTGCTGTTCTCCCTAAAGTCCTAGGATAGAATGTCACTATAAAATTTTCGGTTACTTAACCTGCCAGAGATATTGACACAATTGGTCGAATTTCGACCACTGGGCGACAGCTAGTATAAAGAAAACCGCTAAATTTTCCAGTATTTTTTGTTTTTCCCTGTTCATTATTTTTCATTTTGTAAACATGCAACGAAAAAAAAAACGCAATTTTCTTGTTTCAATTGTTTACAATAAAGTAAAAAACCATAGTTGTGAGTGGAAAAGGGAGCAAAATATGCCTACATATCGTTCTTAATGTGATGGCACAGGCAATATCCTGATAGTATTTTTTGCAGGAAAAAATCTCTATTCATTATTCTAATAGAATGTGGGAGCAGCAATTGTTAATAAGGGTTTTGTTTATTTTTCCACATATCCTGAACAGGTTGTTTATTTCTTGCTCCACATTTCTACTTAAAATGGTTCACATGTTTTTATGTTAAGTTATTTTGGGCTATCTTTAGCTGACCTCTAGCTCATCTGTTTTACATAGTTTCTATAATTCGTTAGCCCTAGCCATGTTCTCCACAGGTAAAGAACAGAAGCTTGATTAGTATACTAATGAGGATCCATCTAAGGAATAAGGTTTTTCAATTATAGCTCTCCATTTATTTTTTCTGATTTCTTTAGGAATCACATCACAAAAACTTGGAAACCCTGTATATTCGAAAATGTCCAAACGTTTCATTATCTAAATCAGGCCTCGTTTTGAATGGTATTAACATAATTGAACACAAAATTAAAAAAATATAAGAATTCGTAATGAAAAATTTTTTACATCACAATATGACACCTTGTCAGAGTTCGTGAAAACTCGTACACCTCGTATATAAAGTTTTTAAACAGCCTTTGCTGCTCTATTTCATTCGAGTACCTTTTATAGAGAGTACATGCATTTTTCTGAATTGTTCCTTAAATTAACCTCAAGCAGGTTTTTATATTTACATACAAACCTTGCGTCCTAACAAGGTAATTTCACATTCAGAAATTCAATGGGAAATTTATTTTGTCGTTGTTCAAGAAAACACACACCGGAAAATATTGTAAAAGTCGCTTTCTAAATGGCAACGTACGCCATTGAGAAGAATAGCAAAAATATGAATATTTTTCACTACTTGTAGTAATTAGCTCGCATAAAAAGTACACAGAGCGTAAAGTTGCGCGTGAAAAAGCAAAGCAAGGGCTGGCAATAAAACGTAAAAACCACCACATATTCTGTTCTCCCAGCTAGTGGTAACTCAAGTGCCAATAATGCACGAGATGTGATATGTGCCCCCTACCTGCGTACCCCCAATGCAACAACCCCAACAACAACCGGCATCAGGCAATAAATGCGGATTAAAATTTGTTGCAACGTTTGCACAATGCCGAATAGGCTGTTGAAAATGAAAAAGAAAAGAACAGAATACTGATACAGAGTTTAAGATAAATACATAAAACAAATTGTTACGCATATTGTCTGAGACAATATGAAATGTTAAAGTAAGATGATATTAAACATGCTTTGAACTTTTTGAGAAATTTAATTTATGGAAAATTAATGTCTCTATAGCCGCCGGTATTCTGTTGTTCCCAATAGCAGGACAACTGGTGAAACATAAAATGCACATAACTTGCTACTTTGTCTTTTAGTCTTTCAGTCTATTAGTCTCTTAGTTTTTTAGTCTCTTAGTCTCTTACTTTCTTAATGTATTAATTTCTTAGTCTCTTAATTACTTAGTCTCTCAGGCCCTTAGCCTCTTAGTCAATTAGTCTCTAAGTGTCTTAGTCTCATGGTCTCTCAGTCTTTTAGTCTTTTAATTACATCGTCTCTTAGTTACCTATTGTTTTCTGAATGTCTCTCGCTTTAAGCAACATTTTAATGAAAAAATTTGAAGACCAAACAATTTTCTCAAAACAGATTAAACCTTTGGTTTGGTGGCGTTATGTTGATGTCATATTCGTTATTTGGGAACATAATCTTGAGGATTTACATGCATTACTTAAAGACATAAACAACACAGAACAAACTATTCAGTTTACACTAGAGCTTGAACGTAATAACAAATTACCATTCTTAGACATTTTAATAACCAAAACACAATCGACATTTGAAACAGAAGTTTATAGAAAACCGACTCATACTAACAGGTATCTCAACTTTAACTCTAATCATCCAAATTCAGTAAAAAGAGGTATTATTAAATCTCTATATGACAGAGCAAAAACTGTTCTAACATCAATAAATTCAATGAAGAAAAAACGTTTATAAAAAATGTACTTTCTGCCAATCATTACCCAAATAAATTTATTAATAACGAGTTAAACAAAATCGAATACCAAACAATCCCTAACAACCAACATCATACTTCACCAAGCAACACTGACTCCCAAGATAATCACATTAATACAATAACTATACCATACATACAGGGTCTATCACAAAGACTAAAAAGAGTGGGAAACAGATATAATATCGAAACATCATTTAAAACAAGAAATACACTAAAATCAAATAACACAATTCAAAATACGCTTCGAGTAACTACTAGAAGCGAAAGCAGAAGGCTACGAGAAATATGCGAACCGACCTGAAGAGGGCAGATGTGACTCTGCCGAAACGTCGTCATTTTACCATCGATCCCGACAGGGATCAGTTATCAACTACGCGGATGAATTCCCGGAAACTACCTAAAACATATATATATATATATATATATATATATATATATATATATATATACAGGGTGTAAATAGTTTGAGTGCATATATTTTAGGTGGAGGTAGTATACACCAAATTAAACAAAAAACTCGTATACCACTATGGTCAGTAGGCCTTAATAACCAAGAAAATCCCTAAAACATATTAAGTAAATTATTGTCTACGCCGACAAAAAACCTGTGTTTTTGTATTGACTGATGATATTGACCTTAGAATTAAATAAAAATGTATGAAATATTTTGTTGAAAATATTTACGTTTTTAATACAAGGTATTGCAATTAGAATTTGTATTTGGCGGTTTCTTTTATGCAATTATACAAAGTTGGGTAAATATGACATTCAACTCAAGAGATCTGTATATGTAGTTTTTTACCAGTTAAATTATTCGATTTACTGATTTAATTAATATTATTTATATTAGACAAGTAAATATGTAATCCTACTTACCGAATTTATTATAATGATAGAACTGAGCTGAAACAACGGATTATTCACAGCCTTTCCCTGTATAACATTCTTGCTATTCTGCAATTACGTCTGGTTTCCCCATAAATTAAGAGCATGTCATGTCTTCCCCTAATTGTATAATCGGCCATTATTTATCACAAATAAATACTGTCGCACTATTCTTAATTTTCGAACTTACACACTAATCACAACCGATTTTATTTATTTAAAAAATATATTAAATGGAAAGCAAACCACGAAGTCTACATCAAATAGATATCATTCAAATGACTTTACCGTTTATCTATTCTTATTTACAAGAATCGAAATCGCAAAAAACAATCGTAACTCTCAGTCGTCGTTAAAGTAAAATGCCACGTTGCCATATCTATTCGGAGAAACTTACACTAAATTATAAAAGCATATTTCCAGTTTAAATAATCAATTTTCATTTTTAATGTGGCTATTAAAGATGTATAAGCAATTGAGTATTTACATATTTAGGTTTACCGACATTTTGAAATCGAAATTATTGTATTATTCACTGTAGCAAGGGCTACATAAACTCAAACTTTATGTGTCCTTTTTGGCAAAACTATAGTTTATTTTAGAAAATGTTATAAAGCTTTTTGATTTGTTTTTGCCTGAAGTATTGTTCTTCAAAATCTTTGCACTCAAACCGTTTACACCCTGTATATATATATATATATATATATACACATTTCATCGAAATACTTAGAAAAACGGTCTTACAACCAGAGTGTCTTCTTGTAAGTTTTGACGTAGTGTCCCTTTTCACCAACATCCCTATCGACGAAGTCTTGGATATCATAATAGAAAAATACAAACCACCTCAACACCTTGTAGACTTAACAAGGCACTGTCTGATGAACACCTATTTTGTTTACGAGAACCAACGATACAAACAAGTGGAAGGAGCTCCAATGGAATCGCTACTCTCACCAGTTATAGCGAACCTTTTTATGGAGAACTTTGAAGAGTTGGCACTAAGAACAACAACTCTTAAACCCAGTTTATGGTTGCGATATGTGGATGATACATTTGTGATTTGGCCTCATGGGAGGGAACACCTCAATACTGTTTTAGACCACCTTAATGGCATCCATAACAAAATAAAATTTACGATGGAGGTTGAAGCCAACAATCAACTGCTGTTCCTTGACGTTCTCATAAATAGGAAGGAAGATGGAACCCTTTGCCATACAGTATATAGGAAAGCAACTCACACCAACAGATACCTTCATGCTAATTCTCATCACCACCCAGCCCAACTACAAGCCGTCGTCAAGACTTTAGTAACCAGATCACAAAGACTAGCTGACCAGGATAACATCAAACCGGAAATGGACAGTTTGAAAACAGCTCTGAGACAAAACGGATTTACAGACCGAAATATACAAAGAGCCCTAAAGTCAAAACCGAGACAAACAGACGAGGAGCATGAGACACCAATAACCAAGGCTTATTTACCGTATGTCAAGGGGACCACGGACACTATTGCAAGAATTCTACGGAGACACAATATCGATACTATTTTCAATACAGACAGAAAAATAACCACGGTGTTGAGGACTC
Source organism: Octodonta nipae (assembly GCA_034190945.1). Taxonomy (NCBI): domain Eukaryota; kingdom Metazoa; phylum Arthropoda; class Insecta; order Coleoptera; family Chrysomelidae; genus Octodonta; species Octodonta nipae. Next base: position 36,430,355 of record CM067216.1, on the reverse strand, counting down.
CGAAGACGAGGATCCCTTTAGAACAACAGGGAGTATACGAGATTCCATGTGCAGACTGTCATAAAACCTATGTGGGGCAAACTAATAGAAGAATTCAAGCTAGACGTGATGAACACCAGAACGCTGTAAGAAAGCAGGAAAAAACAACATCCATTGCGGAACACGCCACCACGATGTCACACCGAATAGACTTTGAGAACACCAGAGTACTGGCAACTATAGAACACCCGAAATTAAGACTCGTAAGAGAGGCAATTGAAATAGCGAAGAGGCCTCACAGTAACTAAACGCACGCAATGAAATTCAGAACTTATCGAATTGTTGGAAAATTCTATTAAACAACGTACCGGCCCGGACCCGTCCAATAACAACTCAAACAGAAATTACAAATCAGCAGGCGGGAGGCGTGCCCACTGAGCGCCCAGGGCCAATCACACGCAGCCGTTCACGGTGCCAACCAATAGGCGCCGAGCCGCGACTATATAACAGCGCGAGCGCTTCTGAAAATCTTAGTATTCGAGTAACTAGAAGCGAAAGCAGAAGGCTACGAGAATTGTGCGAACCGACCTGAAGAGTGCAGATGTGACTCTGCCGAAACGTCGTCATTTTACCATCGATCCCGGCAGGGATCAGTTATCAACTACGCGGATGAATTCCCGGAAACCACCTAAAACATTTAGTGCCCGCGAAAACTTAAAAACAAATATATATATATATATATATATATATATATATATATATATATATATATGGGTGTTCCACAGGGAACATTATTGGGACCTCTATTATTTACATTGTATATTAATAACTTATTATCAGATATCCAGGAGGAGAATATCACTGAGCAATAACAGCTGTGTGTTCTATATTCGGAAACTAAATGGTAAGTTATGAAGGATGATTATACGAGGATAGGTACTGAATTGGTCAGCCTAATTTTTATTAATAACAATAAGCCCTTGTTGATGCTCGTAAAAATTCTTGCTTTAGGTTTCATATTACATAATTTTTCTAGAAGTCCAAATTACAGCAATTATGTATAAAACTGTGATAAGAAGCTTATGAACAAGTTCCAGTTTTTGAGACTGCTGAAAGGGAGGTTAACAGCAACTACAGACCCATATTTTTCATTTCAAATTGCTAATCATTTTGAAATTTTGGAAAAATCCGACCCAGCAGCTTTTCCTTCTAGTCAAAGATGGTCCCACTAAATGAATTTTTCAATAAAAATTGTTTAGGTATCACTAATTCAATATATTTATAATTGCATGGAAAAAGATTGGAATGTCTTCGATGGCACATTCCATAGAGAATATTCAAAAAAAATGTATAAATTAGATGTTGCGGTTTTAGTTCAATGCTGGTTCAATGCAAGTATATAATTGACGAAGGACCTTTAGCGGAACAATCAATAAACACGTGCCGTCACATAAACGAATCACCAAATAAAAGTTATCACTAACCTTTAAGTCGAAGCTCTGGTGTTTTCTTGGTTCTTCTTTCTTAAGAGGCTAGCCCCGTGAACAGTTTTTTAGAGCTTCTTCTGGACAATACGTTACACAAAAAATAGCGACGTAATGTTCATTGATTGAGCATACAAAAAATGCGGGTTTAACAACAAATGATGCGCTTTTGTAAACACAGAAGAAACAAAATGAAAGCGGTTTAGCGGTCGTTACGAACGAAGCTAATAACTCGCGGATTCGTAACACAATAACAACAAAAAGCGGCGTCTCTTCAAACGGAATCAAAAAATGTGTCCGAATAATTCGGAGCACAATACACGAAACTCTCAAGCGTCCAAACAGCTAGGGAACCGAAACACGAATGTCAATACTGTCTATATTTTACACGCAAAAAAACATTTAAAATTAGCATTAGCGCGACGGATAGTTTTAGAAAAGGTGCAGAAGTTTAAAAAAGAATGAAGTAATTCAATTAAATTGAAAACAATACACTAAACAAATTGCGGGAACGCACCAAAGATCATCCAACATTGTTTCACCAAACTTATAAATTTGAGCGTGGTTATGGCTCTTACAACTTCAACAAAAGAAGTGTGTAAATATTATGAAATCTAGAATAACTCCTATCAAATCGGGGTTCCCTCAAGGGTCTCACCAGGGTCCTTTTTAAGATACTATTTCAATTTGGGTCAATTTCAATTACTTGACTATCAATAGTGATGGTATTCAAATTAAAAGTTTAGCGTTGAGAATAAAATTCCAATTTGGGCTTCTGGGTACCCTATTGTTTAATTTTGAGGAAACCATACCATTCTGAATATTTGATAGTATACTAAAGTGGATGGGCTCCTTTCGGTCCACGATGGCAGCGCTTCCTGTTTAAATGGAACACCATATATATTACTATGGAGGACCAACCTGTATAGTACAAAGAGCGTTACAAATCCTTGGCTTCACACCAAGAATTAAAAAAGATTTCAAAGACTGAGCAATGCTAATGCAGTTATAAATTTCTTGCGATATTTAAAATATCTACATCATTACGTAATTCTATACTACAAGCTTAAAGTTTGATTTGCTTTTAATGTGCCTCATCATTGAGAAACTGTGTATTACTTAATATTTTAAGTATTATTAAAATCATTGACTAATTCTGAACAACAAAGCACAATGTAAATTATTTGTCAGTCACCAACAATTCATTTTAAAATAATATTGGCTGCATAACTTATAAATTACCATTAATGCTATTTATAAGTTATATGGTTCAGAATCGTTTTGCAAACTTTGAGCACCATTTTATCCTATCCGTATATCCTCCTTTTATGGGTACCTGTTTTCTATTATCTCGTCATGTCCTAGTTCTGTATCCATCTTATAATCCTTTCTATGTACGCAGTCTTTGCTTATTTATGTTAGTTCGTTTGCTTTATTAATTCATTTGGAATGCTTCTTTGACTATGAGCCCTATTGATATGCATTTATTGTTTCTTTAAAATTCTTAATGTAGACTTTTGTGGTACACATAAATAAAGTTTAGAACAGGATTTTCGCATTAATACTTCGGTTCTCTGGTTTCTTTATGATACTATTTGGTCTGAAAAGAAACCACTATTCTTTTGAATTTGTTGCCAATTTTCTTGATAATCAAACTAACAATCTTGACAAGACAAAAGAATCCAGCTAAAATGCGTGCAGAATGAAGAATCTAGTAAATTCTTGCATTTGCTTAGTAGGCTGAAGACAACTTTCACCTTCCCTTGAATCATCAGTCTCCCCGCCCAGTTCCATGTATTACAAGTCCAAAATAAGATGTGAATGCTAATATACTAATTCTGTAGAGTTCAAGATGACTTGGACAAAATTGTCAGGGCGATCATTATTAAAAATCAATCTCTGTATGGGCGTATAAAACAATTGTAACAAAAAGTACTATTGCTTTTCTTACATAATAATTAGGTACACAATAGTACGGACTTCTCGCAACTGTTAAAAAAGCAGTCACAGTATTAATTGAAATAAATTAACGACGAAATGTCGGTTATTAAAAATATCGGGACTTACAATTAATGTGGCAATCCATCAGAGAAACGAACATGACAAATGACTTTTTACGTGGCGGCTGTCTGTGTAAACGTATTTCACAGGGACGCGGCTGATGATGGTTGGTATACCGTTCCGGTGTCCTATAAACTTTGATGATAGTCTAGGAATTTATGGCATGCAAGATCCAAAACATACCTTTCCTCAGTAATTTAACTTAAATAAATACAAGAGCTTTCAGAAAATATGTAAAAACCTGGGAATTTAGAGAAGGTTTATATAACTCTTTTTAAAATAAGCGAAAATGAAAAATTGACTTCTGTTTGGTACTTTTAGTATACACATGGCGTAGGTCTCAAAAGTAATAGATATGCCAGACATTTTTTGTGCCTATTGTTCAACAGCAGTCTTTTTATGTTAACTTCTTGGTATCAATTACATAAAACATCCGTTCGTTAGTAAGATTTAAGTTTGAATCTCGCAGACGTTTCGCCAAGGTCTCACTTGGCAGTCTACATGCTTTGTCACCGTGAACTTAAAGATATTTTATTTAGGGTGCATATTTATAAGCCTCCGTTGAAGGCCTCGGCGGCGCGTATTGGCTGGTGTTGACCCCGCTCCTCCCTGTTGTTTCGGTTGTATAAATATTGACGATTTTGTTTCATATGTGACTAGTATTTTATACAAGAATAAAGAAATCTTCAATTAAAATAATAACAATAAAACAAGATAAAAAACAGAATAATACCTCTCTGGTCGCAGTAATTTAATAACAGCAAAATAATGATAAGAACAAAATATTAAGTAATAATTGCTTGAATCATAACGTAAAATTAGTGTCAGTTGCATGTAAAAATGTTACAAATATTAGATATCTTGTTTGCATTTCTACACATTAAATGTAATGGTGGTTATATTCGTTTTAGGTATTTTACATTAAAATGTTTCATTTCGTCTTAAGTTCAATCGAGGAACTAAAATATTAATATGAGATAGTTGTGGCGGACAATCCACACTACCTTTTAACAATTTACCTAGAAATGTACCTGAAGATTGACTTCTACGATTCGCCATAGCAAGTTCAGACAGTTGGATAGTGTCCCGTTAATTTGAAGTTTAGGAATTTAAAAAACTTTTTCTAAACTTTCTCAATAGCCTCTGCATATTATGGGTTCCTAATGATGCCTCCGTACTCCAATTTGGACCTTACTAGGCTAATGTATATAGCAGATAGTGCCGAGGGGTGGTCAAAATTTCTACAGTTCTATATATAAATCCATAAGTATGATAAGCGCAATTAACGGTAATATCAATATGATCATTGAACTTAAGTTGATACTCAAAAGTATGATATGGTTTGAATTGAATACGAATGCTTCACCGGTGTATTTCTACGACAATACGTTAAGATCTTACATTTAGATATACTCAAATAAGTTGATTCTTCAGACACCAGTCTTGCAGCAGATCAATTTGCTTTTGTCATTTAGTGCAGTCCTCTGGACAAGAGATCGACATATATATTTTTAAATCGTCCGCAAACAGTAATTTGTTACATTCTAAAAGATTACATAAATCTTTTATGAATAACAAAAATAATAGTGGTCCTAATGAAATCTCTACATGGCATATGTGGACTACAAAAAGGCCTTTGATTCAGTTCGACATGATTGGCTCATTCAGGTGCTGAAACTCTATAAAGTAAATAATTATATTGTTAACTTTTTAGAATATGTCATGACTACCTGGCAAACCAACATCTTTCTGAATGAAGCCGACTGTTCGATACAAACCGACTCTATCCCTATCAGAAGGGGTATATTCCAGGGAGACTCTCTTAGCCCGCTGTGGTTCTGCCTTGCCATAAACTTCTCACACAAACATTAAAGATAAACCATTTGTTATACATGGACGACTTAAACTTGATGGCAGCTACGAAACAACAGCTGCATGATATGCTTAAAATAGTAGAAGGGTTCTCTAGTGACGTCCATATGCAATTTGGCACCTCAATTGAATCACTGGAGGAGGGCCGTTCTTGCAAATACCTTGGAATAAAGCAGGCTCAACGATTTGACCACACCGCCATAAAAAAGGACCTAAGAACAGAGTTTTATAGAAGGATAAGACGACTGCTGAAGACCAAACTTAACAGTAAAAATCTGTTTCAGGCTATTAATACCTATGCGTGTTCAGTACTTAGTTACTCTTTCGGTATAGTTAACTGGTGCAAGACCGACATTGAACAATTACAACGGAAAGTTCGAGTACTACTAACAAAAGCTCAAAATCACCATCCAAATAGCTGTGTCGAACGTACAACATTGACCCGGTGTAAAGGAGGAAGAGGCTTGACAGATATAGGAAAGTTACGTGATCAACAAATTTCTCATTTTCGTAATCATTTCCAGAGACTCGCAAAGTTTTCTGATCTACCCAGAGTCATATGTCAGGTTGATGACTCAACACCTCTGCGACTGACAGAACAACAAGTTCAAGTACACCACCAGACAACTGATCAGAAACTGCTCAAATGGAAAGAAAAGCCCCTTCATGAAAGACATATAAATGACGTCAACCAAGATTATGTCGACAGTTCAGCGTCGAACTACTGGTTGATCCCTGGTCATATGTTTCCTGAAACGGAAGGCTTTATATTGGCAATCCAAGATCACGTAATTTCAACTAAGAACTATCTAAAGTACATCGTCAAAGACCCTTCTATCAACAACGACAAATGCAGATATGGTTGCCAAACATCTGAATCGATCCAGCATATCACAGGAGGTTGCCAAGCGTTCGCTGCAACTGAATACAAAGAACGACACGATTCTGTGGCAAAAATACTGCACCAGGAACTAGCGCTGAAACTTGAGCTATTCCAGTCGGTAAGAACACCCTACTATATATACAAACCAGAATCTATTTTAGAAAATAACAACTACAAACTGTACTGAGACCGAACACTATAGACCGATCGGACTGTTGCTCATAATAGACCAGATATAGTTTTGGTAGATAAAGTCTCTATAAAAACAACTTTAATTGACATAGCAATCCCTAACAACAATAATTTAAATATTAAGCAGGCTGAAAAAATAGCCAAATATAGGGATTTAGAATTTCAAATACAGAGACAATTTGAAATACCTCGAGCTGGACCATCTTTACCAACTGATTCAAAAAGCCGTCCTGTTAGGAACAGCCAGGGCGGTCAGAAAATTCATGGGGAACTGCAGCCACGACGCCAACCACGGGCCTGATAACCTGGCAAGGGCTCCCACAGAGCTAAACCCTTTTGATATGTAGTATATCTGGGGTTTAGTGAATTTTCCCTATATGTGCCTTAGAGGGAGTGTGATGCCATACATTGTATGGTCCAGTCGGGGAAGTGGTTCTAAATTTGATGCTTGGGGAACTCCACTTGTTGCAAGATAAATGTCTGAACAATAACCATTGTAAAATACATATTGACTACTTTAATCCAAATAAGATCTTATAACTCCCAAACAGTTATTACAAAAACCCAAACAAGTTAGCTTACGTAGAAGTCTAGATAGGTGAAAGGCGTTTATTTTCCAATATTCTCCATTATTTTGATTTCAACAGCTTCACAGGCTAGTCTTCTTTTGTACTGGTTTATTTCTACTATTTGTTTGCCTGTATCGAAATAGATTTTGTAGCTCTATTGTTGTTGATGTTGGAACAGAGCCGACATTATCTGTTTGTTTCTAACCTCTAATTTGTACTCCTCTGATAGGGCTGATTTTCTAGCTTAACTTTTGGCTTAGGACTTCTTAGACTTGTTCCTAAGGTCTTGTTGGCTCTGTATGCCGTTATTATGTCATGCTATCAGAGAAGAGTTTTACGTTTAGGACCCCGAAAACCGAATATAAAAGACACAGGCAATTTGTAATTTTTTCATTCCTATTTCTGAATGACACATTTGAAAATGTTAAATGCAAGCTTGACGAAACGTCAAGCAACTGTTCTCAAAGTAAGAAACGGCTCCCAACTTCAGAATTTCAAAGTCGACTTGTATTGAACAGAGAAACAACAATCTAGTAGGTTTTAGAAATAATGCACGACCAACTCCTAGACTATATCATCTGCCACAATAATTTCTGGTCGCCGAGGAAAAACGTTCGGTTCGTATGAGAGAAAATTATTTTTCGTAGTGAATTCTGTCGGCTCTTGCGATGTCATTTCCAATTTATTTCTACATATCACAATGCCTCGGCAGTAATTTATGAAAGCAGCATAAAAATCCAATTTTAGCTGCAACAATAACCAGTAGAGTGTGTGTGTGTATATATATATATATGTATATATATAGTTAGGGAATAATCGGCTCGGTCTGTACCCCGTTATCGCGGGCGATCTGCTTTATTTACCCATTATTAAAACAATAAATTCCCAGCCAACGTCACATTCTGGATTTTTATTATTTTTGTTGCTCGCCCGACAAGTGATCTGCATTATGAGCAACGTTTCCATTATAAATATCCAAAATAAAGTGTTTTAATCTAGAATAAACGCCGTGAAATACCGTCCGGCTTTAACGCTCTAGCCGTGGCGTGGCGCTTTTGGCGGCCCGGTCCCCAAAAATTGCGTCGTAAATATCGTCATATTAATTTTATATTATGTGTGCACCCCGGCTTTTTTGTCACTTTTTCCGCTTTTCGAATAAACGCTCTTCTTTTGGGAAGGCTTTATATGCGACGCGTTATGATAGTTTTTTGATTTCATATTGCAATGAAAGTCTATTGTTATCGAGGATAATATACGAATAGATAAACAATAGATGGACAACTGATTAACATGATTCTGCTTTGTCGGGAATTAGAACGCGTCATTTTTTTTGGAATTAATTTACTTATATTCCTAAACCGGCATATAAACAAAGTTTTCCGACGTTTCTCCCACACTTATAAGAACCTGTTTCAAGGATACGAAAAAACAAAGCAAATGTTACTTACCTTGCGGCGACTCCATTCATTTAGTCTTTTTCTCATAAAGAAAGAGATAGGCTCCATAAGCACGAGGTGAAAACAGTCTACAAACCACTATCCAAAATCTCAAAATCTTCAAAGGATAAACATCTCTTTCATCTAAGGGTGTATACATCGGTGAAACAGGTCGATCTATAAACACTCGTCTGGGTGAGCACAAACGTTGTTTGAAAACGGGCCTGCTTTCAAACTCTGCTGTAGCTAAACACCATCACGAAACGGGCCACCAAACCCCCTACAAAACTCCATATTATTTCTCCAGAAAATTCCATGAGGCCGTTGAAATCGCCAAAGATCCCAAGAATTTTAACCGAGACAAAGGTTTTGAACTTTCGTCCATCTGGCAATCTTGCATCAACATTTCAACAGAAATCTCATCAACAAAATAAATCATTTACATTACCCGCTAATAAAAATTCCAGGAACCTATACAAACATATCACAATCATAAAAGAACCCAAAATAATCCCATTAAGTGCCTCCTACCCTTCTTTTACCTGAAAATTTCGAGGGGCCAATTATTATTTCTTGGTACCGTTTAGTCTTTTACGGTTTATGCGTCAATGTGACAAGTTGAATAAAAGTGTAGTTTCAGAGTGTGTTTGTGAGAAAAAGTCTAAATGAATGGAGTCGCCACAAGGTAAGTAAGATTTGTTTCGTTTTTTCTCATCCTTGAAAAAGCTCCTTATAAGTGTTGGCGAAACGTCGGAAAACTTTGTTTATATGCTGGTTAATTGGAAAAATCACGCGGTCCAAATACGGAAAAAGCAGAATCAGCTATGACTCTGACCGCGAAAACTCTCGTTCTCAATTTATTAACATTCTAACATTTTATCGTTCTAAAAAGGAGGAGGTCCTCAATTCATATAATCAACAATTTTTGTTGATTTAGGCCACCATCAAATCAAAGACATTTCTCCATTACTTTCATTCTTGGATGAAATTTATTGAAAGTGGAATAAAATTCAATGAAAATAAATGTTAGTTAACTGACATCTGTCGAATTTAAATGCTTTCGTGAAAACCCTAGAGAAGCGCTGCTTTGTATATAGGTACTGAAAATTACTATATAGCATTTATAAGAACTAGAATCGCCTGTGTTCGAAATACGACACTGCGTCATCCGGTGCCTACTTTTCAACAACGTCTTTCTGACAGAAAGATTGAAAAGAGTGGGCAACAGATTTACTGTTAAAACAACATTCCAAACAAGAAATCACTAATATCAAAAACAAAACCAACCAAAAAACTTAGAACTCAAAAAACTGCATCTACAAGATTCCTTGCAAATGCAATAAATTTTATATTGGAGAAACATCGAGACCATTAAACGTACGAATAAATGAACACAAGAATTACATAAAAAAAAGACAATTTGAAAAATCGAGAATTTGTGAACATGCTTGGGACCTAGGCCATAAAATACAATTTGACCATTCAACTATACTTCCCAAAGAACAACATAACACAAAACGAAAAATAAAAGAGTCTGCCTTAATTCTTTTGAATGAAGACGATTGTATTGCTTCAATTAATTAAGGAGGAAATTATCATTTCCTTTGAACAACCCAGAATCATGGTACTAAACGTACTAATACGCGTTGACTTGATATATACATTAAATATATATTTATGCCTTATAGACTACGCCATGTAACCTTTTTTCAACTTTTTTTGACAACCCTATATAACTATAGATAATTCCACTCCACCCTATGTACAAACCATCCTGTACATTCGACGCCCGCGGACAAGCATAAATTTGTTAGCTGCCTTCTGTAAACTATAGGACGGAATAAAATCCATCCCGTATTTACCGAGTCAAATCCGTCTTATATTTCAACCATAGTATATAACTCATTGTGGGCTACCGCATAAATTATTTCATTTTTAACATTTTATATTATCGCCCTGTGTAACATTAATTCCTCTCCACACTTTATGCATCTTATTATGGGCTATAAAAGAAATAATTTTTTAATCACACTGTATAAATATAATTCAACTCCAGCATATATTTCAACCATCCAGTATATGATTTGCTTATGTCCACATCATATAACAGTTTTTTAATCACCCTCTATAATTTTAATTTCACATTTTTTCCAATATTTTTATACCACCAAACGTCCAGTCCACCCTATATTCCAACCATCCTGTATATACAGCTGCCTACGGACCACTATCGTCCTAGTCATCATATAAATGCAACTCCTATCACTTTACTTTGTGATTTTGTTTGCTATAACTAAACAACCTGTCTATAAAGGCACCAAATAGCAGTTTAAAGTTTGACATGTGTTGTCACTGAATTTTCTATTAGGCCGGGAGAATGTGACAACCAAAAGCACCGTCTTCGCAAAATGGAAAAAATTGCATTTAAATAGGTATTTGCCTAGTATACAAACAAAACGAGCTTGGTACTCATTGATTTAAGGAGCCGAAAATACTATGCTTTACTACCTATATGCTTGAGATTTTCAAATTCGCAATTAAAACTTCCAGTGCCTAAAATTACCGCACTATTACGTTGGAATTAAAATATTTATGAGGAAATGTCCGTTATGTCATTTCGATGAAATTTTTTATACGAATTTTGGAATTTTCTGCGATTTTCTGCAAAACTGCAAGTTGCACGTCGCAGAAAAGTATATGAGATCACCTAAGGATCTTCCTTAATAGATTAAACGTTAAAAAACTATACACATCCATAAGGAGTTATCGAAAAATCGACTAAAATATTAGGGATATTGATCGATTTCCATGCACGCATGTGTTCATTAACAAATTTTATCACTTTAACACCAATAGAATTCTTCTCCAAAATTTGAAGTTTTACCAACCCGGATAAATACTATATTAAACAAGACCATATTCATTCAAAACGGTGCACCACAGGAGGAGAAATCAGGTAACATACATACAAAAAAAAGCGAAAAAAAACGCGACGAATTGATAACCTCCTCCTTTTTGGAAGTCGGTTAAAAAATATAAAAAACGATATATAATATTAATTGATAAAAAAAGTTTACATAAAAAAAACACTCACCAAACTTTACCAAATTTGAATAATTAACTCCTTACATAGCATCTATATTTAACAAAACAATATTAAATTTAAACATCTCCCAAGTTAAATAGAATGAATTTTCAATAATTACGTAGGTATATTTTTATAAGCTCTTTTCACTAAATTATTCAACTCTTGTCGAAAAATATAGTTTTTTTTTTTGCTTTTTGATTAAGTTGCTTTTTTGAGTTGGTTTTTATGTTGCTTTGGAGACTATCACTACACCATCTACTGTTTCCAAAAGTTGCCAGTATCCATAGCGATTTTCTAAGTTTCTAACAATATTAAGGATCATAGTCCAGAATTTCACGCCATTCGTAGTTAGATAACGTTACATACATTTGCAATGATAACGAAACGAGATGTGAACTAATAAGTATAAATTAATAGTTAGAATCTGCTACTGTCCATTATAACGATCGACTGAAACATTAACACTTGCCATTACACATAGAACATAAACACACACACACACACTGCTACTTGCATTAGAAGTGGCGGCAGGAGCAGAGGGCTGCATTGTTAGTGCCAACGGTCCCATTTTCTGTACAGTTCCACACAAAGCCTTAATTACAAATGTGCTATTATATTATTTAAATCACAATTTCCAACTTGCCGTTATAATTAATGTATTACGATACAAAGACTAAAGCTTTAATGTCAGCAATAATTTCATTAAAAGTTGAAATTAAACGTACGTATAAACATACACGTGCATTCAATTATTATAAAACATTTATATATCTAGTTTCGTTTCGCGAGGTATTCGTATTTATATTTTCAGACAGTCGGACCAGTTGCCACATAAATTTATCCGGTTAACTTTGTAGAATTCAGAATAAATCAACCGGACGTTATAAACGAGGACTTTCGACGTTGCATATCATAATAGAATGTTGCATTTAATATTAATTATAGTAAAATGATGTTTGTCTACTATTTGTAAACGAAGCTACTGCATGAATAGAAATATATATTCAATATTTCATAACAACATTATTTTGTCTGACAACTTAGGTTATCATATTACGTCCAATAGAAATCATAAATCTGAGCAAATATTAAAGGTTTACAAATGTAAATGAATCAGTGGTGATTTGTAGCATTCTTTTTATAATCTGCTAAAACTTTCATGTCCACTGATCACCAATCTGGATTATGTTTATTTTTCATCTCTTGATAACCTAGACCATCCTTGACTGTCATTACTTATACACATTGTTTAGTATCACTAGCAGTCAACCAATGGGCGAAATTCGACCAAAATCATTGTTAAATTTTGAAGATAATATAATTAAGCAAACAATTTTTTCGTAAAGGATAATAATTTTAGTTTTGTTGTCTTACAATTCCAGTTAATGTAAAAAAAAGGTATCATCTAATTTCTATATGAGCAAAAACCAACTGTTCTAACATCAATAAATTCAATGAAGAAAAAACGTTTATAAAAAATCTACTTTCTGCCATTCATTACCCAAATAAATTTATCAATAACCAGTTAAACAAAATCGAATACCAGACAATCCTTAACAACCAACATCAAACTTTACCAAGCAACGTCTCCCAAGGTAATCACATTAATACAATAACTATACCATACATACAGGGTCTATCAGAAAGACTAAAAAGAGTGGGAAACATATTTAATATCAAATCATCATTTAAAACAGGAAATACACTAAAATCAATTATATCAAAAACCAAACCAAATAACACAACTCAGAATACAAAAAATTGCATTTATAAAATCCCTTGTCAATGTAATAAATTCTATTTTGGAGAAACCTCTAGACCTCTAAATGTTCGAATAAACGAGCACAAAAATTACATAAAAAAACGACAGTTATATTACACAAAGAAGAACACAACACCAAAAGAAAACCAAAAGAGTCTGCTTTAATTTTGTTAAATAAAAACGGTCATATCGCTACTACCTCCGTAGAAATCAGTCGTTCCTGGTTGCCGATGATTAGGGAAGACATTGCTAATGGCCATGTCCTTGTGAACAACCCAAAATCGGGATAGTTCATAAGGTTTTTCCTGGGTTTTCTCTGATGATTATACTGGGATCACTGAATCAACAAAATTCTTTGGTCGCATTTTTGGCGAATGCACTATCTTATAACAAAGTCGCACCTAGGAGCGTCATTAAAATTCTGAAGATCTCTCTTTCAAATTCTTCGAATTTGAAAGGAACTTTATGATTATATGATCTATAGAAGTTTCTGTGCTACCCTGTATATTACAAATAAAATTCTCTTTTTACGTCAGAAATCAAATAATACATAATGTCAAATATTTTAATTATCCATCTTTGAATTGTGCCTTTTTTATCAATAGTTTCTTAACCATTGACAACGGGGTCTGACCTAGACCCCGAAACGTTTGGAATATACAGCAATTTTCTTCACTGTGGTGTTATTTCCCAAGAAGTACTTGAACATTCCAGTTAATGTACATGTACGACGCTAAGACATATTCATTAAGCAAAATCAAATAACATTCTGTTCCTAAATCAAAAAGAATATATAAATTTTCATGCCATCATACTATTACTGAGTAAATTAAAAATACAGATGCACTTCGAGAGTTCAAAACGGCAATAAAAATTAAGAATTTATAAAAAGCATTGATTTGAATTATTAGAAAATATATTAAATAATTTTGTCCTCTAGCGGTGAATAGTTTAAAGGATGTTATTAACAGAAAATTTTGGCCGTTTAATCCAATTTTTTTATTAATAACACTAAAGGCCGTCAATTAGCAATTAAAAAACTTTCACAAACAGAAGAACTCTTTTGCATTTACGTATTTATATATGGATTTTTAATAAAATACACAAATTTAAAATGTCAATATGTTCATTTTAGATAAAAGTAATTCACCGTATTAAGAGGCAGGATTTTGCAGGAATGGTATATCAAATAATAAATTAATATTAAATATAATATTTTTAAACTTTAGTTTTTCAGTTATTTCACTATTACGATTTCATTTTCTAAGAAGAAAATGCAAGAAATCAACTCATGAGTAAGAAAAAGCAGTATAAATAACTACGATATATAAGTACTTACACATTAGTACACCTTAAACTGTCATGTATGATAATCTCAATAATTTCAATTTAATACACACAGTTAGCCATGACTATTTCTGTAGTATATCAAAAATATAAAGAAATAGAATGCATCTCCTTTATGTTAAATAATACATTTTATGACATAATTTTCGTAAGTGTATTGAAATTGAAATTTTTCAATTAATACATTGTTAATTTTCACAATGAATTAAATAGGTACATTAACCTAACGGCTAACAATGCTATATGTCAAACTGAAATCAAAATAATCAAATTCGCTAACACGAAGATGGCCGTGTAAACATACAGTTGTGAATATAATGTTGTATTGTAGCTTAACTCAAAAACTTTCGAATTAGGTAAAAAAAAATAAAAGGTTATCAGGACTGCTTTTTCATTGATTTGCAATAATTTGTTGATGTGCATAATTTTTTTACCCTTTTTCATTCATTTCATTTCATATTTTTACAAAAGTTAAGAAAACGTTAACACTTTGTTTTGAAATGTTGTTGATAGACAGTATTCTTGTCCGTCGAATAAGCCTATTTTTATCTCAGTAAGACCAAAACTTTAAGAGATATGAACGTTTTTGTAGAGAATAGGTTATCAAAAAAAATGGCTGCCATATGGCGGGGTAGGGTATTGAGGGTATAGTGTATAGTATATTTGTGTATTAAAATAGTTGCTTTACATGTATTTAATTTCTCGCTAGTCCATAACCGGACACACTGTATAATTACTCAACGGTATTGTATAAGGTTGGTTCTGACTTCATTTTCTAGTAGCCTCAGTTATATGGTTATTGTTAAGCCAGATCTTAACATAATTATCTGTTTTTTTTAAATATTTGATAGAATTCTTCTCAGGACTTATTTTCACACCGTATCATCAGCATAAGATAAAATTGTAGACTTGTTATATTTTACCAGGTCATTGATGCTTATAGGAAAAAATGTAGGGCCCAAAATAGTTCCCTGTGGCACCTATTGTAACCTATTGTGATTTGTACCGATTTTTTTTTCGGTTAATAGATCATATTTTGTTTTTAACAAAAGATACTAAGTCGATTATTTACACATAATTCGTATATTTTAGAGAACATATTAATTATATTATATTTGCCGGTAGTTTTTTACAGTTTATTGAGTTTTTCTACCAGTTTCATTAACATAGTTATTAAAACTATTAGATCCAAATATTGTTGCAATGTAACAAATTTTTACAGTATCCTTGGTATTCACATTTGTTGCTTCATTAATCACTTCCAAAAATGTCTTATAATTTGCTTTTGATTCACACAATTTGGTTTTATAGCACTCATTGATGAACAGTATTGTAAAAATATAAGTGGGAAGAAGTCTTAACGATACTTGTCAACGCTTTCTTCCCGTTCTTTTTTTTCTTATTCTATAAATAGCAAGTATATTTGATTAATGTATTCTATTTCACGCTGAATTTGTATTAATCTCCTGAACGTTTTCTAATAAAAGCATCAAGTCGTTAAATTATCATTGATTCGATTTCGTATGATTCTGCAATTCATTCCACCGAACTACGTCACTCTGCCTTACTTCACCCCCCGCCCCACTGGGCAGATCGTGCGGATCATCTCGATATATCAATTCATAATGCGTTCTCCGATACCCATGTATATATTCTTCGACTTCAAGGTACGACATTCATTACCTATTTATGTTGTCGTTTATAATTACTGTTTATTATGGTAATTACCGATCTCAATGGCTATTGGGTGTCAAAGTCACGTGATATGTGACTTGTGACGATCGAAGAGAGCAGAGCACACTCTTCTTGCCTTGCTCCGCTTTTTCCCTCGCCTCCCGTTCTGTAGAAGTTTGAGTTTACCATTCCCCCCGATTTTCCCCCCAACGGAAAGTGACGGCGTCCGGCATTTGTCGCGATTCGAATGCGTACCGCACCTACTATGATTATTATGTGTGTACCCGCCTAAGAATATGGAAATTATCGCTCCGGCCGTGCTCCGTAATTGTTTTTCGAATAATGACACACGGCTTTCTTTTCTTTCATTAAATTTACGATAGTGGGGGTGGTTTGTTATGATAATATGCTCGAGGTGACTCGACGCGTGTACAGTGACGTCAGCCTTATGCCAATTTCGGTATCAGATACGGATTGGATGGAACTACAATAAATTCACATAGCGATGTTCAATTATACTTTCAAAATTCTTCTATACAATTCGCAAATATGGTGAGAGTTTTTCTAACACTCGCACTGTCAATTGCAATGACTTCTTATAATATTGCATAAAACATTTTTAAAAGAAATATAACCGACTTCCACCTGTAACTAAAAAGCTAAAAATAATTATAACAAAATACAATCAATGTTGTCAGGTACCTACCCAGGAAGTAAAAATTGTAAACATTAAAAGGTGCTCATTCTGTACAAATTAATTACCTACCAATCTAGCATATTTTTGAAGTTGGTGCCAAGCACATCTAAAATCCTTCATTGGGCACTTATCTACTACTTTATCAAAAACTTGATTGTTGCTTGGCCTCGACTTCAAAAATATACTAGATTGGTATGTAAATAATTTGTACAGAATGAGCACCTTTTAATGTTTAGATTTTTGACTTCCTGGGTAGGTACCTGACAACATTGATTGTGTTATTTAATTGCTAGAGTTGTATTTTGTTATAATTATTTTTAGCTTTTTAGTTAGAGGTGGAAGTCGGTTATATATATATATATTTTTTTTTAATGTTTTATTTTTTAGTTTATTTGAACTCAGGTAGTTTTCATTCTTTATTTTTTATTTTGTATGTATAACCTTGTGTAACATGTAACATGGAAAGCCTCAACATTACGCATGATACATTTTTAATTAAATTGACAGGTAAATGTTTACGAACAAAATGTACTAGTACGCGTTGACTTAATAAGCCCAAATTATATTTATGCCTCATGGACGGCGCCATGTAACCTTTCTTCAACTTTTTTTGACAACTCTGTATACCTATAGATAATTTCATTCCACTCTATGTACCAACCATCCTGTACATACGACTGCCCACGGACAAGCATAAATTTGTTAGCTGCCTTCTGTAAACTATAGGACGGAGGAGAATCCATACCATATTTATGGAGTCAAATCCGTCCTATATTTCAACCATAGTGTATAACTCCTTGTGGGCTACCCCATAAATTATTTAATTTTAAACATTTTATATTATCGTCCTGTGTAACATTAATTCCTCTCCACACTTTATGCAACTTCTTATGGGCTATAAAATAAACAATTTTTTAATCACACTGTATAAATATAATTCAACTGCAGCATATATTTCAAACATCCTGTATGATTTGTTTACGTCCACATCATATAACAGTTTTTTTAATCACCCTATATAATTTTAATTTCACATTTTTTCCAACATTTTTATACCACCAAACGTCCACTCCACCCTATATTCCAACCTTCCTGTATATACGGCTGCCTATGGACCACTCTGTCTTATATTTGAATCATCATATCAATGCAACTCCTTCTATCACTTTACTTTGTGATTTTGTTTGCTCTAACTAAACACCCTGTGTATAAACGCACCAAATAGCGGTTTTTAGAGTTTGACATGTCTGTGTTGTCACTGAATTTTCTATTAGGCCGGGAGAATGTGACAACCAAAAACACCGTCTTCGCAAAATGGAAAAATTTTCAGTTAAATAGGTATTTGCCTGGTATACAATCAAAACGAGCTTGGTACTCACTGATTTAAGGAGCCGAAAATACTATGCTTTACTACCTATATGCTTGAGATTTACATAGAAAATTTTAAAATTCGCAATTAAAACTTCCAGTGCCTAAAATTCCCGCACTATTACGTTGGAATTAAAATATTTATGAGGAAATGTCCCTTATGTCATTTAGATGAAATTTTTGATCATAATTTTGGAATTTTTGGCGATTTTCTGCAAAACTACAAGTTGCACGTCGTAGAAAAGTATATGAGATCACCTAGGAATCTTCCTTAATAGATTAAACGCTAAAGAACTATACACATCCATAAGGAGTTTTCGAAAAATCGACCAATATATTAGAGACAATGGTCGATTTCCATGCACTCATGTGTTCATTCACAAATTGCATCACTTTACCAATAGAATTCTTTTCCAAAATTTGAAGTTTCACCAATCCGGATATATACTCTATTAAACAAGACCATATTCATTCAAAACGGTTCACCACAGGAGAAGAAATCAGGTAACATACACACAAAAAAAAATACGCGACGAATTGATAACCTCCTCCTTTTTGGAAGTCGGTTAAAAAAATCTATTTAGTAATAAAAGGACGCAGTTCAGTCTTTTCCTAGTAAATTTTCATATGTAACTCTATAGAAGGATTTATGATGGTATTCCCCAAGAGTCTGTTTTGGGGCCCCTTGTAGTAATAAAATCTACGTACAGTGGACTTCAACATTGATCCGTTGGTCATGTTGTTCGTCACACATTATATCCGTTTGTTTCTAACCTCTATAGAAAAAAACTACTGCATCGACTAAATCGCGTTTTCTTACTGGAATATAAGACATTCCCAGCTATCCAACGCTGCACTCGTATCCCTCCCTACTCCTCTAGGCTTTCTGCAGGTGCAGTCTAGTTATTTAATAGCCAGACTTTTGATGGAGTTACCCAAGAGCCTGTTTTGAGGCCAGTTCTCTTTGTCATGTATTTCACACATCTATCAAATGGTCTTAAACTGACATTATTATCTTGATTGATGACTAGCAATGGTCAACTAGTTTTCAAAATACTAGTATGCTGTTTTGCATGGTAAATGCAATTCTAACACTCCGGAATTCAAATGCAAAGGCTTATTCCATTAACGATAAGAGATAAGAGACCTATTTAGAGATAGGAAACAAATAGAGTGAATACTTAGTCTTGTACTAATAAATATTTATTGTGGAGTTCCCCAAGGGTCTGTTCTGGGGCCACTGCCACTGCTGACATTATTAACTTCATTGATGAGCAGCAATGTTCAACTGTACTCCAAAATCCTAATATACCTTTTTGAAAAATGGCAAGTTCAATTCTAGGGTCTTTACTTGAACCAGTGCTCTATATCATTTATATTACGGACCTAATTATTGATGAACTCAAATTATTGTGATGATTATTAGTTTGTAGTTTGATCCATTATTATACCACATAATGAACAAAATAAACTACTTACATTGCAAATTGATAATAATAACTAACTGCCTTTCCTAGACATATTAAGAACAAAAACTTATCTGCATTAGAATAGAACTGAACCAACTCACACTAACATACCAAAATTTTAATAGGTGCTATTAAATCAGTGTATGGTAAACCAACTGTGATGATGACAAAAAAATTAATAAAGAAAACATAAAACGCGCTTGGACACAATCATTTCTCTAAATCATAGTGGGATTCAGAAATATTTTTAAGGCATAACTACATTCAAAAAAGAAATATAGTGCGCGAATGTAATTAATTTTATATTGGAGAAAATTTTGGCATGTAACCTAACCCTGGCATGGGTCCCTGATACAGAATTCTATGCTCGCTGGTTTAGAAATGGTTGTCCCTAAGTGCCCATAGGCACTGAAAACAACCTCTTCCCACCTAATTAGTCTTTAACAGACGCGATTAGGAGAGAGGGAGCATGAGAACTATCCCAAGAGAATCCCTTTGGACTATGCTCTCTGCATTGTCTCTATAAACAGAATAGGAAAAGGAATCCCACTGCAGATATCAGTGTTGACCTGGCAGAGCAAATTTGCAGTTCGACAGACCTCAAGACGGACTTGTATTATCTCCGAATCTACCATCTGGAACCAAAAACATTATTCCCATATATACATAAGTTTTAATAGGCTGAATATCAGATTTTCTACTGATTTTAAATTCTTACTTAGTTTGCGGGTCACATACAACATGGTACATAATAGCTTGTTTAAGCATAAGCATAAAGTAGGGTTTTCAGATTTGCTTTTGGGTGTAAGTGTTGTAATAATGAATGATATAGCCCTTATTTTAGCATAGTGAATCCCTTGTGTTTCACCGTCCCCTAGCCACCATCATATGATTCAGAAGTTCAGAAATTTATCTTCAGAATGCTTCGTAAAGATTTATCTTCTATTATACTATATAGTTTGACAGTCGTTGTTATTCAGGGTGAGTTTTTTTGATTGCGGAAATTGAGCAATGGTTAAATTGGGAAAGATTTGCAGTTTTACTGGCCCAATTTAACGACACTTTCGGATTTTTGTAAAAAGTCATGGCTTA
This sequence comes from Octodonta nipae, assembly GCA_034190945.1. NCBI lineage: Eukaryota > Metazoa > Arthropoda > Insecta > Coleoptera > Chrysomelidae > Octodonta > Octodonta nipae. The sequence continues at coordinate 36,409,382 of CM067216.1, read as the reverse complement.
CTAGATATTTTGAAAAAACGATATTCTGTCGATTTAGTCAAATCCCTCTAGCTCCTTTGTTTTTGATTTTATAAAAAAAGTGTAGCTATCAAAAGTGAAGGGAATTGTATCCCGAATATGATATCATGTCCTCGTTTGCGTGACAGCTCTAGTTTTCGAGATATGACACAAACTGATCTTTTTTTGGCTATGACCTCAAAAATTCGGACATTTTTAGAGCTTTTCAACGATATAATACTCGATATATTTATTTATAAAAATAAAGGAGTTATGGATGCTCTCTCTCTTATTTTCACTTTTAACATAGGTAGGCACGAAAAAGATTGTTTTTACTTTGTCGTTTCCTCATTTGAGAGTAATTCCATTAGTAGTGCTGAACTGACAGTCGATATTGACAAGTTTTCGTTATAAAAGGGAATATTCTAACGAAAAAAAACTGAACATGGTGGAATGTTATATCACATGCCATAAAAATTCAGTTCGTGCAGCTGAGGAATACTTTCATAGATATTTTAATCGTCGTCAACCTGCTCTATGTACATTTAAGAGGCTTTACGATAGTTTACGCAGATATGGATCTTTTACTAAACCACCAAAAGAACGTAATCAAATTAACGAAGCAGCGCAAATAAATGTTTTGGCAATGGTAAATCAAAATCGATCTACATCAACTCGTGAGATTGCGGCAAAAGCTGGCACATCTCAACGAACTGTAGTTATGGTACTGAAAGCGTACAAGTTTCACCCGTACAAACTTTCAGTTTCTTAAACTTTGCATGCTGGTGACGAACATCGACGTACTTTGTTTTGTACATGGTTTAGAGACATGTGCCTTGACAATCCACAGTTTCCATTAAAGGTGTTATGGTCAGATTTACTAACTGCGGTATGTTCAATAGACACAATGAGCATATCTGGATTAAAGAAACCCCTTTCAATGTGTTTCATAGGGTCTTCTATTCTGGGGCCTTTTATCTATGACAAATCACTTACTGGGGAGCGCTACTTGCATTTCTTGCAATACACTTTTCAAGACATGTTGCATAATTTGAATTTGAGAACTCTTTTACAAATTGAGTGGTTCCAACCTGATGGAGCACCTGCTCATAACTCGTTATTAGTAAGACAACACTTAGATAATATCTATCCAAACTCTTGGATAGGAAGAAATGGCCCACGCGAATGGTCAGCCTGGTCTCCCGATTTGGTAGTTATAGACTTCTATTTATGGGGTGCGCTAAAATAGTATACAAAACAAAGTATGAGACAATTGGTGACCTAAGGGAGACGGTATTACAAGCAATTGAAGAAATTGATAGGCGGTCTGCGAGGAAAGCGGTAATGTCAATCTTAAAAAGATACAATTTTGGTCTAAATAACAATGGTGGACTTTTCGAAACTAAATTGTAACCATTATTATGTACTTTAATTTCTTAAGTTTTTAGTAAGTAGCTACTTATTTAGTTTTTTCGTTATATCTAATATACCTAATAAATAAATTGTTCAATGTTTTTTGGAATTGTTATTAATAAATCAATCTTTTTCATGGCTCTCTACGTTAAAAGTGAAAATAAGAGAGAAAAGCATCAATAACTCCGTTGTTTTTATGAATAACGATATCCAGTATTATATCGTTGAAAAGCTATAAAAATGTCCGTTTTTTTGAGTTCATAGCCAACTATGGTTTCCATTCAAAAAAAGATAAGTTTGTATCATATCTCGAAAACGAGAGCTGTCACGCAAACGAGGACGTAACAATCATTTTCAGGATACAATTCCCTTCAATTTTGATATTTACACTTTTTTATAAAATCAAAAACAAAGGAGCTAGAGGGATTTGACTAAATCGGCAGAATTTCGGTTTTTCAAAATATCTAGTAAGCCATGACTTTATACAAAAATCCGAAAGTGTCATTAAATTGGGCCAGTAAAACTGCAAATCTTTCCCAATTTAACCATTGCTATATCACCGTTAGATTTTGAGATCCCCATACTGATCATCAAAAAAAACTCACCCTGTTTAATTTGGACCCTATTTTCTGCCAAAAAGATGTTGAAAAATTGTATTATAATGTATTACACTCAGACACAAGTTTTTCAATATATTTTTTACAGTGTAATAATATACAAGCAATCAATCCAGTATCTCCCTGTGCCCGCGCAAGGCAAAATTAATGATACAAGTCCACAGAAGAATTTAACCGGCCGGATTTTTTATTCATTCTAGAAATTACATTTAATCATACGTTGAGTAAAATGCACGGAATGATCTTTTATGTTCATATATATAAGAATCGTGAATCGTACGTTTGATACTGCCTCCCCTACAATTATTTTGTGCTCATTTGAGTCTATGATAAATTATGCTTGCATTTCATGTCGGATGACCATTATTTTGTGCAACGATTGCAATATACATAACGTATTGTATGTGAAATGTAAACTTTTTATTAGCATACCGTTATAAATTATACTCCATATTTTATCGAGGTTGAAAATAAGGAATAATAATCCACAACTATCTCGTTCGCATCAGATATTGCGATTTCATTTTCGAATATAGGACGCCAATGCTATGAGAAAAGGATTTCTTTTAAAACAGTGAAGAAATTGAAGAATTACAAATAAAAAATTTTAAATATTTGTTTTTCTGACGAAGCAGGATTTTTTTAATTGGATTTGTCAAAAAACATAATGGTAGATAGTGGGACAATACCATTCCATAAGAGCACATCCAACATCCTCAGAACTTCAACGTATGGGCCAGAATTCTGGGAAATAAAATTATTGATCTATTATACGTGGATGAAAATTTAACTGGGGAATTGTATTTGGACTTAGAAAATGTGATAAATCCGATTATAACCGAATCTTTAGAAAACTAAATAGATCAAGATGGAAGTTTGTTGCTAGACATATTTTTTCCACAAGACCTAGCACCTCCATGTTATGCATTGTCTGTACGAAATTGGCTTAATGAGACATTGCCAGATAAATGATTGGAAGAAGAGACGCTATAGAATGGCCAGCATGGTCACCCGACCTAACGTCCCTTGACTTTTTCATGGGTACATTTAAAAACTCAATCTCGCGATATTCCTGAACTTAGACCTAGAATAATGAAGAAGTGTGAGCAGATTACACCAGAGATGCTTCAAAAAGTGTGGGAGAAATTCGACCTGCTACTTTACCATTATCTTACCAACAATGGCGGACATTTTGAACATCTTAGTTAAGAACAATGTAATTCTAACGCTAATACAATATTAATAATGTAAACACATGAACTGTACCAATTGTTATGTCAACGACAGGACTAGTCCCAAAACATCTATTAAACAATTTAAAATACCTCGGTCTGGAAGAACATCTTTACAAACAAATGCAAAAAGCCGTCCTGTTAGGAACAGCCCGGACGTTCAGGAAATTCATAGGAAAGGCAAGGGCCCCACAGAGCTAAACCCTTTTGATATCTAGGATATCTGGGGTTTTGTGAATTTTCCCCTAAAGGCACTCAGAGCGTCTTAGAGGGAGTGTGATACCATACATTGTATGGTCAAGTCGGGATGTAAATACAATGTAAATAATAATTATTTTAATGTGAAAGTTTACAATGGCATTATTCTGATTTAAAAAATTATGTGTCAAAACACTGGCAAAAAAGAGGTCTTTAAAAAAGGTATTTCATGATACTTTTGTTTTTCTTTTCTTTTTCTTTTAAAGATATTTTAAAAGTTATTTTGGGTGGCTAGTTTTGAAATGAATGGCAGGTATAATAACTTTTGGTGAAGGCGATGGTTGAAAAAAAAGGAAATGTCTCCATTCGAAACTAAATGTGTAATAAATTGCAAATAAATTGAAATTATATTAAAATAAATGTCACCAATTAACTTCAGGAAGTAGGTTCTCAATTGGTCTTCTTTATGTTTCATCCGTATATGTTTTCCACAAACACAAAACACTCAAAATAACTATTTGCCTCCTCAATCATTCAAAAACTACTTAATTTCTTTATCTTGACAGTTTATATTATATTTCAGTTAAGGTTTATCCACTTTCACTTTCTTTGCTGTTTTTTGCTCAAAAAGGTATGCGTGCCATATAATTTCTCGGTTTCCAATTTTAGAGCATATCGGTATATTTGCACAGTGTTACATTAAAATCTTCTACAATAATAGTACATGTACATCTCCTTTGTTTGTTCTTTCTACTTTTATTTCAATACTAATCCTCCATACTCCCAAATACAAGTCAACACACATCGGTTTATAATTAGACACCAGTGGTATCAATTCTCATCAGACCTATTTCTGAAGATGTTTAATTACCCCCTGGGTTTCACTATATCGAATAAATATATTTTAAAAAACAAAACCTGCTTAAAAAGTTAACTAAAAAGCATGAAATAATGTTTTGCTTCAGCAATTAAATATTTTTTATGAAGTCGGTGCCATGAAGTAAACCCTGATGATGGCAGCTTCGCTGTTGAAAGGTGCGTCGAGTGCAAAAATAAAAGTTTGGTGTTAGGGTACAAAAATTTGTGTTTATACATCTGTGACACACCAAAGGTTCCATAGTTTTTCCCCACACCAAAGTTTTTCCTGCATTCCAGTATAGGTTTCTGACCATGCAAATATGTTTATGAAGAATAACTCTAAAGAATATTCATAACAACGTTTTCCGTTTGTATCCAACTTATGAAGACACACTGTATATATAAACCAACTGAGAACCTCATCTTGAAGCTTACTAACTGACATTTATTTTCATTAATTTCCAATCAACTTTCAATTTGTTACCATTTTTAATAATACAGAATTGCATGCAGTTATCAATTCTAGTAAACTTAGTTTGATTACAATTTGAGATATTATACAAAAATAAAGACCTTACTTTTAAACAAAATTGATATATTTTTTGAAACCTAGTATATAGTTGGAAAAGTTACATAAATACTTATTATACAATTTTTAGTGTAATGGCATGAGTAGATATTTAATTCTAATTACTTCTATTCTAATTACTTCTATTTGATAACAATTTTAGATATTAATAAAAATAAAGATAATTTAATTTGTAATCAAAATTCGTCTCTGATGACAAACCTCGTCTACAGTTATAAATATGACATTGAATGATTACTCTTTACATTTTAGACAATGCAAATATGTTTATGAAGAATATTTTTTCTCTTAAAATTATTAATTAAAAGAAGTCGTTTGATTTACGAATACACAGTGTACAAGCTATGTTATTGAAAAAATATGGGTCCACTTTGGGATATCCCGGAACTAATACAATTTCTGTTCAATTTATTCCAAATTCAGAATAAAAAATTCCATATTTTTGATACCGGCGACTCCACCAAAGTATAGTGTATAAGAAATTCGGTAAAAAGAGTTTTTCACCATTTTCTAAGAGACAGTAAATGAAAAAAAATTATGGGACCACTTCGCGATATTCAGGAACAGTATCCAGTATAAACGGTCGAAATTCCTTCAGCCGTTTGCGAATAATCGCTGAACAAACATAAAAAAACACAAATTCAAACGAATTAAGAACCTCCCTCTTTTTGAAGTCGGTTAAAAATCATTTTGCTCACACGGCAAACTTGGGTTCGCAACAACGAATTCAAAATAGTTTCGTTAGGGTTTCCATTAAAACGCAAAACAAGACCGTTAATGCGACAACAATTAGCCTAAGGGCTCTATCGGCATAATAATACCATACGCGGTGTCAGTTGATATTTTTATTTGTCTCGTTAGCTTCCGTACACACCGCAATTACACAACTACATCGAGCGTTACCAACTAGCGGGCTGCAAAAATACATACCATACTCGGTCGAAATAGAGTACCAAATGAAATACTATCCAATTAGAAAGTGATGATTACCTTTGGGCTAAATTACTATTAACAAGGAGAGAATTGTCATGAAAGACGTACTTCCGGCCTTATTAAAGCGCTCCGTTGCGAAACAAATAATATCCACAATACGAGACGTTTATTCAGAACATCCCCAGGGCACTGAAATTGTAAATATGGGATAAATAATAACACGAATTTGAGCGTATGACTGGAAGGAATGTCGACGACGATGACGAAAACGACGACGAAGGGTCACATTTTGTGATTGTATCGAACACAAGACACTGAAGATAGCCTCTGGCCAACCGGAGTCGGTTAGCACAGTAGCTACTACGTATAATCACGGATCTATTCTGAGTAATAATACATTTTGTCATATAATATGTTACTGTATGTGGAACATACTAAGAAATTCACTGTTGTAATTTAAGTTTTATCGTGATCGTAGGTTCTATAAATCACCGCTGTCACTTGATAACTAAATAATAATTTTCCGTTGTCCGTTAAGTTGGAAGTTAAACGGTTTCATTAGATTTCCTACGGTGATAAATGATCAGCTAGTTTATCGTATGTCGATTTTATCGAATCTTGAGCATTATTATTTTGTCGGCAGAATTATCTGCTCAGTGTCACCTGCTTCCGGGATTTGTTGATGTTTCAATCTCATGATTATGCTTTCTGATATGCAACTTTCAAGATCTGCCAAAATTTTGAACGCTACAAGATTCATTGTTTCTCGAGAGTATTTTCAATAATTACTGTATGGTAGAATATTTTAAGACAACTGAATGTTTACCGACTTGGTATACTGGCAGATTTAAATTTGTGACAGCTCTGGCACTGACAGATTAATTTATATCTATTAAGCACTGTCAGCTAGAAAGTAGACAATGTAATTTGTGATCCCAGATTCGTTGACCTTCGAGCGTCTTGAATAAATATTTAGGGGAAGGTGTCTCGCAGTTTTTTTTTAATTCTTTTCGTAATATTATTTCCGAAATTAATTAGCTATCTTTTGTTTTACTAGATTTGTCATGATCCCCATGACGCTCCCTTAGACTGCCACTGAATGACATGCATTAAAAAGTCTTAATGCTGAAGGTTGGTCAATCACAATTGATGGTGATGAAAACTTTAAAAATTAGCTGCTTTGATGCTTGAAGATCGGCTTATATTTCGTGGATAAATTATCGAGAAGACTCTTCATATACCGTTCGAAACAACGTCAGAAAAGACCTTGTTGTAAAACAGCTAAATACAAGATGGGTGCCGCTAAAGTGAGCTGTTCATCAGACGAGATTTCCTTTGTGTGCGTTGTGACTGACAGTATAAAAAAGCTACAAGTATATTACAACGGATGAGTCGTCAAATTTAAGGGTGTAATTTTGTACTGGAAAAATTGTGGGACCTTTGATATGTTGCAGATTTATAGATATACAGTTTGATTACCTCAACTCAATCTTTATTTGTACACCCAACGCCATTTGAACAGCCAAGCCGTCATCTTGTAAACCATAACTACTTACAACTGTCTAATTTATAACACTAAATGTGTTCACTGTAGAAAACTTTATTTGTTTTCACCTTCAAAATATAGGGTGAGTTTTTTTGATTATCAGTTTGGGAATCTCGGAAACTAGCGGAGATAGAGCAATGGTCGAATTGGGAAAAATTTGCAGTTTTACTGGCCCAATTTAATGGCACTTTCGGATTTTTGTAAAAAGTCATGGCTTACTAGATTTTTTGAAAAAACGAAATTCTGTCGATTTAGTCGAATACCTCTAGCTTCTTTTTGATTTTATAAAAAAAGTGTAAATATCAAAATTGAAGGGAATTGTATCCCAAATATGATTGTCATGTCCTCGTTTGCGTGACAGCTCTCGTTTTCGAGATATGACACAAACTTATCTTTTTTTGAATGGAAACAATAGTTGGCTATGACCTCGAAAAATCGGACATTTTTAGAGCAATTCAACGATATGATACTCGATATAGTTATTCATAAAAATAACTGGGTTATGGATGCTTTTCTCTCTTATTTTCACTTTTAACTTAGGTAGCCATGAAAAAGATTGTTTTCACTTTGACGTTTCCTCATTGAAGAAAAACTGAATATTGTGGAATGTTATATCATATGCCATAAAAATTTAGTTCGTGCAGCTGAGGAATACTTTCTAGATATTTTAATCGTCGTCAACCTGCTCTTTGTACATTTACGATAGTTTACGCAGATATGGATCTTTTACTAAACCACCAAAGGAACGTAATCAAATTAACGAAACAGCACAAATAAATGTTTTATCAATGGTAAATCAAAATCCATTTACATCATCTCGTGAGATTGCAGCAGAAGCTGGCACATCTCAACGAACTGTAGTTAAGGTACTGAATGCGCACAAGTTCCACCCGTACAAACATTCAGTTTCTCAAACTTTCCATGCTGGTGACGAACATCGATGTATTTTGTTTTGTACATGGTTTAGAGACATGTGCCTTGACAATCCACAGTTTCCATTATTAAAGGTGTTATGGTCAGATGAAACTAGATTTACTAACTGCGGTATGTTCAATAGACACAATGAGCATATCTGGGCTAAAGAAAACCTTTTCCATGTAGAACAAAGACGACCTCAGATAAAATTTGGTTTTAACGTTTGGTGTTGTGTCATAGGGTCTACTATTCTGGGGCCTTTTATCTATGACGAATCACTTACTGGGGAGCGCTACTTGCATTTCTTGCAATACACTTTTCAAGACATGTTGCATAATTTGCATTTGAAAACTCTTTTAGAAATTGGGTGGTTCCAACATGATGGAGCACCTGCTCATAACTCGTTATTAGTAAGACAACACTTAGATAATATCTATCCAAACTCTTGGATAGGAAGAAATGGTCCACGCGAATGGCCACCCCGGTCTCCCGATTTTGCAGTTATAGACTTCTATTTATGGGGTGCGCTAAAAAACAAAGTATACAAAAAAAAGTATGAGACAGTTGGTGACCTAAGGAGGCGGTATAACAAGCAATTGAAGAAATTGAGGAAAGCGGTAATGTCAATCTTAAAAAGATGCAATTTTTGTCTAAATAACAATGGTGGACTTTTCGAACATAAATTGTAACCATTATTATGTACCTTAGTTTCTTAAGTTTTTAGTAAGTACCTACTTATTTAGTTTTTTTTGCCTAATAAAAAAATCGTTCAATGTTTTTTGGAATAGTTATTAATAAATCAATCTATTTCATGGCTAACTACATTAAAAATGAAAATAAGAGAGAAAAGCATCCATAACTCCGTTATTTTTATGAATAACTATATCGAGTATTATATCGTTGAAAAGCTCTAAAAATGTCCGATTTTTTGAGGTCATAGCCAACTATGGTTTCCAGTTAAAAAAAGATAAGTTTGTGTCATATCTCGAAAACGAGAGCTGTCACGCAAACGAGGACATAACAATCATATTCGGGATACAATTCCCTTCAATTTTGATATTTACACTTTTTTCATAAAATCAAAAACAAAGGAGCTAGAGGGATTTGACTAAATCAACAGAATTTCGTTTTTTCAAAATATCTAGTAAGCCACTTTTTACAAAAATCCAAAATCATTAAATTGGGCCAGTAAAACTGCAAATCTTTCCCAATTTAACCATTGCTCTATCTCCGCTAGTTTCCGAGATCCCAAACTGATCATCAAAAAAAATCATCCTGTATAAGCCTAGTTGAGGTCCGCCTAAACACATATATTCCGTGTTGTCTATATTAATCTTAAGACTCAACTTATCAATTTCTTCATGTCATGTAGTTTACGTCATTATGGTCCTGGTCAGTTAATACCTGGGCAACTGTGAAGCATAGTGTATAATGCCTGTGATTGTAAAGGTTAGCCCATGTGCCTACAGTTATCATTCCATTCTTTTATAACGTAGCTTTAGCCCTTTTGAGACGATTATCCCACATTTTATCTAATTTCCTAGCGAAATTTCTGTTTCAAGTTTGTTATAACGACTTTTATGAGTTCAATGTTTATGCAAGTATTTGAAGAGTTTTTTAAAGCTTCTTCATGGGCACCTGGTGATGAACTTCCTTTAAACAAATCAAGTATAACTGGTGTTTTCAATAAATTGTGTCAGGGAAAATGCGATCTACTAACTCGAAAATCTTCTTGTTCAAAATCTAGCTCGATTCGGTTTTTCTTTCTTTATCAGTGGATATATGTTTTGTCTCAGACTGTTGAAGTCAATTGGTGTCAGTAGCCCAGAAATGTTAAGAATTTTCTCAAAATGTCTATTAGAATATCAGCCACAATGACAGTGTCAATAAGATCTTAATCTACAGGGTCTTCATGTACGTACAGTCATAACTTTGCGCGACAATGTGATTCGTATCATATGCTTTAGTCAGATCTACAAAGAAAAATTGGATTTCTCTATTTATGGCAGTTTTCTTTTCCGTTAGTCGATTTAAACTGATAAAATTATGCATACATTTCTGTTTCAGCTTATGTTCCTTCATCTTTGACAATATTTAGATACGTCTATAGTTCGCGCACAGCATACATACAGTTATAAAAAGACCACGACAAAAAACATTTTTCTTCAACAATCACTTAACGTATGTGCCTGCACATGATTTATAGCACATAACGAAGACTACAAGTACCTTTTAGTCTTACGTTAATTGCATATCAATCCAGCACGAAATCTACCGTTCGGAATTATTAGAATCGTCGATGTGTCTTTTCAGCATTCAGTAGTATGCGGAATGCACGTTTCATCGATTCCACAACAATAAACAAAGCGGGGAGTAGCACATTTTCCTCCCAAGTAATGATGCTGCCAGTGCTTCGCCAATAAAAATGGAGAATTATAAGAGCACGGCTCCGCAGAGATGGGATGCTGCCTAAGCAATGATGTCGAAGACGTCATAAAGGTCATAACTTATCGGCCGAAGCCACCCAGAAGTCATGCAACATTCAACAAGTGCATTAGGTTTATATATATTTTTTATATATGTGTGGACAATCGAACGAAACCCGTCGTAGTTCGTTTCGATTGGCCGGACGAGTTAAGCTCTGTCTTCAGCGAACGTCAGATGCTCCCCTCGCAGTAATTACCGTTTTATTTTTTAATAAGACAGGCGTACAATGTGCAGATTTCGGCGAGGCGAGGCCAACCACGACGGCGACATCTTACCGTGAACACTTTAAATAGAAAAATAACCGTGTGTGAATGTCAAGTAAATTATTAGCTTTCGTTTTTTGCGTTTGCATGGACATTTTGCTTTCGGATTTGGCGGAAATAATGAAACTAGAGTTACAAGGAAACGTTCATATGGTCATTGAAGGCGATTGTTAGCATTATGATATAATTTTAATTATACACTCATGGAAAAAATTATCGAGTATTTTTTTATTATTTTATTTATTTATTATTATACTATCCAACAGTACAAAGACCAATTATAGGACAGGGACAAAACATAGAAATATAAAAAATAAGGAAAAATTCGTTACTAAACATTATACGCTAGATTAACAGAAAAGGTGATTACTTTTTTTTATTACACTTATGGAGGAATTAAAAATGTCTAATTTTACAGAGTTACAACTTTCGCACATAAAATATAGAGGTGAAATTAGTTCTTGGTTTTGGTAAATCAAATGTATTATCAGTACGCGAGCTTGGTCGAGGAACAAGCAGAGGTAATTGATGTAAAATGTCACTGCAATCTATTTGGTTTCTAAACAACTTGCTTAGAAGGACAACTGAAGACAACGCAGACTAAGAAGCGAGAATCTCTTCAGTAGCTCAGATTGAGGAAAACCTATGGGAGGATATGAACCGTCAATTTTAAAAGCTAGAAATTTCAAACGTCGCCTCTGAATATTTTCTACCATCTCACTGTACTTATTATACCCTGGGTGCCAAACCAAAGCAGCGTATTCAAGCCGAGATTTCACAAAGGCGTTATAAAGTAAAATCAGAGTGCTTGGGTCTGAGAAGCTCTCAGTGTTTCGAATTATAAAACCAAGAATTGTATAAGCTGCTTGTACAGTATTTCCAACATGCAAGTTAAAATTTAATTTTCTATCAAAACTAACACCAAGATCTGTAATATTGTTCGGTCTTGACAAAGTAACACCCTCTGCCTTGTAGTCTAATAAAATAGGAGTTTGCCGTCTGGTAAAAGTCATGGCGTGACACTTTGATGCATTTAATGGCAGATCGTTTTTTTTACATCAGGCATTCACATTGTCAAGATTTTTCAGTAGCCTAAAACAGTCATTTACATTTTCTATTACAGTGTAGATTTTAATATCATCAGCATATAGCAAATATTAAACATCAACACCAACAATGTCATTTATAAACAATAATAGTTCATTTATAAACAATAATTGATTGGTACGCCTATGGTACGAATACTCGGTAGTGTTTATATTTACTCCTTGTTTAAAGTTGCAAAATCAGTGTTTTTTGGCCAAATTTAAATTATAAGTGGTGTGCACAAGTTTATTAAGGCACTAGAGAATCCACTTGACTTATATCCTGTATCAACGATTACTTATTTAGTTAGTTTCGCTTTTTTCAATTTAATGTCATCATCTAACCTCTATATTGGCATATGATATTTTCGCCTTTTTTATACTTTTGGCATTGGCGTAGCATTTTAGATTGGTTTTATAGTACCAATTGTCTTATTATTGAGTAAAGAAATTTGAAGAACAAATAAAGAGAACAAATTAGAGATGCCATCTACTACACAATGTGCTTGCTGCAATAAATACTTTAAAACTAGCCTCATGATAGGCTGCTGCGTTTGCAATAGATCATTTAAGCACTCATGTGTGGACATCGCCCTAGAGGAAGTGAAAGTCATTAATGATAACACTGATAAAGTTTTAGAGTGGTCATGTTCCAAGTGTAGAAAATTCGGTAACGAGTTAAAAGGATTGAAGGCCCTCATTTTGCAGTTGCAGAATGACATTCAGCAACTGAAAACTAGCCATGGTTCATCTGCCGTGGAACCCGTTCCGTTCGAACAAATTATTGAAGAAATTAACCTCAGAAATAAGCGAAAGTGCAACATAATCATTTTTGGTATTGAAGAACAAGATCAACGGGAATCTTCGCAAGTCCGCTTAAATGCTGATAAGTCTGCTGTTGATAGTATTATTCAAGCGATTGCACCCGATTACTTACTTTCAGAAATTAAGCCTGTTAGGCTTGGTCAATTTGATCAGCGTAAACGTCGCCCTGTGAGAGTTAAATTAGAAAGCGAAGATGCTGTTCACAGTATAATCCGGAAAGTCAAAGGACTAAGGAATCATAGAGAATATAGGAACAAGCCTATATCAATTACCTTTGATCGTACACCTCGACAACAGGATGCCTTTCGTATACTAAAGGAAGAGCTGAAGGATCGTGAACAGTCTGGGGAAACCAATGTACGAATTAAATACATCAAGGGCGTTCCTCAGATTGTGGGAAACTAACGATGCCCAACAGTCCGCAATTCTTGGTGGGTTACTACCAGAATGTTCGCGGCCTCAAAACAAAAGTTGATACGATTTACGCGTCGGTCTCGGACTGCGAATTTGATTTGATTGCTCTTTCTGAAACTAACTTAAATTCAAGCGTGAACAACAGTGAACTCTTTTCGACGCAGTACAATATTTACAGGAAAGATCGGAAGCTTGATATTGTTGATCGTGTAAGTGGCGGCGGCATACTTTTAGCAGTGAATAGCAGATTTATCTCAAGTGTTGTGAACTGTACGTATATTGATACCAACTTTCCTGAGATCGATCTTCTTGTGGTTAGATGTAATTTTTGGGATAAATCATCATATGTTGTAGTTGTATATATTCCACCTGATATTGACCTGAATTCTTTTGAGCAATTCTTTGAATCTTTTGATCAACTAGATTTTATGTGTAAGGATGAGGTTATTATTTTAGGTGATTTTAATATACCTGCCTTTGTACATCACGATCCAAATAACAGAAAGTCTTCAATTATAAATAACTTTTTAGCAATCTACAATTTACACCAGTTTAACGATGTTAGAAATTCCATGATGAGGTTATTGGATTTGGTTTGCTCCAATTTAGGTAATATTACTGTCTCACATGATTGTAATCCGTTAGTTCCTGAAGATAATTATCATCCAGCATTAGTTATTAACTTTTCTACTCCAGAACCTTATTTTAACTTTCGGTCTAATCCATGTCCTTATTCATATAACTTCAGGAAAGCAGACTTTGCTTCGCTATATTACTCTCTTTCTTGTGTAGATTGGTCTTTCTTAAGATCTTTTAATAACGTAGATGCTTGCTTAGAGGCTTTTTATACAACTTTGTATAATATCTTTGATGCGCATGTTCCGCGGTTTAATTCACACAAACGTATATTTCCTAAGTGGTTTACCTCTGACATAATTAAAAATATTAAAAGAAAGGCTAAGTTGCATAAGAAATTTAAGAAGTCTCATAATATTACTCATTTCGAAGAATTCAAACATTTAAGGGCAGTGGTGAAAAGACAAATTACCACAGCATATAAGGAATATATTGTAAGTATCCAGTCTTTGATACGAGTTGACTCGAAAGAATTCTGGTCGTTTATACGTGATAAAAAGGGTATATCCAGAATTCCTGGCAACATCACATTTAATAATGGGATACTTACGGATCCGCAGGAAATTGTTAATGCTTTTGCTGATTTCTTTCAGAGTGCATTTGGGCAGTCCAGTCTAATCATTAACTCTGTTGGCCCAGTTATCACGCACGTAAATTTGGAATTACCAACTAGCTGAAAAATAAGTTTACATCTGGATATGACGGTGTTCCGTCTTTTCTTATTAAAGATTGTGCTGGAGTTCTGGATGTTCCTCTCAGTATCGTATACAACCTATCATGAAGATCCTTAACGTTTCCCTCTACTTGGAAATCAGCTAAAATATGTCCGGTATTTAAATCCGGAGACCAATCTGCTATCGAGAACTATAGGCCTATATCTATATTGTCGAACTTTTTGATGGTTTTTGAGATGATTTTGTACGATCACATTTATCCTCATATATGTCATCAAATTTCTGAAACCCAGCACGGATTTCTGAAGAAAAGATCAACTGTTACCAACCTCACTATTATAACTCAGTACCTTGCGGAATTTCTAGATAATAAAAGTCAAGTGGATGTTATTTACACCGACTTTGCAATGGCCTTTGATAAATTGGATTACGGTGTTCTACTTGGTAAATTGGCTAAATTTGGATTCGGTAGTCAACTCATTACTTTTTTAAATTCTTATTTTGACAACAGAATCCAATCTGTTTTCTATAATGGATTCAAATCAAACCAATACGTTGCTACAGGGGTTCCTCAGGGGTCAAATCTGGGACCTCTGCTGTTTCTTCTTTTCATTGATGACTTAACAAGTAGGCTAAAGTGTAACAATTTATTATATGCTGACGATTTAAAAATCTTTGTTGAGATTACAGGTATTGATGATTGCTATTTTCTACAAGAGAATCTTAATGTTGTTAGTGACTAGTGCTTGCAGAATAATCTAGATTTGAATGTGTCTAAGTGCAAAATAATGTCTTTTACCAAGAAGAAAACTTGTCTAGATTTTAATTATATGATAATAGATGATTGCCTTCCACGCGCAACTTTAATTAAGGATCTTGGTGTGTGGTTTGATACTAGGTTGAATTTTTACGAACACATTAACCTTAAAATTTCCGAAGCTAGTAAATTGTATGGCTTTATTGTCAGAAACTGTAAATCGTTTCATAGTATAGATGCTCTGAAAGTACTTTATTATTCTTTTGTACGCTTCAGGCTAGAATATGCCTCGATCGTCTGGAAACCGTTTTACAATTATCAGAAGTTAGCATTAGAAAGCGAAAGTTTCTTAAGTATCTATGTTTTAAAATTGATGGAGTTTATCCCAATCGAGGAGTTAATGAGCAACTTATGTGTAATAGATTTAATGTGGAAATTTTGGAGCTCAGGCGAATAATATGTTCGCTCACTTTTCTATACAACCTTCTCCATAATAAAATAAACGCAGTGAACTTGTTATCACAGCTTAATTTCAATGTACCTTCTGTTTTTCTCAGAGATCCAGTGGTTTTTAGGCAAAACTAACTTAGGCATAAACTCTCCTGTTTTTTGTATGACACAAAACTTCAACCTCATTTGTAGGGAATGTGATATTCATGTAGACTCTTTGTCTGTTATTTTGAGTAGGGCCAACGCTTTATTTAGTTTATAATTATTAACTTTATTTTTGAGATCGCAGTTATCGAGTATTTGTTTATTTTTGTTTATTTTTTTTGTTATTTTTTAGTACATTTTGCTTTCTGTTTTTTTAAGGATTCTTTAATATTGTCCTGTTAATAGTTTTTTACTGTTGGGCAATAAAGCTTTATTTATTTATTTATTTATTTAATAATAGTTGCCCCAATACGGAGCCTTGAGGAACCCCCGATGTGGACACAATTTCTGTTAACTTGAAACCACTGCACTCAACGTACTGCCTTCTGTTTGTAAAATATGATTCTAACAATATAATAAGTGAGGGAGATACACCAAAATGTTTTAGTTTGGCCAGCAAAATGCCGTGATTAAGTCTATCGAAGGCTTTTAAAAAATCCGTATAGACAAAATCCACTTGTTTGTAATTATCTAGATGTTCAGAAACGTACTGAGTTTAACAAAAAGTTAGTAAATGTGGATCTTTGTTTAATAAAACCATGCTGGTGTACTGTGATCTCTGATCTTGTACATGCAAGTAAAGCAGATTATTAAAAACCATCTCAAAAACATTGGCAAAATTACAGATGATAGTGATAGGTCTATAATTTTCAATATTGCTTTTGTCTCTTTTTTTCAGTACTGGACAAATTCTGGACAGTTTCCAAACAGTAGGAAATTCACCGGTTATTAAAGAAAGATTGAATATCATTGTCAAAAGAGTAGCAAGAACAGCTACACAATCGCGAATTATAAAAGTTGGAATGTGATCAGGACATTTTGTGTGCTTAGGCTTCAGTTGGTTTAAAGCAGGTAAAATTGCGGAGGTTGTAAATTCAGTAAGTAGCTATTGTTCGATTGATCATCAGAGTAATAGTTATTATTTGAAGGTTTCGTGTATGCAGTGCTGAAAAAGATAGGAAAACCATCAAAGATTTGTTTTGTGTTTAAACAATCATCATTATGGTCTATAAAAGAAATTATTTTTTAATAACACTGTATAAATATAATTCAACTCCAACATATATTTCAACCATCCTGTAAATCATTTGCTTATGTCCACATCATATAACAATTTTTTAATCACCCTATATAATTTTAATTTCACATTTTTTCCAACATTTTTATACCACCAAACGTCCAGTCCACCCTATATTCCAACCATCCTGTATATACTATCATTCTAGTCCGTCCTATATTTCAATCTTCATATAAATGCAACTCCTTCTATCACTTTACTTTGTGATTTTGTTTGCTATAACTAAATACCCTGTCTATAAACGCACCAAATAGCAGTTTAAAGTTTGACATGTGTTGTCAATGAATTTTCTATTAGGCCAGGAGAATGTGACAACCAAAAGCCCGTCTTCGCAAAATGGAAAATTTGCGTTTAAATAGGTATTAGCCTGGTATACAAACAAAACGAGCTTAGTACTCATTGATTTAAGGAGCCGAAAATACTATGCTTTACTACCTATATGCTTGAGATGTATATAGAAAATTTTCAAATTCGCATTTAAAACTTTCAGTGCCTCAAATTACCGCACTATTACGTTGGAATTAAAATATTTATGAGGAAATGTCCGTTATGTCATTTCGATGAAACTTTTGATGAGAATTACAAGTTACACGTCTCAGAAAAGTATATGAGATCTTCTTTAATAGATTAAACGTTAAAAAACTATACAAATCCATAAGAAGTTATCGAAAAATCGACTAAAATATTAGGGATATTGGTCGATTTCCATGCACGCATGTGTTCATTCACAAATTTTATCACTTTACCCATAGAATTCTTTTCCAAAATTTGAAGTTTCACCAATCCGGATATATACTCTATTAAACAAGACCATATTCATTCAAAACGGTGCACCAGAGGAGAAGAAATCAGGTAACATACAACCAAAAAAAAAGGGAAAAAAAATACGCGACGAATTGATAACCTCCTCCTTTTTGGAAGTCGTTTTAAAAAGGAGGACTCTATGTTATAGACAGTTCCAAAAATATTTTGTTTATTAGAATATTACCCTTAAATGTGTCTCAGTTTTCAATTTTTCACAACAAAAATCCATGCCTTGTTAATTATTTTTCTCCCACTACACCCCGCAGACCAACCCCGTGCTTTTTTGAAGCAATCCATGTGTCATATGAAAGATTTTTTGCACGTTTCGCTTGACGCAAACACAAGAAAGAAGGCATTGTTGTAGCGTGTGGTATCTGCCAGACACGCCCAAAGGATTTGCATAACCGGAACACAATTGTTAAAAAGAAAATATGTGTGTGACACACAGAAAATAGAAATACTAATAACACAACGTTCTTTTAAAATTAACACTTTGTGTGTCTTCAGGGTTAGTCCTCAAATAGTCGGAGATTGAAAATCATTTGAATGTCTGACACTAAGAAACAAACAAGGTGTTTATTGGTTCGATAAATATTTGAAGGTAGTGAAGACGAGTGTAGTGTTGACGACTGTGTTGTTTTTTCTTGTCAATTATTCCAGCTACTGTATCCTAAGTGTACTAATTTGATGAATATTCAAGAACACAATGGTTTTATTGAAATAAATACGTGTTGGTCCTTGGTGGTCTCTGAAGATTTATGTTTGTCAAAATAACGTTTTTGGACAATAAGAATTATGTTCTGAGAATTATATTATTATGATGATTCAGAAAGTTTAGTAAACTTTAAGAATTCAAGCATGAATGCGACTTTCTCTCCTTACAGATTAAATTTAATAAGTATACTTACAAAAACCTGAGTCTGGATAATTTTTGGTAAGGCTCATTACACTAAACAGAAACTCCTGAAATTACAACTTTGTAAGTGAAACTCCTCTTCTTCATTTAATTCATGATTGTCTGTCAGTACCATCCTCATACCAATAATAATTATGTTGGAACTTACGTCTATTCGCTTTAATTTGGCAGAATTCGCGAATTTACTTACAACTATTCTTGGCTATCCTGAGTTTTAGTTAAAATCATTAATTCACTTTTTGTGGGACTGCTTTAATGTTAAAGTTGGTATTTCTTTATCTTGAACTTCAGTTTCAATACCTTCTAATGGAATTTCTATAAGTATATTCCTCAAATTTAAAGAAAGAATTTGATTCGTTATTATTATTAATTTTTTTCCATTTGGACTAGACGAAACATTGAAATCTGGGGTCATACTAAATTAGTCATCAATAATTTATGAATAGAAGCAACTTTCGCTTAAAGTGTTAATGACTGATACATCGAAAAGCTAGAGCCTATCTTGAGTTCTAGTAATACATTAGTTTATATTAAGGCGTATAAGACAATATATTTCGCTGAGAAGCATAGGACATTAAGGGGCTTTTTTTCAAGCAAAAAATGTACTAATTACACTTTTGTAACCTAAAAATTACTGTCCTATGCAGTTAAAAGAAAATATTTCTGAAAAAATGACGCAAACCAAACATGAAATTCTGTATTGAATTGAAATTTTTCGTCTTTCTGCAATTGCAATTTACTTTAAATGAATTCTAAAATGATATTATAACTTGTTTACTATATGATATTGCTCCTAGCTTAGTAAAACTACATTGTGCTTTTAACTTTTTACTTTAAAGTGTGTAATGACAAAAATCTTAAATGTCCTAGGATCGACCCAATGTGACACTGTGTATACCTATGATTCGGTTTGATGATACCATTTTCACGCGAACTAGATACGATAAGGCGGGTTTTTATGTCAATAACACCTAAATCCGTAAACACGAAGGTAGAGCAACCTATTATTGATTCAATAATTTTATCATACACCCCATGGTTTGGTCTAACAGAAGTTTTCTTCCAAAAGTTGTGATATTCAACTGACAATAGTCACATAAAACTTTTTGTGACACTTTTCGTCCTAGAAGGAAAATCCCAAATATCCCAAATAAGTTTGATTGGATTTAAATCGGGACTCCTCGGTGGCCAATCCATAACTTGAATATTAAGACCAGTTAGATCCCAAACCCTCCAATGATGTACTTGATTCTACATGCCATACAAATCATGTTTATGAATGATTTAAAAAATGAATGCACTTTTAAATAGATACATGACCTAATACATATACCTTCTTCTTCTTCCTGTGATGTTTCCTAAATTAACCTCATTTAGGAAACATCATCCTTACATCATCCTGGCGAACTGTTCCCGGTGTTCTGGGTCTGTGTTCTAGATAACTGGTCCGTCTCTTTGTGATTATTTATTTTATTTTATTATTTTGTTTATTGTTTAGTTTACAAATTAGTTTGCAATTGTTTAGGCTTACATTTTAACGTTCTCTTAAAAATTATTACTATATGTTGTATTATTAAATAATATATAGATTAAAGAATGTCTGTACAGTATATCCTTATTTTGTAATAGAAAATAGTTACAATTGTTTATTAATATTTGTTTCGGTATGTCTTTTCAGGCATGAGCCGTAGATTTTTTTTTGTTTATTTGTAAAAGTCACGAGATGTTATACGTAGAGAGAGAAGAGAATGTTTTAATATAGGACACCTAAGTAGTAACACTTGTGTTGTGTCCTAAAAAGAGAAACATGGTGCAATAGGAAGCAAAATACAGAACGTAGAAAGTTAATCATTTTTTAGACAAGTTTTAGACTTAATACGTTATAATTTGAAATAATATATTCATTGCTCTTACATTTAAATTTATAAAAAGAAAGATTTTTGAATTCACGGGGAAGTACATTATATAAATTAATTCCATTAAAATATATACTTTTTTGACACACAGCTTTGGAGTAACGGTTGTAAGAATACATTTCTAGTAATTTGTTTCTTGTAGAATAAGGGTGACTAATTTTTTTTAAACCTGTATGTTTGTGAATAAACTTTTAACCTTTAATATTTAAAAGAGATTCATGGATAAAAATTACTTTTTACACTGTCACAACTGTTTAATTTAAACATTGTTCTTAGGATATAATTCTGTGTAGCAGAACTCGAAATGGTAATTCCATAGTTTAGTATGGATTCCACTAGACTGTTGTAAACTATAAGCAAGTTGTTTTTGTTGAGTATGTTACGCAACATATAGAATTTATAAGTAAGTTTTTTTATTCGTTTGGATACGTAGTCAATGTGCATAACCCACTTAAGATATTGATCAATGATTACCCCAAGGTATTTTATATGGTTAGTTCTGGCTACATTTTATTGTGTTTCTTCAATCATCAGGAGCCCCAAATTTTCCCTTAGTCCCGACACGTTAGGTGCAAATGCAATTTACTTAGATTTAGTTATATTTAGGCTTAAATGGTTACTGCCAAGCCAGATCTTAACATCATTGAGTGCCTGTTGAGCAATTTGCCAGACTTCGTGCCATGATTTACCTTCGCACTGCAACACGGTGTCATCAGCATATAATAAAATGTTACACTTGTTATAATTTAGAAGGTCGTTTATAAATATAAGGAAAAATGTAGGGCTCAAGATGGTCCCCTTGTGGAACCCTTGTTTTAATGTTTTTTATCGCTATATTCTTGACCTACTTTAACTTGTTATGATCTAACTGATAATTTTTTAGCAAATGATACATCTTACCCCTTATACGAATTTTTTCAAGCTTTTTAAGTAATCTTATATGCGAACAGTGTCAAAAGCTTTTTGTTGATCTATAAAAATAGCAAGGTTTTTTTTTGTTTTCATTGAACCTATTAAGAATTTGGGTTGTTAGGATATCCAAAGATTGCTAGGTGCCAATTTTTTTTGAAAGCCAAATTGATTAGTAGATAATATTTCGTGCTTTTTTATAAACGATAGGAGCCGACTATTTACACATTTTTCAATAATTTGATGTTCTGTAATATATGAGATCTCTCCAAGACTTCCTCATTCAAAATTTGGAACGTTCAAAAAATTCCTGCACCCTCTACGTAGTATCCAAATTCTAATCAATTCATCATACAAACATTTAGAGCCAAGGCTTTAGGTCCATATAACAGTAACGACTTTATGTAATACTTCACGAGACTGATGCGGAAAAATACCGATAGATTTTTTTCGCAAAACACATTTCTACTCTTTCTATTTCGATTCTAACCTTTAATTCGACTGTGGAGAGCCCATTTTTTGACTAGTAATCATCATCAACTTGTGTTTTTGTTTTTCTAATGGTTATATTTAGGGAAACTGACAAGTTGATCCCATATCAACAAGTCTGTTCAACTTGGTACTGCAAGTAATTCTAAGAAGTAAAATCAAATCAGTTTTCAAGATTGAACATCAATGCCTAGCTTCTGCAAACCACGATGCTATAAAAGCAAAAAGAGAAGAATGAGCTAAAAAGACTGATACGATAAACAGAGACAGAGGCGAAGAAATTTGGACTGAAAAGAAATCAAGAGAAAGAACATATATGACAATGGGTGGCATGAACAATAGCACGATCTCAGAACTAAGGGTACAACTGAGAGATGGAGAAAAATATAGTTTCAAGAGGGAAAGGGAGTTTAAATATTTTGGAAGCATCAAGTATGCAACACTTAGGGTTTTAATGACATCCAAAATCAAAGAGAAAGTTTACCGAACACTAATTTGAGCGACAACCACATATGAAAGTAAAATGAACGATGAGAACGATGGCAAAGTAATATGTTAAGTAGCGGATGAAGGAGAAGAACAGTGACTAACTGGAAAGACATATCTGACCAGTCCAAGTCGTCTAGTTTTGTAAGAGTGCCGACTCAGATGGCCAGTGCCCGTAGAGAGGGTAAAGAAAGAGGATGGTATAAATAATTACAGAAATCAATAGAAGTGAAAGACCAAGGCTGCCAATAAAAACGAATGTAGGCTTGTAGTAAAAAAATCTTTGTACATATGCAAATAAAAACAAATGAGAAAATGGTTACATAGATTGCAAACGTTGTAAATATAATGTAAATGCTGATATTTATTCCAAATGACTCACATTGGGAAATGAGAACGGAGGTTTTCGCGTCCAGAGTCATAGCGGATTCTGCTTTTTCCGGATTTGGACCACGTCATTTTTTCGAATTAATTTATTTATATACCTAAACCGGCATATAAACAAAGTTTTCCGACGTTTCGCCCACACTTATAAGGGGCTTTTTCAAGGATGAGACAAAAAACAAAACAAATGTTACTTACCTTGCCGCGACTCCATTCATTTCATCTTTTTCTCACTAACACACTTTCAAAACTTCACTTTTTATTCAACTTGTCACAATGATGCACAAATTCTAAATGAGTAATACGCACGTAGAAATAATAATTGCCTCCCGAAATTTTCAGGTAAAAGAAGGGTAGGAGGCACTTAATGGGATTCTTTTATGATTGTGATGAAATTTTGCATACGTTCCTGAAATTTTATTAGTGAATAATGTAAGTGATTTATTTTGTGGAAATGCTGATGCAAGATTGCCAGATGGACGAAAGTTCAAAACCTTTGTCTCGGTTGAAATTCTTGAGATTTTTGGCGATTTCAACGGTCTCACGGAATTTTCTGGTGAAATAATACGGAGATTTGGCCACGACAGAGGAGCTGTCGAAGGGGATTTGGTGGCCCATTTCGTGATGATGTTCAGCTACAGCAGAGTTTGAAATGAAAGCAGGTCCGTTTAAAAACAACGTTTGTGTTCACCCAGACGAGTGTTTATCGATCGATCTATTTCACCGATGTATACTGCCCCACACGAGCATGGAATGGAATAAACACCTTTAGATTAAAGAGGATTTTGTGAGATTTGGATAGTGGTTTGTAGACTCGAACTTTCGCCCATCTGGCAACCCTGCATCAACATTTCCACAAAATAAATCATTTACATAAAATTCCAGGAACGTATGCAAAATTTCATCACAATTATAAAATAATCCCATTAAATGCCTCCTACCCTTCTTTTACCTTAAAATTTCGGGAGGCCAATTATTATTTCTTCGTACCTATTACTCATTTAGAATTTGTGCATCATTGTGACAAGTTGAATAAAAAGTGAAGTTTTGAAAGTGTGTTCGTTAGAAAAAGTTGAAATTTTTTTTGTCCCATCCTTGAAAAAGCCCCTTATAAGTGTGGGCGAAACGTCGGAAAACTTTGTTTATATCCCGGTTTAGGTATATAAATAAATTAATTCGAAAAAATGACGCGGTCCAAATCCGGAACAAGCAGATTCAGCTATGACTCACATTGGGAGTTAACTCTATCAACAACTGAAAACATTTATCAGAGCACGGTGTCTTTTGCATAACGCGTGCTGTTCCAATGCTTTCCAAAGAGTAGTTCACAGTAGAGACTGAAGAGTGTGGATGAATGAATACATCCTTGACGCACCAATTACATGCTGTATTTTTATTACGTATGAAATTAATGCTATATTTGTTAAGTTCTTAATTTTCTTCAGTTTAGGAATACTTTATACATTTTTTACTTCATCACCTAATTTATCTGTTCCTTTTAAAAGATCACTAAATCTGCATATAGCTCCGCTTTCGGTCGTAGCGATATGCGGTAGAGAGAAGTTACTGGCTTGTAAATGATGACTCGTGTGTGTGCGTTGTATGTGTTGTGTGTGTATCCGTATACTGTATTTGTTGTGGAGGCATTCTCTGACATCTCATCTCATCTGCTTATCACCGACAACTTGTCACCTGTCATCAGCCATTACTAAACGGTTCCCTCATTATGAACACGACTTGTTTAGCGTTGGAAGTGTGAATGGAGTTCTCTCGTTCGATACGAATGGGCACTAGGCGATGAGAAATATCAAACAGATATCTGTGTAACGAAGTTTCACTACGTATTTACCTGATGACGGTGTAAGATATCGATAATGTCTGATAGAAGATGATGAGATTACGGATTCATCGTCGATTTAAAGGAACTTAAATAAACATATGAAAATGTTGTACACATTTTTGATAACAATGATTTCTACTCGTTATTGGTACGCCCTTTAATTGAAATGCAATTTCGTTCATATCGCTTTTATTTATTAAAAAAGTAGAAACGATGAGCAAAATTGAATAGTTTTTTTTATTTATAAATAATATATTTCCACATTTGATGAATTTGGTGAAGGAGCTGGTATTAATGGAAGGTAATTAACGTTATTTTCATTTTATCATGTAATCATTTGAAAGTGGGGTGGAAGTAAATGAGAGTAAATGTTAATTAACCCACTTCGAAAGATGGAGGACTTAATTCAGCTCTCTATACAGTCTATTTAACTTGAAAGTATATGAAAAACTTTCTTATTATTCTCCATAAAAAGAGATTATAAAAATGTATGTACTTATTTGGTTATTTGAAATCTCGAACTGAAATAATTCAAGGTAAGGTAACTACACTTGTTTACAGTGTGTTCACTTAAGTTACAATCATATGGAAAAATTTGTCTTAATAATATTAAGAAAAAAAAGTTATTTTTCATAATACCATAAAATGAACACATCATATGCTAGTACTGTCATTTCTATGCGAAATTTGCCAAAAAATGGTTTTTACTTGTATAAAAATAAATATACTTTAGTAAAAACAAGATTAATTTTGATTGAAAATTGCATCCAATTATGCCATTATATCACTAGAAAGTGTAAAGTTAATAAATTTCAAAAACAAAAACTCCAAATAAACAATCAAAAATCAAATAAAAAAAACTTATATGTTCTGTAAAGTAAACGTTTAACATAGCAATATAAATAGCTTTATTAATTAATGTGTAATAAATAATAATTTCTTATGCTTGCCACCAACTTGACACACAGTTTTATAGTAGGTACATTCAAAACTTTTGTTTTTAATACCCAGTTGAATTCTTTTTTAATGTTAAGTGTCTTTATTTTAATTCTGTATTGATGTCAGTTAATTTATTTCTCGTACATCAGATCAAAGATATTTTTGAATAAACAATAAGAAATACGGTTTAATTAAAATTTAAAAAAATTAAAAATAACTATAAATAGACTTCCGGCAATCAATTAGGTCCTGTACGCCACTGCAATTTCTTATGAGTTTAACAACCATTGTTTCAACAATACGGATTATGATTCTTATATTTGTGGCTATTAAAGAAACAAGTCCAATGAATAATTCTACATCTTTTAGTAGATTACCGTCAATGAATTGCATATCAGATGATCCTGATGACATTAAAAGATGTGAATCATACACACCAAGAATCAATATGTGACAAACGATTTGATTCGCTACCACAGGTATGGAAACATGAATGGAGGAAGCAATGTCCAAATTCTTGTCCACAAGAAAGATATAAGTTTATTATGTACAAGTTTGTGTGTCGCAAGTCACTTTTTTGGGGAATGGTTCGTACCTTCTAATATTATGGTTCGTGTACAAAACTCACCATTTGGAATTTGAATATGGATATAGAGCATAGAGGTTACAGAAGACCCAGTTTAACTATTGGGGCATGTGAACATTCTGACTCATATAGTAATTTGTGGGACATTTGTGAATTGTATTGTTATAAGGCAAACAGGACAGAAACGCTTTCCATTTTTTGAAGTAAAAGCTAGGGAATAAAATGCATAACATTAAATTTCTGCTTCGATCTTGAAATACTCATCCAATTCAATCCTCTGTGTAAAAAACAAGGACCAGGTAATATATTAAGAGTTTTTTCTTTTATAGATAACCAATAATAAATAAGAAATAAACCAATATAACTTCCAGGTAATATACAATACCCGCACAAAATTTGCTTTTCGTTCTAATAAATAATCCAATTCTCTCTTTGCGATATATTAAACTGCAGACTTGACATACGTCAGAAATTAAAAAGAATACCAGACAACAAGGCAACTTGGCATTAAATTTTCATATTATCAACGAAATTAGACTCATAGAAGGATACACATTAAGCAAAACATGTCCCTTGTTTAAATCAAATTGTTATTATAATAAACATAGTTGTCTTCTAAACGTTGTTTGTGGGATTTTGTTGATTACTTTTATGTTTTTTTGGGCAATCACACCACAATCGAAATAAAACGACGTATATTGAAGGAAAACCAAACGTTTCAAAGTCTATTCTCACTTCGTTGTCAATGGCTTTATATTTATATTGACAACGAAGTCAGAATAGACTTTGAAACGTTTGGTTTTCCTTCAATATACGTCGTTTTATTTTTATTGTGGTGTTATTGCTCAAAAAAACATAAAATTAATAATGATAGTGCGTTTACCTCTCAATGTAGGCATTGATGTATTACATAGCTACAGTCGGAACTTTTTTATCTTCTAAATAACATAATTGAATTAAAGACAAGTGGTCAAGAGTCTAAACCGCACGGCTGCAAATCAAATTATGCCTTTTTTAATATTATGTCATTATTAATTAATTTACGTAATATTTTCAATTCACATAAAATGATTAAAACTCATTTTAATATTACATAGAATAAGAACTTAGAAACTTGAAATTGCTCCTACCGTTGAGTATATAGCTATATAATTTATTGTTCTGTATAAATGTTATGTGTTTGTAATGATGTCGCTAAGAACAAAACCAACTTTTCTTTGACATCTTATCTTCAAATACTTATTCAGATTAACAAAACTATTTACAAACACCTACTCAATATCTAAACTTAAATTTCGTTGCAGATATATTTAAATTAGGAATTAAATTAGGGTTAAAACTTGAGTCGTAACAAAATAGTGACAACTGTTTTAATTCATCTGGGATTTTCTCTCCTCGCAATGGTTTCTGAAAAATACAGATAAGTTAAGTACTTGAATATCAAGGTGTAGTATCTAAGGGCAGTTTGTGGAAACTGCCCGGAACACTAGTTGCCCTCTTATAGAAAAAACTCTCCCGCAGGATTAACTGTGAGAAAGTAGGTCTACAGATTTATCAACTAGTATTCCAGTATAATATGTTGTGTATTTTGTGTTGTACTTATCTGTTTTTTTTGTGACGTTTCGATTCCTTATCGGGATTCGTTGTCGAACAATGTTTGTTTGAATGTTTTGCACTATATTCGCTTGACTTTTGGTAATGTCAATTGACTGATTAATTGACTTTAACATCCAAATAATCATTTACCTCCTCAATCATTTAGAAACTACTTATTTTAATTCACTTGATAATTATATCCATTACTAATAGTGACAAACAGAAAGAAAATTAGAGACAGTGAGATAACAAGAGAAGGGAAGAATATTTCGCAAGAAGCTTTCGGTTCCGTCATTCTGTCTCAAATGTTTGCCATTTGCCATAGCTCTTTCGCGAAATGTTTGTTTTCATTATTTCTATGTCGTAATCCCTACATATTGTTTCGTACTGGGTATAAACAGCTGATTTTGATAAATTCCGAGAAAAAATCTGATGGGATAAGATCGGGCCACCGAGGGGGCTATTCTGGTAATAAGAATTATAGAATCGTGCATAGTGAGGAGGTGCTCCATCCTGCTGAAACTAGTAATTCAAATGCAAGTATCCGTACTCTGCAACAGTAAGAATAATTTGTCTGTTTTTAGTTCAAAATATTTTTGTTACGTTAACCTACTGCCTAGGAAAATTGGCTTCGACTAAATACCAATTGCACTATAGATTAATGAGATGAATTGAGAATTAGGCTAGTTAGAAATGTGAACAAATCGTGGAAATAAGTTTAAAAAATTTTAGTAAGTAAACTTTTTTAACAGATTTGTTTCACCATGTATAAAATGCATGAAGCTATTCGCCCGCCCCTTACGTTCGGTTTGTGACTGTCGTTATACTTGAAATGCGTAATTAATGCACAGAAACATTTAAATTACATAAAGCACTGAATAAATTATTATATACACGTATCTACACAACATACATAATAAAAACATTGTTAGTGGACCCTTATATAATTCATGGAGACAAATATAATTAAATATTAATTCGAATAAATATTTGATGCATTCAAGAACGGTAATGACGTCACTAGTCCCTATGAACGTACGTGATGTAGGGGCGAAAAGTAAATAAGGGGTAGATCCTTTGAAGATTTCTCTTGCCGGGAATGAATTTTTCATGTGCTCGAATGAGTTTCACAACTACTTATTTTTTTATCCGTTCATCAAAAACGTGCTTATTATGTGTGTGTGGCTTCAGGTGAGGACTCTCGGCGGTTTTTTTTTATTCTGAATTGTATATTTCTGCAAGGTAAGTATAGTGACAGATGTATTTCTCTTCAAGAGCGCTTTCGAAAGTAATTTGAAATAAGCTGTATACGAAAACAAGGAAATCGTTTGCTAGGTAAAGCACAACCGCCTAAGAATTGGAGATATTCTGAGTTCAAGCAGGAACAATACTATCAGATTACCAAAAAAAAAAACAAATAGAATATGTAAAGAGTAGTTATGATAAACTATAAGAGATTTTAGAAAAAAAAAGAGTAGTTATGATAAACTATATCAGGTTTTAGAAAAAATCACTAGGTGCTAAATCAGAACTATACGGTGGATGACTCAATCAGTTCTATGTTTTGAACCATGAACAATAATCCGTGGTGTTCAAATACTTCTAGTAAATAAACATACTGGTTCACCAAACGTTCTTCTTATGGTAAATCTGTGACATATCAAGTTTCTCTGAAACAAACAAGATATATTGGATAAGAATCATTTTAGAAGTACCATGTTGTCTACTAGATGAAATGCATATACAGTGAGGACGCATGGGTTGGAACAAATTCATTTAAAATTCAGGTGTTGTTTTTTTGGAAAAACGCTCGGACGCGTCGGGTTTTTTTTTGGACTGCGGTTTTTGTGATGATAAATTCATTTATACGGATTAGGCCAGAAATAAGTTGCGACCATCAACTTCATTTTTCAAATGGAAACATTTGTTTTTTATTTTATTTTTGAATTCTGCATTGAATCTAAGTATTTTTCATGTACGATGTCCTAAACCAACAAATTAACAGTTATTAAAAAAATACATTTATTTCAAAATTGAAGAAAAATAAAACATTTTTACAAAAAATATAACCGACTTCTACCTACAACTAAAAAGCTAAAAATAATTATAACAAACTACAACTCTAGCAAATAAATAACACATTCAATGTTGTAAGGTACCTACCCAGGAAGTAAAAAATGTAAACATTAAAAGGTGCTCATTCTATACAAATTAATTACCTACCAATCTAGTATATGTTTGAAGTCGGTGCCAAGCAACAATCAAGTTTGATGAATTAGTAGATAAGTACGCAATGAAGGATTTTAGATTTGATTTGCACCGACTTCAAAAATATACTAGATTGGTAGGTAATTAATTTGTATAGAATGAGCACCTTTTAATGTTTACATTTTTTACTTCCTGGGTAGGTACCTTACAACATTGAATGTGTTATTTATTTGCTAGAGTTGTAGTTTGTTATAATTATTTTTAGCTTTTTAGTTGTAGGTAGAAGTCGGTTATATTTTTTGTAAAAATGTTTTATTTTCAACTTTTTAGTTTTTTTTTAACTCAGGTAGTTTTCATTCTTTATTTTTTATTTTGTATGTATAACCTTAATAGACAGAACCAGGTAACATCGAAAGCCTCAATATAGCATAATGATACTTTATCATTTAAATTGACAGGTAAATCTTTACGAACAAAATGTACTAGTACGCGTTGACTTAATAAGCCCAAAATATATTTATGCCTTATGGACTACGCCATGTAACCTTTTTTCAACTTTTTTTGACAACCCTGTATAACTAGATAATTCCACTCCAACCTATGTACCAACCAGCCTCTACATACGACTGCCCACGGACAAGCATAAATTTGTTAGCTGCCTTCTGTAAACTATAGGACGGAGTAGAATCCATCGTATATTTACGGAGTCAAATCCGTGCTATATTTCAACCATAATATATAACTCCTTGTGGGCTAACCCATTAATTATTTCCTTTTTAATATTTTATGTTATCGCCCTGTGTAACATTAATTCCTCTCCACACTTTATTCAACTTCTTATGGGCTATATACTGTATAAATATAATTCAACTCCAGCATATATTTCAACCATCCTGTAGGTATATGATTTGCTTATGTTCACATCATATAACAGTTTTTTAATAACCCTATATAGTTTTAATTTCACATTTTTTTCAACATTTTTATACCACCAAACGTCCAGTCCACCCTATATTCCAACCATCCTGTATATACGGCTGCCTATGGACCACTATCATTCTAGTCCGTCCTATATTTCAATCTTCATATAAATGAAACTCCTTCTAAAACTTTACTTTGTGATTTTGTTTGCTATAACTAAACACCCTGTCTATAAGCCACCAAGTAACAGTTTAAAGTTTGACATGTGTTGTCACTGAATTTTCTATTAGGCCGGGAGAATGTAACAACCAAAAGTACCGTCTTCGCAAAATGGAAAAATTTGCATTAAAATAGGTATTTACCTGGTATACAAACAAAACGAGCTTGGTACTCATTAATTTAAGGAGCCGAAAATACTATGCTTTACTACCTATAAGCTTGAGATGTACATAGAAAATTTTCAAATTCGCACTTAAAACTTCCAGTGCCTAAAATTACCGCACTATTACGTTGGAATTAAAATATTTATGAGGAAATGTCCGTTATGTCATTTCGATGAAGTTTTTGATAAGAATTTTGGATTTTTTGGCGATTTTCTGGAAAACTGCAAGTTGCACGTAGCAGAAAAGTATATGAGATCACCTAAGGATCTTCCTTAATAGATTAAACGTTAAAAAACTATACACATACATAAGGAGTTATCGAAAAATTGACTAAAATATTAGGGATATTGGTCGATTTCCATGCACGCATGTGTTCATTCACAAATTTTATCACTTTACCAATATAATTCTTTTCCAAAATTTGAAGTTTCACCAATCCGGATATATACTCTATTAAACAAGACCATATTCGTTCAATACGGTGCACCACAGGAGAAGAAATCAGGTAACATACATACAAAAAAAAAGCGAAAAAAAAATACGCGACGAATTGATAACCTCCTCCTTTTTGTAAGTCGGTTAAAAATCAAATTAAATGTTCAAATTGTTGACCATTTACTTCCTGACGATAACTAAGACGGTTTTCAAATTCTCGTAACACTTCATTTAACGTTTGTGGCAGGATTCGTTGTATTTCGGCCCTAATTCTATTCTTTAATTCCTCGATATTTTCCGGTTTAATGAAATAGACTTTCGATTTCACGTAACCCCAAAGATAAAAATCTAACGGGCTTAAATCTGGAGACCTAGCTGGCCATTCGATATTACGTCTCCTTCCGATCCCTCTATTTGGGAAAATGCTGTCAAGATAATCTCGCACTGTTCGCGAATAGTGCGGGGTCGCTCCATCCTGTTGAAACCATAGCGAATCTGCCAGTATATTGGGGTTTTCACCATTCGGATAAAGTTCTGGTTAAACAGGGTATTATGTCATTTTGTAATAGGTCTAAATACTTTTCCGGCCCATACGTTAACTTCCTTGGATAACTGTGGATGACTTTCCATAATCCAATATGGGTTTTCTTATGCCCAATATCGAAAATTTTGCCTGTTGACTAAACCATTTAAACAAAATGGTGCCTCGTCGGAAAAAACTATCTTACTTCAGAAGTGCGGGTTGGCATTGCATCTATCCATCATTATTTCGCTAAATTCTACTCTCAGGGTAAAATCATCTTCAGTAAGTTCCTGAACTAAATGAACTGTTTATGGTGCCCTTTATTTCTATTCATTTGAAAACAGAAGATTTACTTATTGACTGTTCTACGGCTATTTGTCTAGTGGATTTGTGAGGATTTTCTTGTAAATCAAGCAAAATATGTTTGGTTTTGTAATTCTCTCTTACGTGACCAAATTCTAGAAAGCTTTTTTCTATTTTACTAACTACCGATCTGGTAATAGGCCGCTCCAGGTACTTCACATTAAACAATTCGCATTCTGCTTGTGTTCGAGCTATATAATAATAGTTTATTCAGTTTTAGCAAATAAACAATTTTATCTATTGGAACCAAAAGTCAGGTATATTTATTTGTTTATATAATAATAGTTTATTCAGTTTTAGCAAAGAAACAATTTTATCTAAGTATCCATTCAAGACCTTTTGTACACCATCGTCTTTATTTATTCATTAATTTATAGTATCTATAGCAGTGGCCCCGATACTCTTCCTTGGGGAACTCCTGCATTTACAGATAGATTTTCGTTATATACATTTTTATTTTACTATATGTATTGATGGTGGAATTATTACCAAGACTAAAATCTACATACGTTAACTGTTTCTGACAAACATAAAATTTTAACATTACGTTACAAAAAATTAATATTGTGGTTACATATATCCATACTTTTTAATTGAGCCTCCTACGTTTATTATAATCTACGAGAAATCTGAACAGTTCTCTAACAGGACATCTTCACAATAATAACGAAACAGAACAGACACGAGAAAGAATATTTTTTGTTCTGAAGAATTCACGTAATTATTACATGGTCTATATTCTTCACGCTTAGCTGGTCGCATTGTAATATAAAACATATTTACATTCGGAGAACAATATATGTGATGATGGAAAAGATGTTGAAACGTTTATAATGTTCAGTTGTTCCATTTGCTGATAAATATATGCGATAGTGAAGAGTTACGTATAGGACGTCTAAGCATAAATGTTTTTACAATGAGTTTTGTATGCTTTAGTTGTTGGTTTTTGCCAACTACAGAATGGAAATGAAGTGTTTGATGTAGCTCCTAATAATAACTACTACTTTACAATTATTTGTATTCGTTATTGAGAAAAATTAATAGATTTAAACATATAGTTTTTTAAAATAACTTGTACAGAGTTCCATGCTCTTTATTAATCTATGAGTATATCAGTGTTATATTTCCATATAAAACGATGTTGGAGTTTATTTTAAACTCTCTAAAATATATGCAACAAGCTCAAAAACAACTTATTCCTATAAAAGAAATTTAAATTTTTTTTTAACCGACTTCATCTGCAATTTTTTTTATGTATGACGATTATTCAAAATCGGCTTGGGCAATTTTGACGATTTAAACTACATTATATTAAGGAACATTACAGAAAGGTTCCATATAATTGTTTATAACATGCGATTTACGATTTTCCAGAAAATTAGAAAAAAAGTAAATAACGGACTAGATTTTAGTGAATTTTGAATGAATCTTCACTGTTTTTTCTAAAACCGCTCAAGAAATTTGAATACTATAAATTGTATTCTACAAATATATGTTCCAGCTTAATTTCGTATATTTTTTTATAACATAAAACATTTTTCTGAAAATCGGAAACATATATGCACAAGAACTGTAAACATCATGGTAAATGTCAAATTTTAACCATAAATATCTATATATAAATAGGCAAAGACAAAACGATTAGGTACCATTTTCTCATCTGTCTCTCAACCGATTTTCTTCATTTTTATTTGGTTTAGTAGCTACTGACGACCTTCAGTGCAGAATGCTAATATTAATTTATAATATTGTTTCATTCATTAAATAAAATATAATAAAGTTCATTATTTACGTCCATAATGTCAACGCCAAACAACTAAAAGTGTCGCCGTCGCCAGACTCAAAGCATTGAGTAATTATATATAGAGGGACCAATGCTGTTATATACTTAGAGCATGTACTTCTGGAAGTGGCATGCAAGCGTTGTTATTGTTTGGTGGTAAAGCAATCGTTGTATATTATAATTATACAGGGCGATTCTAGATATGTTAGAAATCATTTTTTTCTTGGGTGGCACATAAGCAGTTGCTTATATAGGGTGTTTAAAATATAAAGTAGAGTGCAATTATAATTAATAAAATAATTATATATGGAAGCCCATTAGCGGTTTAATTTACAGGGTTCTTGGAATCGAAGGCGCAGTAGAATTACAGTTATACAGGGTGGTGCAAAAACTTTTATACAGAGATGTATATACAGGGTGGCGGAAATGGAAATGCAACATTTCGTAACCCATAAGCAGTTGTATATATAGGGAAGATGAAATATAGGGTGAGAGGAATTATATATATACAGGATGATGATAAACAATGTTAGAAAAGGAAATGATTTATAGAGTAGCCCACGAAGATTTCCATATATATGATGATTGAAATATAGGTCGGAGTAGAATTATAGTTACAGAAGATAGTTAAAAATTTCATAAACAAAAAGAGTAAATACCGTGGCTCATAGGCAGTGGCATATACAGAATGATTTACCGGGTGGTTCAAAAATGTTAAAAATTATTATGCGTGGTCCATGAGCAGTTGCATATACAGGGTGGTGAAAATATATAATGAGATGGAATTATTGTAATGAGGATTTTAATAAATGTTAGAGAATTTAGTGCAATTATAGCTATACAGGTAGGTTAGAAAAAATAAATATGTCGGGTAGCCCATTAGCGGTTGAATTGTTGTCATATTAAATTAAGAATTATGAATTTGAACACAAATAAAGTCCTATGAATTATATCTGAAAAAAACTTGAATTTCGTTACTTATTTGTAGAAGCGAGATGTAAGACCGACATCTAGGATTTTCGAGGAAACTATCACGCAGAGGTTCCGAATCTGGAACCGATCCGTGTAATTGCTGTACTCCCTAAAGTCCTAGGATAGAATGTCACGATAAATATTTCAGGTTACTTAACCTGCCAGAGATATTGACACAATTGGTCGAATTTCGACCACTGAGCGACAGCTAGTCTAGTTTAAATGTTAAGGTATGCCATATCATGGCAGGGTCTTTGTAATGGTTTTCATTTTAATTCGTTTGAAGTAAGTTTTTTTTAGAGACGAAGTTAAGTTAGGGGTCTTATAGTTGCGTGAAATGGCAGAAAATATTGCGTTAGTTTATCTAAAAGAAAATTTGGTTTGTCCGCGAACTCATCTATACGGCATACGATTGTAGGTGAGTGCGGGCGTGCATGTAATATTAGGTGGTAAATAAGCAGTTGTGGGTGGTTGAAATATAAATTGGAATTAAATTAGTTATACAGGGTGGTTCTAAAAATATTGTATTGGGTGGCACATAAGTAGTTGCGTATACTAGGTGGTTGAAATAAGAATGGAGCAAAACTGTACATATTTTAAAGCCATTGCCAACGAAGTCAGAATCGACTTTGAAACGTTTGGTTTTTCTTTCAATATATAGCTGTTTATTTCAATTGTGGTGTTATTTCTCAAGAAAACATTAAAATAATCAAGAATATGCCACAAATAACATTTAGAATAGATAGGCTTATATCTCTATTGCCAATAATCTCAAAATTCTCAAATTCTGATTGAAAGACAAAATGATTGACTGCTTGGAGGTATATAATATCTGTATACCAAACCAATTTGGTTTTTGTAACAAAAAGAGCACAACCTTGGCTATTAATCAACTAAGGGAATTTGTGGCATAGGGCGTTGAAAATAAGCATAATGTACCTTTTGAGTTGTAAAAATCACCTATAACTTTTATATATCTATAAAAGCTGTTTCCTGATTAAAATTACTACAATTTTTTTAGAGATAACATCGATTCTTGGATACATCGACTTTTTCGGGCCCGATATTTTTGACATCGACATTTAGTTTGTAAAACATCTATACATCGAACCATCTATATTTTTCTTCAAGATATTAACGTCATCCCTAATAACTGTAACACGTATGGCCAGAGCCATATTACTTCAAACAATACGATACCTACTTCGAGCTGAACAAAAAATGAAAGCAACAAAAATAATTTATACCAGATTTTTATCGAAATCTTTGGCTTGTTTACATCATATTTATTTAAAACAACAAAATATTAAACTAAAGACTTTTCAGATGTTATCGCTATGTACGTTTTCTTTTCTACGCATAATTTAAATATAATTATGCTTTAAATTATTTACACTCAACACATTCGAAATCGTGGTCGTCCACGTGTGTGTCTACCGTGTGTGAAACAGTCGAATTATTACTAGACGATGTATTTTATATCAACGATATTAATTAAATATGTATCGGAACATTTTTCGGCACCTTGGCCCTTCTTATAAATATTTATACAGCAACAGTATAAGGCTTTTGTTATTCATTTGAATGATGTTAAAATAAACTGGATTTTCATATTCGACGAATATAAAACTCGTTCATGTGAGGTTAACTGCCAGAGACCATTTTGTTTTATTTATGAGGACAAACCGATAATCATCTCGACATAGAATTGTATTATAATGGACACAAATGTTTTGTTTTAGCGTTTCTTTTTATTATTCTTTCACAGAAATCAGAGTTATTGTGGCAGGGCGGCCTTGAAGTTGAAATTTGTTTCAGATATTTGGAATATTTTTTTGCGTAACACACTTTTTGAAATAATTTATCACATTTTTTTAACTACCTCTAAATTCAAATACAGGATCGATAAAAATAAACAAATGTGCACCTACGTACGACCTGTAGAGTTACGTGGAAATACATATCTATTATATTAGATGGATAAAATAAACCACAATTTTCAGTTAAAACACAACAAGAAGTCATGGAATTATGCACTATTAGCCCCACCTAGTTAATGTAACAGTCAATCAATGAAGGACCTCACAAAAATTGAGTTTAAGTAAAATAAAATTACGAGACTATATCGATTTCGACGTTTACAATTACGTAATATCTACAATTTGCTATTTAAAGCACAATCAAAGCTATAATATAACACATATTTTCTTTTCTTGTTGTTCATTTATTGTTAACGTACGTACAGTTTAACGTATATTAAAGGTACAACTGGCAGAATAGGAAGCGTCCTACGTAAGCACCAAGATCGGGACGACATACAAACCACAGACCGGATACAAATATTGCTAAGACTCCCAAAGGACCAAACGCCATAGGAAATCATAGAGTTTACAGCATATATTGTATGGACTTCCCCAAATCATACATGGGTCAAACAAACAAACATGTATTTGCTTGTAGGGATGAACATAAAGTACACAAACCACCTCCACGCTATCAGGCATGAACAAGAAACAGGGCATAAAGTAGATCTTAATAGTTGCAAAGAACTAGTCAACATCGACACCTATCCGACGTTATTAAAATTATCACCTTTTTGGAAAACAGTAATCCCATATCAAAACAATAATACCACAAAACTTCCAATAAACCTGAATAATCCGAGTAAGGATATTATCGACAATATCCATAAATAACTTAATTACAGCGTAAGTAACCATAATTATACTAAACCAGTAAACAAGGCGAAATACTCGAGAGATTAAATATTACTGAGGACTTAAGACGAACCCATGTAGACCGAAAATTAGCCGCCATCAACCATATTTATGTCTATACATACCAAGTATACTTGTTCTCGGTTTACTAACATCCTGTATATTTCTATTGGGGATACTTACAGCCTATATACTCACATCAAATATATTTTCACACTGTTAACTGTACACTAAGCTACTCTTTAACTTAAAGTCTCTTCAGCTAAAAAAAAATATCGGTCTCAGTCAATGAAGATATTATGTAACATATACATAAATTAAGCCCAATTAAGAACCTCCTCAGCTTTTGAGACCTCTTAAAACTTATCTTATATAGTAAGACAATCGACTTTTAATTGACACATTAACAACAGTTACTACCCTTAATATAAATTGTAGTTACATCGGAAACCAGAAAACTATTCCGATTATTTAACAAAAATCATCAAATTCGGTTTTAAAGTTTTTTCATCGTTTGTCTAAACAACTGAACAGGAAACTACAATTTTATATTATTGTATAGATTATAGTCACATTTAAGTAAAAACTCATTTTTATAAAGAACTGATAACTACTATTGTGTTACTAAAATTTTTTAAGCCATTGAAAAATTCCTATGTGCATATTAAGTAATTCTGATTTAATATAACTTCATGTTGATTCAGCTGACAGTTTTTTTTTTTGTTGCAGGCCAAGTTATTGGAATCTTCACACGCATGGCTTGGCGCTTCCACCTCTTCAATAGCCGGTAAGTGTCTCGTCGTCCCGAAGAATTACACGACAGACATTCTGACTGAACCATCGACACCACCAAAAAGTAATTTTCATCTTTATTTTATTTGTTAGTTACAGCTCTGAATTGTTGTAAAACTGTTCAAGTCTGTGATATATATTATGTGAATTGTTTACACAAATCAGTATTTATTGAAATCAAGTTGAATGAATCGTTTGAACAAGTGAAGATGTATTATTCCAAATCTCAGATTTGTCTGTTGAGGGATAATCCTTTACTTTTGTTAATTACGTAAAAAACAAACATTTAGTCCTAAATCTAAAAGGGATAGACAACATTTTCTCTTCTTGTCGTATTCTATATACAAATGCTTTTTTTCATGAATTTACCATTTTATTTATAACTCACTCAAAAACAGAAGCAAGTTCTCACTCAGTCATCAATTATCTATTGAATGCGTTGCACTTCTTTGATCTGAACGTTGGGAACATTATTTTCTATTTCTTCCTCCTTGATTAAACTAAACCTATT
This sequence comes from Octodonta nipae, assembly GCA_034190945.1. Classification (NCBI taxonomy): domain Eukaryota; kingdom Metazoa; phylum Arthropoda; class Insecta; order Coleoptera; family Chrysomelidae; genus Octodonta; species Octodonta nipae. Next base: position 36,369,738 of record CM067216.1, on the reverse strand, counting down.
TGACGCGAGTTGTTAAATTCTTCTATGATATTATGGCACACTGTAATTTCTAGGTTACATTTACAAGAAAATGCTTCAGGTTGGCTATACCTATCAAAGAGAATCGAGTATAGATCTATTCTAGATTTCATATATTCTCACGTCAACAATGTGTAATGTCATCGAGTTGTTACCTATGTGCTTACTAGATATCACAGTGCATTTTTATATTATCTTTGCATCTAACCATTTTCCAAGGTTTGTTATCCCTTCTTTCTTCTCTTTGGAGTTTTAGAGTACCTGATTTCTGTAATTCACGTAACACGGTAATCCTTATAAAATAATATGCTACTAAATTCTTTATTGATCAACATAAATTTACAATAATATTACTGCTTACATGGTACTCCAGAGCTTAGGCTGCGGAGAGATTTTCTATTAATTCATAAAGAAATAAACAAATAATAAAAAAGTTCATATTTAAAAGATTGTCAAAAACTTTAAAAGTATAAATAAGGAACATTGATTAAATTATACAGAAAGAAAATACTAAAAACTAAACAGCACCTCATTTTCAACTCACGAAACATAGTGGTTAAAACTATTGTCATAGTTATTCCCGCCGTTTTCCCGTGCTTGCTTGAATTTCTTCACCTTGACATTCAGAGCACTGGGTAGAAATCATATTGCGTCAACACTAAGCCAGTTCTGAGCTCACCATTGAATGGCGCCCAAAGAAAACATGAGATGCCCTTGGGAGCGTACTCCGAGTCTCGCAGCATGGTGGTTCCGCGGGTGGTCAAAACTCGGGAATATCCGGATATCATTGCAACTGCCGTGCTCTTCTCGTTCCCAACTACATCACCCCTGTTAGAGGACACTATAGAACTCGAACGCTTATGCAGAAAAGGAAAACTCTTCCCAGATCTACCGACGGCGCACTATGGCATTTTAGCTGTCCTGAGATATGATCTTTTGCGTTTCCTAAATAAGGAATTTGTTTTGTACTTATAGCGAAATCCTCAACCAGAATTCCGGGTCGAACGGAACAAATAATTCATGGGCAGCTAGAAAGAAATCCTGGAAGCTTCGTTGGAATGGTAAAGCCCGTACATTCTGCTCGTGACTATTTAGTTTGACGGGTTATATTTAAAACCGGACGAGAAATACCTATAAGAGTCCTGAATATGTCCAACAACGACATATGAATTGCCATTGGTAAAGAAATAGGTTGTTTCGAACCAGTAGACACCATCATCAATTACGAAGAAGCGTACCAAACATCGGTGACAGGGCTCATTCACAAGTTTCTAACACAGTTTACGGATCATTCGTCTCACTTGACATCAGAGGAACAGCAGAAAGCTAATCGATTTACCGCAAATGTCCAGATGGTACTGCCGGTCGTACAAGCATCATACAACACGGAATAGATGCTGGGAAGGCTTAATCCATCAGAATACCAGCTAGGTAAGTAACATTGGAGCAACAACAGGCAGTCGAGGAAAACATCGAGAACAGGTTACAAATTAGAGTTATTGAGAGATCCGTCAGCCCATGGTCTGCTCCCGTTGTGTTAGTTAAGAAAAATGATAAAACCATCCGATTTTGCGTGGATTAAAGAAAATTGAACAATGTTACGAAGAAAGACAACTAATATCTTGAGAAAAAATAAAGATATCGAAACAATTTTTTTAAACAGAACCTTAGGTTTTGTAGATTAAGGAAAAATGATTTTGTCATGATCCTCTATTATAGAGTAGAATTATGCGAACCGACCTAAAGAGGACAGATGTGATTCTGCCGAAACGTCGTCATTTTGCCATCGATCCCGGCAGCCAACTAACATATATATATATATATATATATATATATATATATATATGTTCAGTTACCTAGTGACTCTTGGGGAGTAGGCAGATTGAGGCCCCGAGTTCGATCTAGATCTAGAAACTGTTACAATTAGTTTACACATTATATATTGTATTGTATTGTTATTATAAATATACTGTACATAGTATTATGACTAACGTAAAAGGAATGCTCTACGAATCATTATCTTCCCGACGATTTTTATGATGTTAATGTAAACATCGGGAACTTGAATGATTGCGCTTCGGTTTTGGGTTAGACAGATATATTCTCTTAGGGAGACAGAATAAGTTGAAGTTAGTTGATATATATGTGCTGTATGGAAAGGTTGTCTACTAAAAGTTATATTAAAAGCTTATTTTGGAATTGGTTGTGATAATTGAACCTATCTCACATATATCTTACATATCAGCGGTGGGATAGGTATCAGTGGCCCTTTTTTTAAGTGTCAGTAGTGTTAACGTTTGTTTTGTTTCTCTCATTATGGGTAACAAAAATAAAAAAAGAAAATCTGCGAAAAGTTCGAGAAGTCATAAACGGGCGAGGTCATCCAGTGGTTCAAGCAGTATGTGTTCTAATAGTTCATGTGAATCGATGAATGAAACGAAGCGAGAATTAAAACGTTTGAAAAGAGAACTTTGTGAATTAAAACAAAGATCTACAAATAGGGTAGTTCGTGCGAGTGATGAATACCTAGTGCCTGTTTTTGATCCATCCAAAGATGATTCATCTATTGAGGATTGGCTGGCGAAAGTTGACAGGTTGGCCGAACGATACAGTTGGGATGACAATACCATTATGCGATTAATTTCTGGACGCTTGCGGGGCAATGCACGTCAATGGTATGATGAGAACGCTAAGTACGACTACAGTTGGGTCGAAACAAAAGCATCGATGTCGCACCAATTCCGTAAGTCTGTTCCTTTTTCTAAATTACTTAAAGAAGCAGCAAACTACGAAACCACACCTGGTCAAAATTTAGGTGACTACTGCTTTCAAAAATTATCTAAATTAAGAGCATTAAATTTGGAAATTCCTGATAAATATTTAGTGGGTGCTGTTGTTGGTGGCATCACCGACGAAACCATCGCACGTACTGTAAGATCAGCGCAACATACAAACGCTAATGATTTATATGCGTATTTAAACACTATTGGATATATGCCTGAGAGTAGTAAAACTGTCACTTCGAATAAAGTAATTAATTCTAAAATTATGTCTAGTGATAATTATAGATCTTATCACAACAATGACCTGCAAAGTGGATATTATCAAAGTAAAGAGAAATTACGGTTCAACCAATCAAAATTGCTAAATTGTTTTAATTGTGGGTTGAAAGGACATATTTTTAAAGATTGTAAAAAACCGCGTGTTGAATGTTTTAATTGCAGAAGGTTAGGTCATTTTAAGAACAAATGTCCATTTCCTAAGAAAGAAGTTCAACAAGTGGATGCTCTGATCAGTAATACGCAGTTAAATAGTTTCTTACAGCCGGCTCGAGTAAATGGCAAGAAAATAAATAGTTTAATAGACTCAGGCAGTTCAAACACACTTATAAGAAACTCGGTTGTTGAAAAGTTAAAACTTTTTCGCGGTGATTCAGAAAATGATGTGACATTGCGTAGTTTTATGGGTACTCTCTTAAGCAGTAGATCATTTTGCAACATTCGTATTAGTATTCAGGGTGCAACGGCTCTAGTTAATGCCGTGATTATTCCAGACAAATATTTAAATCATGACTTATTGATAGGGCGTGATTTCATTAATCAGGAACACATAGTTATGATTGCATGTAAGAAACGACTAATTATGTACAGTTTGGCCCCATTTAAAAACTGTGAAATAAACTTAGTTGAAGTATGCGATATGAACCTCGACCTAAATAATTTAAATTTGGGACATATTTCACACACTGACCGGCAAAGTTGTATTTCTTTAGTACAGAAGTTTACAGATTGTATTTCATCCTCCATGGCTAATTTAGGAAATACGAGTACTGTGGAAATGGAGATCAAATGCATAACTGAGACTCCGATTGTACGCTATCCTTATCGTATACCAAACTTAGAGAGAAGTATTCTTCGAAATATGATTCAAGAGTTACTAGATAATCAAATTATTCGTGAATCCACATCGCCGTATGCAAGTCCTGTTACTCTGGTAAAGAAAAAGGATGGAGAATACAGAATGTGTATAGACTTTCGGCAACTAAATGCAATAACAATAAAAAATCGTGGAGTACTCCCACATATTGAAGATCAAATTGACAGATTAGGTGGATATAAGTATTTTACAACCCTAGACTTGGCCTCAGGCTTTTACCAAGTCTCGATGGCTGGTAACTCAATCGAAAAAACAGCATTTGTAATCCCGGATGGCCACTACGAATTTCTACGGATGCCTTTTGGCTTAGCCAATGCCCCTTCTGTTTTTCAGTCATTGATTGACAAAGTACTTGGCCAATTAAAAAATGAATTTGCTTTTCCATATATTGACGATATCATCATCCCATCATTAACAATACCTGAGGGATTAGAACGCTTAGAGAAAGTCTTAATACAACTTCGTAAACATAACCTCACTCTCAAAATTAGTAAGTGTGCATTTTTAAAGACAACAATAGAATATCTCGGTAGAGAAATAAATTTTGAAGGAGTGAAACCTGGAAGGAGGAAAATTGAAGCCGTTCTAGACATGCCTCAGCCTCGCAACGTTAAACAAGTACGTCAGTTTCTCGGATTGGTCAGTTACTTCCGTAAATTTGTTAAAAACTTTGCTATGATAGCAGAGCCCTTAACAAAACTAACACGAAAAAATGCAGTCTGGTCATGGCATAATTCACAGAAGCAAGCTTTTCAGCACATTCAAACGGCGTTAACCTCATGTCCAATTCTTGCAATATATAATCCCAAGCTGAAGACAGAACTCCATACTGATGCATCCGCAATTGGCTTGGGAGCAATGCTACTCCAACTTGACACTAAGGGCGAAGTACACGTTGTCTCTTATTTTAGCAAACAAACAACGGCTGACCAGAGACACTACCATTCATACGAATTAGAAACAATGGCTGTAGTATACGCGTTGAAATATTTTCGGGTTTATCTTATAGGTATAGACTTTAAAGTCGTCACTGACTGCAACGCTTTGAGAACCACGTTATCTAAAAAAGATTTAATACCGCGCATTGGAAGGTGGTGGTTAGAGATTCAGGAGTATACGTTCGATATTGAATACAGAGCTGGAAGAAAGATGGCACACGTTGATGCTCTCAGCAGAAACCCGATGATTAACAAAGACATCGAAATTGAAGTAATGCAAATGGACCTTACAGAAAGTGATTGGATAACTTCAGCCCAATTACAAGACGAACAAATTGCCAGAATAAAAAACATTTTGGAACTAAAAGTTAAAAGCAATGATAACAAACACTATTTTAACAATTTTGTATTGAAAGGAAGTAAGGTATATAAAAAAAGACAATGGAGCTCAAACGTGGGTTGTTCCTCGAGCAGCTCGTATGCAAATATGCCGCTTATGTCATGACGATTCAGGCCATCTTGGAATAGATGCGAAAATTTGTAACGAAATATGTCAACGCCTGTTTAAATTGCCAATATTATAAACATACCACCTCTAGACGACAATGTAAGTTGAATCCGATCGAAAAAATTCCAATTCCCTTCCAGACGTTACATATAGACCATGTCGGCCCCTTCGAGACAAGTAATAAAGGAAATAAATTTCTATTTGTAATAGTTGATGGATTTACAAAATTTACGTTCATAGAACCGGTTCGCAACCAAAAGACTAAGCACGCGATTAAAGCTCTTGCAAATCTAATGTTTATTTTTGGAGTACCTTCCAGGATTATCAGCGATAGAGGTTCGGCTTTTACCTCTCGAACCTTTAAATCATATTGTGACGTATATGGGATAAAACACATACTAAATGCTGTAGCATCCCCTCGAAGTAACGGTCAATGTGAAAGATATAACAAAACAATTGTAAGTGCATTAGCGTCATCAACAGCTGGAACCGACCCCAAAGATTGGGATGTAAAAGTAAAGCAAATCCAAAGCGCTCTGAATACAAGTTTTAATAAGGGCATTAACACAACACCGATGAAGGCCCTTATTGGGTATAACTCAAAACATGCCGCTGAAGCGAAAATTCTTAATGCTGTACAAAGTGAAATAAATAGAGATGACTTAGAAAAACTGAGAGAAAAAATTTCAACCCACATAACACATGACCAACAAAAACAAAAGGAACGTTACGATAAAGTAAGAAAAGAGGCTTTAAAGTATTACGAAGGTGATTTAATTATGACGAGGATAACGAGTATGCCTACCACTGGAAGTAGTCACAAATTGTTAGCGAAGTATAAGGGCCCATTCCGTATTACAAAAGTTTTGTTCAATGACAGATATGAAGTGGAAGACTTAAGAGAAGGTTTTAGGAGTAGACGAACAGTGGTGCCAGCCGATCACATCAAAAAATGGATAACTATCCAAATCGATGAGTAAAGTAATATTTCCTTAAGTAGCGAAAGTCGCTTATATTAAAGTAAATTTAAATTTTAAAGTACAAATGTAAGACGAAAGTCGTCGTTAGTTAAAGTAAGTTAAGGCGAAAGTCGCCACAGTACAATATACAAATGTAAGACGAAAGTCGTCATTAGTTAAGTAAATTTAAGGCGAAATTCGCCACAGTAAAGTACAAATGTGAGACGAAAGTCGTCATTAGTTAAGTAAATTTAAGGCGAAAGTCGCCACAGTAAAGTACAAATGTGAGACGAAAGTCGTCATTAGTTAAGTAAATTTAAGGCGAAAGTCGCCACAGTAAAGTACAAATGTAAGACGAAAGTCGTCATTAGTTGAAGTAAATATAAGACGAATGTCGTCCTTAAAATAAGTTTAAGGCGAAAGTCGCCACAGCAAAGTGCAAATATAGGACGACAGTCCTCATTAAAGTAAGTTTAATGCGAAAGTTGCCACATATTAAAGTGTAATTTCAAGGCGAAAGTCGCCAATGGTTAAAAGTTATTATGGAAGTTGTTGAAATTTAAAAGTCCAATGTGAAAACTACAAATGTTTGATGTTTAGTTTATTATCGAGTATAAAGTAATACTAATTGTAGATCTCAGCTTAGTAAATGCTCTTAGATAAGTATGTGCATAAGGTAGATGATAGTTCGTAGGTGCCAGTCTGAGGACAGACTGCAAGTCAGGAAGGCCGATTGTTACAATTAGTTTACACATTATATATTGTATTGTATTGTTATTATAAATATACTGTACATAGTATTATGACTAACGTAAAAGGAATGCTCTACGAATCATTATCTTCCCGACGATTTTTATGATGTTAATGTAAACATGAGGAACTTGAATGATTGCGCTTCGGTTTTGGGGTAGACAGATATATTCTCTTAGGGAGACAGAATAAGTTGAAGTTAGTTGATATATATGTGCTGTATGGAAAGGTTGTCTACTAAAAGTTATATTAAAAGCTTATTTTGGAATTGGTTGTGATAATTGAACCTATCTCACATATATCTTACAAAACTCTTTTTCACTTTTGTCTCTTGATAATGGCTCGAAAGCAGGAGTCGAAACGTCGAGTATATAATAAAATTCAGACGCGGTTATCACCCGGAACCTAGCCTGTTTCATATATTTGTGTATATATATATATATATATATATATATATATATATATATCGTCTTTGTTCAAATAACCATAAAAGCCTATTATTTACAATACAACGTACATCGTTACATTATTATATTATATTGTTTATACGACATAAATAAAAATTTAAAGACGCCGTTATTTATTTAGTTATTTAATAGCATTTAATTTGTTAACATATAATAAAACGTTATATATGCTCATTAAGAAATGAAAACAGTACCGACCTCATACCTATTTACAATATATTACGTTTTATGGCGGGCAATATTAACTTTCGAAATGTATTATTTGTTCGGTTTTGTTTAACATGAAATATACAAAAATATTTATATGTATATGCACACGCATTAAAAGATTTCCAGCGTGTGTTCTCTTGAATAATTAATATCGAAATAATTACATATCGTATATTTTTGTAATTTTATTTTAAGGAAAATCGCGAGGAAAAGGGGTTTTATTTTATCCGACAACCAGTCATAATATCATTGAAATGATTGGGGGATTCTTCGAAAATATACTTATAATTTTTACATACGTCTAACAAAAAATTGTCCGTTTACTCAGTGAGCTGATTGGTCCGAAAATCTACCACTTTATATAAACATTTGCTTAATAAAATATTTTGTTAAAGTGTGGATAACAATGGTTTCAACTATTTTCCAAGAACTCGAAATATTAGCTCTTAATTTTAAATATCGTGGAAACTGTGTATTATATATTACTGAAGCTATTATCTTCAAACTCTCCCAGCATTGATTATGCAGCATGCAGCCTACAGTCTTTGTTCTAATACAACAATTTCCAAATCAATCGGTTGTGTGCAAGAAAAATCCACCAAAACCTCTAACGGTTTGACTAGGCTAGATGACGATTATGATGCAATACACATTTATTATTGTCTTCACGTGACTGTTGGTCAAAAAATTTATGACTTACAATAACGGAACCAAATTTTCTGAACAATTTCATTAACCAGACAAAATATCTGACTATTAATAAATATCCTGGATTAAATAGATAAATAGTCTTGAAACCAACAGTTACAAAATTTCACTTGATATGGAAAAACACTACAAGAATATTACCACAATATTTTACAACACAAATGAAAACGATACCATAGCATAATCAAGCATTTTACAATACAGTTCACGTAATCTCAAAAAATTTTATCAACAGATTAACACTTTAATATGAAATAAAAAACTACAGCCACAATTAACGGCTCAAAAGTATCAAAAAAAATGAACGAAGTAGATTTCATATTGTTTCACTATCAAATGTAAAATTTGACAAAACTGATTTTTTTTATGTACATTGGTATCTCTTTCCTGTCTTCTCCTGCAACAGTTAAGTATTTGAATGTTAAAAGTAAAACAAAGTCTAGTAGGCCAGTTTCGAAAATAAAAATATCAAAAAATAGTTGTAAAACTTATATAGGACCTTTTCATTTCTTGTTTTTTTAACCCCAATTGTTCACATTACACAAAATTAGACCATATTGCTAGCAAAATTCAATTCGTATCTTTATCCAAGATTGGATCACTAAGCTTTCGAAAGCTCTATTCTACTGCTGACCGTACTGGTTCTAGGTGCATTGTGGTATCTTTATCATTTATCACTTTAAATTTGATATACTCACATTTGTATTAGATCTTTGCACCCAAATCTTTGGCTTTAGATGTATTTTACAATCTTTCTAATTGTACAAAACAACCCATGACCAAAATACCTTTAGTATAATAAAGCTTCTCGCGAATTTCATTTTTCTTTCATTGATATTCACAACTTTGTACAAATTTTGATTAACAAGCGTTAGAAAGCTGCATTCTTGTCACTAGTGCAAACTCAGTTGAGATAAACAGCATTCCTAGTTCCATTGATGTTCATATAAACGGAAAGAACAAACGTAAGGTGAATGAGTTCAAATATTTACGTATCTTTCTTGGATCCTCATCTAAAATAAAATAAAAATACATATTTTGTATTTATTTTTATAAAATATCCAGACCACTGGAATATTGAGAATAGTTTATTATGCTCTGTTCCATAATAGAATCAACTATGGCATTATAATATGAGGAAGAGCTTATGATAATAGTTTTAACCTGCTGCAAAGGTTACAAAATATCATTTTAAAAATTATCATCAAAAATAAATACATTTCCAAAAAAATTAATTTGGATCCACCGATACAATCTCTCTTATAAAGGGTATTTTTTTTAAAGGTATAGAACTTTCAAATGGAATAAAACAAGTATTTTTTTTAAATTGACATGAAATTTACTTTATTCTAAAGATAATCTTCTGGCATTATAATTTGAATATGACTTCTGGCATATGACCGCCACGGCTGGCTCGGACGTAGTCTAATCTGGAGGTCCAATTTTCGATGACTTTTTCCAACATTTGTGGCCGTATATCGGCAATAACGCGGCGAATATAGTCCTCCAAGTGGTCAATCGTTTCGGGCTTATCGACGTAGACTAGCGACTTCACGTATTTCCACAGAAAATAGTCAAGCGGCGTTAAATTGCACGATCTTGGAGACCAATTCACGGGTCCGAAACGTGAAACTATGCGGTTACCAAACGTTTCTTTCAATAAATCAATTGTGGCACGAGCTGTGTGACATGTTGCCCTGTCTTGCTGAAACCACAGCTGGTGTGCATCATGATTGTTCAATTGATGAACGAAAAAGTTAGTAATCACGGCTCTATAGCGATCACCACTGTAACGTTCTGGCCAGCATCGTTTTTAAAGAAGTACGGACCAACTCAGTTTTTCTAGATGTAACGATGTCTCAACATGAACTTAAGGATTTTTATCACTCCAAATACAGCAGTTTTCTTTATTGACGTATCTATTTAACCAAAAGGGAGCTTCATCGGGATCAACGGCAATCTTGTTTTGGGCCCATTCACCGAATGTACGCCTTGCTAGGTGATCGTGTGGCTTCAATTCTTGCACAAGTTGAATTTTGTAAGCACGCAAACTAAGATCTTTCCACAAAATCTTCCATAAAGTGGACGGACACATATCCAATTCCTGTGCACGATGGCGGATAGACTGATTCGAGTTTTCCTCTACGCTACGCTCTACAGCAGCAATGGATTCTTCTGTACACACTGTATGACAATCTCTGTGGATGCGTATTATCATTTAGAGTAAACGTGGTGCGAAAACGTTGCATAGTTAATCAAATTAATTGCTCTGATGGACGATTATGTTGGCCGTAAAATGGACGTAGTGCGCGATACGTATTTCGAACAAAACCATGATTTTCAAAATAAATTTGCACAATTTGGAAGCGTTGTTCAGGCGTCAGTCTATTCATGATGAAATGCCAAACCAAATTAAACATAAATCACTTGACAGCTGACAAGATGGCCGCCGGTTAAAAGAGTGTTGCCAACTTAAAGTTCTATACCTCTAAAAAAAACGTTACTAATATGCTATACAAATTTGAGTAATAGATAACTTATATCTATTTCCAAAACCAGTAAAAACCTCACAAAAAAAGAATTAAAACAATGAATTCCGAACAACGGTTCATGATTTTCCTATAAAGTAAATATAACAAAAGAATATTAAGAAAATATGAGAGTAGGTTTTGAAAAATTCGAAAGTCTGTATTTATTTATATAAAATTTATTAGTTTTAATAATATTAATTAGCAATTCTATTCCAGTGCTACGAACAGGCAACTGGATTGCCTCTATAGATATAGCCAAAAATTAGAGGATTTAATTACACCATAATTTTAATTTTGAATTATTGTACTACGATAATACATGATTCAGAATAAAACGCATCAAACGAACTAGGTCGGCTCTTTAATTTATCAAGTGAGCTTTATTTGATGCGTCATACAGTGTTATCACTTTTTGTTTGCAATCTTGCCTTACTTTATGACTACTATTTGTATTGCAATTTAACATCCCCACCAAATAACATGAACATACACTTAGCTTTTACACGTTAATAGCTATTACGATAAATAAATTAATTTACGGAAATAATTTTAATTAAATATGACCCGTTTAAATTATTTGTGTAACTCTAGCGCTAGCTTGCAATACACTACACCCGTAGTGGAATAGGCAGATTTGATTTCAATCTTTAATGAAACTATTAGAGATGTTCCTGTGGTGATACATAATTTAGATCTTTCGTTATTTCAGCTCTTATAATAATGAAATGTATATGTAGAGTGGTGCAAAATTAACAACCAGTAGATGTTGGCTATTAAGTGGGGTGTTTGAACAGTTGGAGTTATTGTCCTCTGGATAGTTGATGGCGATTAATATAAAAGAAAGATGAAGGAATATGTCGTTAGATGAAACAGAACGACTGAAAATACAAAAAAAAATTAAAATAGATGCTTAGTTAGAGATATATTGGTTGCAACCATTCTGATGTGATCAGTAAAAGATTATATCAATGCGAGTTAATACAATATCTCTTTTTCGGAAATATTAAAATATGTAATCAATTAAAAATGACAGTAATTGGAGATTCGAGAAAACTATTAAACCAGTTCAGTGATGTTCATTTCATATTAACAAGTTGACTTTTTTGAAAGAAAAATGATATATTCCTAGATAGAACCAATATTATTTTAACATATTACTCCATAATCCAGTTCTAGGTTTGGTTGAGAAGATCCAAAAGTCGTTTGAAAATCACTCGGAGATCATTTGTAGTTAATTTTTAAGAGAAATATAATGCTATCGACAGTTTTGTCAACCTGACCAGATAGAGAAAAGAGACATAGGTCGAATTATAGTTCCAAAATTATCAAAGCTAATTTACAATAGTAGATTGCTGATGTTCTGGTATAACTGTATAAAATCAGGCAAAATAGGACACAGGTAAACGGAACTTAAGTCGGCATTTAGGCTTGATCCCTAAGCAAACACGTTTTTAACTACTATAATGTCAATTAATAAATAAAATATCCTGAATTTATAAAAAAAAAAAAAAAAAACGCAAGTAATCCCAACAGGATTATTCGAACTGAAGATAATAGAGAAATTGAAGAAAATATTTCCTATATATCATAGTGGGGAATAATTACAATGAGTAAATATTGTACAAATTTATATCATAAATTTCTTTTAAGATAACCTACTTAAGAATTTATTATTTTGTATCATAAATTCTATCCTTATATTGGGAATGAAGTCAAAGTGATTACGATTTTATTATTTATTTTGTATAAACTGTAAAATCCATTTACTTCTAGCCAATTTCAAACGAATTAGTATAAGAGTTCTACTAAACAATGTTGGTTTATCTTATTAACGTAGTTTATTTTTCAACGTAGTTTTATGTACTATCCCAAATTCTTCTTAGAAAATGTATCGCAAGTCGTTGACTTGTTTCAAATCATTTTGGATGACAAGCAACTCTTTGTTTTCTACAATTATTTCATAGGCGTTGTGATGTAACCTACCGCTTCTTATTTGGTTCACTCACAGTGTGCACTGTTTATATATATATATATATATATATATATATATATATATATATATATATATATATATATATATGAACTAAGCTAGGTTCCGGGTGAGAACCGCGTCTGAATTTATTGAATACTCGACGTTTCGACTCCTGCTTTGGAGCCATTATCAAGAGACAAAAGTGAAAAAGAGTTTCAGAGTCTAGATCGAACTCGGGGCCTCAATCTGCCTACTCCCCAAGAGTCACTAGGTAACTGAACTGAATTTGAGTCTGCTCTGCTTCTTTTATTTATAGTTAGCGCTGGGGTAGAAGAAGATGTCACGTGATGAGGCTGTGTTGTGATTGGTTGGGTATTGGTGGGCGTGTCTGCTTTGTTTAATCTGGCAATTACAGAGGTCCAAGCTGTGGGAAGGCGAGTGCTGTCATCGCGTCTGTTTAGACAGAGAGGTCTTTTCTCTATTTCGATGGCTTCGCGAATAGTGGATGCCCTAAGAGAAAAGAGAATTGAGAGATATGATAGTCCTACTGTCCTCGAAGTTGATAGAGTGTCCTGTTTGGATATGGTGATGCGCGAGAGCTGAAGTCGGATCTTTTTTACGAACTGACAGAGAGTGTTCATATACTCGATGGTTAACGCGCCTGTTGGTACGACCGATGTAGCTTTGTGGGCAATCGCGACATGAGATTTCGTAAACTCCTCGATCCTCGTTAGGTACTTTGTCTTTGGGGTTACCGGTTAAGTTGCCTATAGTTTGAGTGGTGTTAAAGATAGTCTTTATTTGATGTCTTTGTAAAATCCGTGCTATTTTGTCAGTGACTCCTCGAATGTATGGAAGTACGGCTTTTTGATGTTGTTGTTCTGTTTCTGACGGGGTTGGTGTGATTGGGGGTTGTTGAGATTGATGAATTATACGCGCAATGTGGTCCGGATGATAACCGTTTTGTCGAAGGATTTACATTTATAAAATTTACGGACTACCCAAAATTCATAAGCCGGACATTCCTCTTAGGCCCATTGTCAGTTCGGTACAATCCCCGACCCAAGAATTAGCCCGGTACTTAGCCAAAACCCTCCAACCTCTAGCCGAGCAAGCATCCTCGTACGTAAAGAACTCTTCTTCCTTCCTAGATATCCTAAGTGGTTACAGAATTTCAGAAAATGATATCCTAGTTAGCTTCGATGTTGTATCTCTTTTCACCAATGTCCCCATTTCAGAAACGTTAGATATTCTAAAAACAAAATACAATATCTCTTCTGACATCATCAAACTTGTACAACACTGTTCCTCTAACACTTATTTTTCATTTCAAAACACTCTGTTCAAACAAGTCCGTGGGGCCCCCATGGGTTCACCTCTTTCTCCAGTGCTTGCTAACATTTTCATGGAACAAATCGAAACCCAGGCCCTAAACTCGTCTAATTTTAAAACCTTCCTGTTGGCTTAGATATGTAGATGATACTTTTGTCATTTGGCCTCATGGCAGAGATTCACTAGACTTCTTCCTACAACACCTCAATGGTATACATTCTAATATACAATTTACAATGGAAATCGAGTCCGATTCTTCTCTTCCATTTCTTGATGTCCTCATAACAAAAACCAACAATGACAGATTCTCACATACCGTCTATAGAAAACCAACCCATACCAATCGATACTTAAATGCCCAATCACACCACCACCCTGCCCAATTGAGTTATGTAATGAAATCTTTGACTCTTAGATCTATTCGTTTAACAGATATTGACAATAGACAAAACGAACTTAATAATCTTCAACAAATCCTTCGACAAAACGGTTATCATCCGGACCACATTGCGCGTATAATTCATCAATCTCAACAACCCCCAATCACACTAACCCCGTCAGAAACAGAACAACAACATCAAAAAGCCGTACTTCCATACATTCGAGGAGTCACTGACAAAATCGCACGGATTTTACAAAGACATCAAATAAAGACTATCTTTAACACCACTCAAACTATAGGCAACTTAACCGGTAACCCCAAAGACAAAGTACCTAACGAGGATCGAGGAGTTTACGAAATCTCATGTCGCGATTGCCCACAAAGCTACATCGGTCGTACCAACAGGCGCGTTAACCATCGAGTATATGAACACTCTCTGTCAGTTCGTAAAAAAGATCCGACTTCAGCTCTCGCGCATCACCATATCCAAACAGGACACTCTATCAACTTCGAGGACAGTAGGACTATCATATCTCTCAATTCTCTTAGGGCATCCACTATTCGCGAAGCCATCGAAATAGAGAAAAGACCTCTCTGTCTAAACAGACGCGATGACAGCACTCGCCTTCCCACAGCTTGGACCTCTGTAATTGCCAGATTAAACAAAGCAGACACGCCCACCAATACCCAACCAATCACAACACAGCCTCATCACGTGACATCTTCTTCTACCCCAGCGCTAACTATAAATAAAAGAAGCAGAGCAGACTCAAATTCAGTTCAGTTACCTAGTGACTCTTGGGGAGTAGGCAGATTGAGGCCCCGAGTTCGATCTAGACTCTGAAACTCTTTTTCACTTTTGTCTCTTGATAATGGCTCCAAAGCAGGAGTCGAAACGTCGAGTATTCAATAAATTCAGACGCGGTTCTCACCCGGAACCTAGCTTAGTTCATAATAATGACCGCGGAAGCCTCTCAGAACATATATATATATATATATATATATATATATATATATATATATATATATATATATTCTGTTGTTATTGAAATGAAGCATTCACAAAACAAAATGTTTGCTCTGCCTTTATTAATTATAAACTAATGACAATTTTCACAAATAATTGCAAAAAGTTTTTTTGTTATATATGGAATAGGCATTTTGCTAAAAATAATATATTAGGTCTTATTCAGACAATTAAATTATGTAATAAAAATACACCATTAAATATTTCTTAGTTCAGTACACTTAATCTAAGTTAAACCTCGTGTATACCTTCTGTAATGTAATGTTCTATAAAGCAATCGAACGTACATTTTGACTGTAGTCATTACTTCATTAGCAGAATACATTTTTGACACACTCAATAAGTCAGACGTTTAGTGTGAGGAATAGTTATAGTTAAGTAAATTAGTTTCGTCTTACTTATTGAAACGTATACCCAGGTTTAAGAAATTATCAAGAAATACATAAGAGAAAACTCGTACTTTGTGGTATAAACCACATCTTAGCTTTTTGATTTTCTCGTTCGTGTTTCTTTCTTTTAGAGTGTTTCCGGTTAATACTTTCATTTGATACTGAGCCCTGCTTTGTTTTTACGAGGACAAAATTGTCTCAGTGACCTATGTTATTTGATTTAAGTTCGAAACGTTTAGTCCATCTTTTTACCAATATTTTTTCTTTTAAATAATTAGTTTTCTTAAGACGCGTTGGTTTCAGTGATGACCTCTTCATTCGACAAATGTCTTACCGTCCAGTCATTCTTTCAGGTCTGGAAACAGAAAATAGTCACTGAAGGCTAAATCTGGAGAATATGCTGGATTGCATAGCGTTTAGTAACCTCATTTTTGGACTTATTCCTCACTTGTTTACCGTTTCTTTGCAAAATGCGATTCATACATTCAGGTAACGTGTGATATACCTCATTTGAAATGTCCAGATACGACCACTGAAACACAGTTAACCACTTCCTAAGTATTGAAATTCATGGTTAAAGGTTCCTAATATTATTTATCAATCTTTTCCTTGATTTAGGGGAAGGTTATTTAGGTACGCATAAATGAAGGTTACCCAGGCTGCTTTTAATGGCTGTCAGTTACACACTAAATAAGGCGATTTGCTCAATCTTAGACAATAATCTATCCACAGATCATAGATTGGTCATGTATCAAACTGGCCTCCTATATATTTTGATGTTTGACTATTTATTCTTGATCTTGTTCTATAACATCCCTTAGTGTCCTGCCTATATTTTTGTGTTGTTTGCTTGATCTGTTACTTTGTCGAGTCTATTTGGTTATGGTTTAATTCAAGTTATCTCTAGGTAAGATAATTTACTTCTAGAGATTTATTTTATTTTTATTTTATTTTTTTTCTACTAGAAGTTGGCATTTGATCTTGTGTTACCCTTAGTGATCATAAGCATATATATCCATAGTCTGATTGAGCCGTCTCTAGTTTTTGTCGATCTTTGTATGTACGTTTTTTCATCTGACACTCCACATTTCTCTGTCTTGGGTCTGATGATCCCAGTTGGTGCTGACTACTATCTTTATATCATCGTTCTATCTTGTTTGTGGGCATCCCCAGCTCCACCTTAGTTTGCAGATTCTTGTTATCAACTCAGTTATCTTAGACGCTATTTGGTCTAGGGGGCTTTACATAGCTCCCTGGATGACCTGTGTTTTAGTCTCCATTCCGTGTTTTAGGACAGGAAGTGCTCACTGGTTAAATGAACGACGTGCTTTCACGGTATTTGGTGCGGCTGAGGGAGAAACGAAGTTTTTGCCAAATGTCGTGCTACACGTGAACTGTTCTAATTCTCTCTTATTTTTATTCTCTCTTCCTGGTTTATTAAAATAGAGTCGAGGGGGCGAAGATTTTACCCGTCCTTTGCAACAAAATCGGAACATCCAAAACCAAACATCACAAATTTTATGTAACCCACCACAATGATGAGTTCACGCCTGGTTTGCCTGCACTGACCGAGCTGTGTGGATTTTCGGTTGTGAATGTTAAATTCATCATAAATCGGCCCAGCTTGAGTACTTAAAATATTCCAATTCAATTATGCGATACGGCTAATTATAAATGCTCATTAAATATGAAACCGATGTGAGTGTACCACCTAGGTCGAAGTGGATTTAAATAAAGCTGGAATTCAAATTTTGCCGTGTCGATATATCGTTGAACTCGAAAACCGCATCAATGTCGTGAAAGACTAGAACTTTGCCACAAATCGTATTCCACTTTAATTAATCCTATCTGATTTTGTGTTTATATTTATTTAGTAACCAATTTATTTATACCCCTTATAAATGACATAGAGGTACGAGCAGATACTTCTATACAAGGAAAACAAAAAGAAATTACAATTAAAATATCCATACTATATTCATTAATTTTTTCCTTATGTTTAAAGCCCTTGTTTATTGTAATTTATTATTCAAAAAAATTCTTCATCTCCTCAACTCTAAAGGGTCAATTCTTCCCGCAAAATGACCTGAAGCTCTTCTTTAGCTCCTAAGACTTAAGTATTTCCAATCAGCTTTTCAGCTTTTGTCTTCATTAATTCATTTGCTCAAACGTCCTATCCAAGGTCAATACCTGTATCTTTAACCTTGAGTTCCCGATAAAAAAGAAACTGCCAAAAACATGTTCTTCTTCTCAGTCCTACGAGCAAGTGTTTAAATTTTCTACTCCCACAGTTCTGTTTATTTTTATTCATTTCAGTTAGTCAGAAAGGCTATTTACCCACCAATTTTTAGTTCTCTTCAATACAGACCTTTAATTGTTCTTAAGATCTTACGCTGTTTATCCTTGTTTCTTCTCAAGACCTAAAGTTCTCTGGTTCCACAGGGCTTCAACATTTCAATTCTTTTGGGATGCTACACCAAGAAAAATTAGTTGGATATAGCTTCATCTCAGGATGATTATGGTGGTGATAAAGCAGAAGAACTTTTCTTGCACGAAGTAAAAAAATATATTCATAGTTCGTTAAAATGTTACTTTTTTGGACTTAACGGACAACCAACAAATGTTAAATATATTTTTTTGTGAGACCTATAGTTTGTCAGATATACCATAGATACCATTTGGACCCCTTTTTCCATGATGGCGGTCATGGGACACAGGTTTGCAACCCCACAAACTGGGATTAGCTTCACATTAACCCCTCTTGATATCTAAAAAATAAAATTGATCCTCTGAAAAGTGTAACCCCAAATGTAACTTTTCAATGGAATATCACATGCGGGTAAGAAAAGATCCAAGGTCCAGGGTCCCACCTTGGACCACAGCTTTTCTCCATATTCATTAATGATATAGGCCAATGTTTTATGTACTCTAAATATAGACTATATGCCGATGATCTTAAGGTATATCATACTGTAGTAAGTGTAGGTGATTGTCAAAACTTGCAAGTAAATTTAAACATATCACATTTTCAAGATTAAGATATAATATTCCTTTTGACTACGCACTTGGCACTCATATTGTACAGCATGTAACAAACATCAAAGACCTTGGTATAATATTGGATTCCAAACTTTTATTTGATTTGCATGTTGAGAATATTGTTAACAGGGCCTTTCGCAATCTAGGATTTATTTTAAAAATGACCAAAGATTTCTCATCTGAAGAAAGCCTTATTATTCTTTATAACTCTTTCGGTAGAAGTACACTAGAATATCCTTCCTTGGTCTGGATTCCACAATACGTAAAATACGTTGAAAGGATAGAAAGAATACAAATTAAATTTAAATTATATTAATTATAATAATTATATTAATATTGTTATAACACATATGAATGTAATTTGTGAAAATACAAATTCTCTAAAATTTCCACTCGTCGTGAAATATTTTATGTAATATTTCTATATAAATTAGTTCAAAATAAAATAGACTGTATTGATATCATAAATAACTTCAATTTTAACTGTGGCATTAGCCATACTTTAAGAACTAAATATTTATTTCACAGTCGTAGGTGTGATACTAATTCCTCCTACAACCACTGTTTGTACAGGATGCTGAGAACGTACAACTTACATTTCTTGCATATTGACATTTTCAGCATTTCCTTATATGCACTAAAAAAGCGGCCTATTTAGTTTTCAAAATTTAAGCACACATGTATCTAAGTAGCTTATTAGTAGTAGTTTTTCGTATCTATATTGTTCTCTTTCTTTTTTATTGTAATTGCGTTAAATATTTGTGTGACTGTGACTAATTGTGTAACATGTGGTTTCCTATAATTAGGTAGTCCAGTCTACCTGTTGGAAACCCAAATTGTAAATAAATAAATAAATCTCGAGACCACAGATGGCGCTTTCGTTAAGTCGTATTCTCCGATGACTTTTGAATCAGAGTTGTACACTTTGTGCTACACATTAATTGTTGCATACACTAACAGATGTAAGAAACTAAAAATTCTGGGAAGATCATC
The DNA here is from genome assembly GCA_034190945.1 of Octodonta nipae. NCBI lineage: Eukaryota > Metazoa > Arthropoda > Insecta > Coleoptera > Chrysomelidae > Octodonta > Octodonta nipae. The sequence continues at coordinate 36,349,579 of CM067216.1, read as the reverse complement.
GAACTCTTGTACTTAACGGTATATAACAAATTAAAATATATATATATATATATATATATATATATATATATATATTTCATTCTACAAATTATCCTACAATCGCGAGTACGTTGCTCTTACAATTACTTTTAATAACACCAAAACAAATATAGTATACGTGTTACAAAATATAATTTATGTAAGTCATATTCCAGTTGATTACGCATTGCACCCATACTTCCGCAGATTAAGTTTGTTGTTATATTTATAGGTACTTTGGTTATTAGTGCATATTGTCTGTAGGTGTTGAGTATACAGACCCCACACGCCGACCAGTGTTTTGTTCGTTCTTATGAGTAATGGATTTCAATATGCATTTGCATTTTTTTATCGTAAAATTCTTTAGTTTAGTGTTTCTTGAAAAAAATGTATGAGTACAGTTCATACATTGTGTGTTGCTATAAATTATGAATTTAAGAACTCTACCTATTTTCATGTTCATTTTCAGTTTTAATTTCCCTCCTTGCTTTTTCTTATTCTTGTTTGTTTACTACTTGTATATGTCCTGCCCTTGTTTCTGTTGCCTATGTAAAGACAGTCTTTTGCTTTTAACTGCTGCTAACGGTGATTCTTTCCCTATTTTTGTTGTTTGATTACCTAAATTGGCACAGGCACTGGATTCTAAATATTTTTTATATACAGGGTGAGTTTTTTTTATGATCAGTATGGGGATCTCGGAAACTAGCGGAGATAGAGCAATGGTTAAATTGGGAAAGATTTGCAGTTTTACTGGCCCCATTTAATGACACTTTCGGATTTTTGTAAAAAGTCATGGCTTACTAAATATTTAAAAAAAACGATATTCTATCGATTTAGTCAAATCCCTGTAGCTCCTTAGTTTTTGTTCTCATAAAAAAGTGTAAATATCAATATACAATAATACTCGATATAGTTGTTCATAAAAATAACGGAGTTATGGATGCTTTTCTCTCTTATTTTCACTTTTAACGTAGGTAGCCACGAAAAAGATTATTTTCACTTTGACGTTTCCTCATTTGAGAGTAATTCCATTAGTAGTGCTGAACTGACAGTCGATATTGACAAATTTTCGTGATAAAATGGAATATTCTAACGAAGAAAAACTGAATATGGTGGAATGTTATATCATATGACATAAAAATTCAGTTCGTGCAGCTGAGGAATACTTTCATAGATATTTTAATCGTCGTCAACCTGCTCTATGTACATTTAAGAAGTTTTACGATAGTTTACGCAGATATGGATCTTTTACTAAACCACCAAAGGAACGTAATCAAATTAACGAAGCAGCACAAATAAATGTTTTGGCAATGGTAAATCAAAATCCATCTACATCAAGTCTTGAGATTGCGGCAGAAGCTGGGACATCTCAACGAACTGTAGTTAAGGTACTGAAAGCGCACAAGTTCCACCCGTACAAACTTTCAGTTTCGCAAACTTTGCATGCTGGTGACGAACATCGAGTAATTTGTTTTGTACATGGTTTAGAGACATGTGCCTTGACAATCCACAGTTTCCATTAAAGGTTTTATGGTCAGATGAAACTAGATATACTAACTGCGGTATGTTCAATAGAAACAATGAGCATAACTCTTGTATAGGAAGAAATGGCCCTCGCGAATGGCCACCCTGGTCTCCCGATTTGGCAGTTATAGACTTCTATTTATGGGGTGCCCTAAAAAACAAAGTATACAAAAGAAAGTATGAGACAGTTGGTGACCTAAGGGAGGCGGTATTACAAACAATTGAAGAAATTGATAGGTGGTCTGAGAGGAAAGCGGTAATATCAATCTTAAAAAGATGCAATTTTTGTCGAACATAAATTGTTACCATTATTATGTACTTTAATTTCTTAAGTTTTTAGTAAGTACCTACTTATTTAGTTTTTTCGTTATATCTGATATACCTAATAAAAAAATCGTGCAATGTTTTTTGGAATAGTTATTAATAAATCAATCTATTTCATGGCTAACTACGTTAAAAATGAAAATAAGAGAGAAAAGCATCCATAACTCCGTTATTTTTATGAATAACTATATCGAGTATTATATCGTTGAAAAGCTCTAAGAATGTCCGATTTTTTGAGGTCATAACCAACTGTGGTTTCCATTCAAAAAAAGACAAGTTTGTGTCATATCTCGAAAACGAGAGCTGTCACGCAAACGAGGACATGGCAATCATATTCGAGATACAATTCCCTTCAATATTGATATTTCCACTTTTTTTATAAAATCAAAAACAAAGGAGCTAGAGGGATTTGACTAAATCGACAGAATTTCGTTTTTTCAAAATATCTAGTAAGCCATGACATTTTACAAAAATCCGAAAGTGTCATTAAATTTGGCCAGTAAGACTGCAAATCTTTCCCAATTTAACCATTGCTCTATCTTTGCTAGTTTCCGAGATCCCCATACTGATCATCAAAACTCACCCTGTATAAATGATCACATCAATAATGTTATCAAACTATCGAGCAATATTAATGTTGTTGACAATGCTGTCATAGGTAAGTACAAGGATTTCATATTATTGGAGCTCCAATGCCCCCATTTTGCTCCTGTCCTATTTTTATTCGATATCAAAGTTCGTTTGCAAAGGTCTTTCCATGCCATTTATTTATGTCAGTGATTATTTAAAATTTTATCCAGCTTGATTGTGACTTGTGGAGGATGTTTCTCTTTTTATGATATATGGTTAAGCTCATCTACCATACAGTTCTGCTAGGTTGTTTGTGAGTAAAATAAGCATCTTACCATATTTTAGCGTGTTTAGTGTTTCTCTTTTATCTGAGGGAAGAAGTTTGTAGGAAAATGTGTCTGCTTGACTTTGTTTATTGTTTCTTATTCATTTCTAAGTGATTTTTAGCTTTACGAACATGGCACAGTGAAATCTGCCACACATCTTACTCATCCAACCACATCACTTACTCCTCTCGAATATGCTTCTTAATAATGAGAAGTATATAGGAGCTTACCATCGAATCAACTGGGTTTACTTTTCCACAAATCACAAAATTGAAAGGAACACACATATCTGTGAATACAAGTACATCTGTCTAGCCTTTGATCTGAGAATAAATTTGTCTAGCCCTCAAAGGATTTTAGAAGTATCACACCAAAACAATTCATGTGAGTATATACTAATCTATCTTTAAATATATGGGTTTTGGTACAGATTTTTGGGAATCTTTAATAAATCTAGAACTGCTCCGGGCAAGATGCTAGCCAAAAATTCTCAAAGCAGGGGCCAATGCACTCTGACATCTCTCCAATCAAATGATCCAGACGGTTATTTACATAAAGTATGTTAGGAGATAACCACATCTACAAGAACAATAACCACATCTACAAGAACATAATCAAACTCTCCTTGAGGATGTTGACCTATCATTTGCCAAAGTTATTATGCAAGAAGTCAACAAGAAACGCTATACAAATTTGAAGTGATTAAGCTCTTTGATCAACGAGGTCCAAGAACATACTATCCTGCAGACCTTTCATAATCCACGAACATAAAGAAAGTACAATCAGAAATGCACATACAGGGGTTTCCCAGAGATTTTTTTATGATTTATTTAAATACGTGAACCTAAACAAATGTGTTTTATGGATTCTTTTTACAAACTTTCGTTAGGTTATTTTTATGGTTTCTTTCAACATTTGTCATTCCAAATTATAGAATTGTATAATAAATCAATACATAAATTCTGGTGATACATATAATTTAACTAGAAAGCTAATGCAATACAATACAATCTGTGGCATTAGCAGACGAAAAAAAAACAGTTTGCTTTTCCATAACAATAAACAACTCCGAAATGCCTGTAGTTGTGAAAAAACTAAGTTGTTAAAGCTGTACAAAACAATATAAAAAAATTCTTCCAAGACATACCAACTACAATAATTACAAACACAAACCTCCCAGTTGAGTTTTCAATAATCCTTTCAGTACAAGTTATTATCATTAGATTACTTATCCAGACCACCCTGCTATAAGGTAATAACCATGTCATTTCCAACAAACCATCATTCGTTAGAATTTACAGCGGTACAAAGGTACACCATTACAAATACTTATTCTTCCTCGTATGTATGGTTTCTCATTACTGCAATAAATGAAAGAAATCCAATTTTAGAGATGTGGGCACTGACAAATGCAATTAGATTTTGCAAATGGAAAGCAATCAGACATAGATAAAGGAAACAAAAAAGTTTCTATTATATAAAAAACTAAAAATATATAATCCCTAACTTTTGAAATTCCCTAATTATTTTTCCTCCCGCATAGACAAGAATGTAGTGTGTACTTATTGCAAGCAGTAACTGTAAGTTACAACTTTATCTTCAATTTCATTTCCATCTTTGTAATTTCTAGTATTTCATTTTACTGGTAAACCCTAAATTCACATATGTACGTATGTCCGGAAAGAAAGCACATGCATACTAACACCATTCAGGAAAATCAGCGAAAGAAAAAGCAGAAGGAACTATAAATCTTCAGAGAGTTTCGCCGAGGAGAATTTATTCTTATCCATCGTGTGACCCTAATTTGACACCTTGGCTTATTTTACCAGCAGATTAAGACGCTTAAATATTCTTTCCAGAGATCTAAATACCCGAAAAAAGGATTAGTTATGTAAATGCCAAAATATCGATTTAATTTTTTTACACATTATTGTTCTAAAGAAATTCTAATTCAAATGCAAAATAATAATGACATCACCTTAACTTATTTGGGAAATATTTGATACATTTTAACATTTAGTATGCATTATATGTTAATGTATAGATTTTAGCGTGTTTGAAGTACAGTTTAAGTAAATTGTCTGTATTAGAAATTAGTCAAAGGAGCAAATTTGTTGAATTTTGTGATAGGCACAAAAATTGGCTAAGTAACCAGCGCATACACCAAATATTATACTCACATTGATTATCCCTACATCTATCTACATTGCAAATAAGATTGTACGATTTTGATAAATGAAACAAATGAAAAATTGTTGTAATTCTGTTTGCATGAACTTTGTTATAGGATTAACTGCTGACGTCAAATCTTGCTAAATACGGATACAGTTGGCTATCGACCAAGAAATAGAAGTGAAAAGGGACTTCTTACAAAATCATTTAAGAACATTATTTCCCCGACCTTTACGATTATTATCGATATTACTATCAATTTATAGAATATTTTAACTGAACACGCTAATAATAACTACAATAAACAAAAGAGTTATTACAAATAAACACGCCAAATTGTTTATAACATGAAATTATCAGTAATCCTGTTTGTTTTTTGATCAACTTAGAAAGTGTGTTCAAAATAGGCGGCCCCATCAATTGAGTAGTTTTTGCGAATTTCCGAAGTTACTAAGAATATGACTCTATAGTGACCGTTTTCTAGATCTAAAGAATCTACTGTTTAAGCATTTTTTGGGAAATAACACCTCAAAGTGTCAGTGGCAAAGAAACTATGAAAAAAGGTACAATTCTAAAATATATAATTAGAATGTTTAACAATATCTATTATTGGATTTTTGACGTAACTAAGAGAATTTAATTTGATAATATACAGGGTAGCACAGAAACTTCTAAATATCATATAATAATAAATTTCCTTTCAAATTTGAAGAATTTGAAAGGGGTGATCTTCAGAATTTTGGGTGGCGCTCCTAGGTGCGACATTGTTATTTGCCAAAAAATGCGATTAAAGAATTTTTTTGATTCAGTGATCCCATTAAAATCATAAGGGAAACCTAGGAAAAACCTTATGAACTATCCGGGTATTGAGTTGTTCACAACGACATGACCAGTAGCATTTTCTTCCTTAATCATCGGCAACCAGGAACGATTGAATTCTACAAAGGTAGTAACAATCGTTTTTTCTTTGTGTAATATAATTGAATTTTGAAACTGTATTTTATGACCAAGGTCCCAAGTATTTTTACAAATTTTGCATTTTTCAAACTATCGTTTTTCATTGTAATCTTTATGTTCGTTTACTCGAACATTTAGAGGTCTAAAGTTTATTACATTCACAAGGGATTTTATAATGCAATATTTTGTATTTTGAGTTGTGTATTTGGGTTTTTCCTAGGTTTTCCCTTATGACTTTAATGGGATCACTGAATCAACAAAATTGTTTGATCGCAGTTTTCACTTACAACAAAGTCGCACTTAGGAGCACCACATCAAATTCTAAAGTTCACCTCTTTCAAACTCTTTAAATTTGAAAGGAACTTTGTTATTATATGATCTTTAGAAGCTTCTGGACTACTTTGTATATTATTACATTAAATTATCTTAGTAACGTAAGAAGTCAAATAATAGATATTGTCAAACATTCTAATTTTACATTTAGAATTGTGCCTTTTTTCATAATTTCATATTTCCCAAAATGTGCTTAAATATGCCACAATTATCCTTCAGAAAACAACTAAAGAATCTACTGCTTAAAAAATGAAAAGTTTCTGCAACTTATTTATAAAAATTGGTTTGGGTTAAAAGAGATTATTATTTTTTTAAGTTAACTTAGTTCACCCAAAAAATCATATCTAGATATTTTCAATACTCTCCGAAAAAATAATTATTTCCCAGATTTTAATTGCGTTATTTTAAACTAACCATCTATTCATATATTTGGTAACTATGATTTTAAACAATTGTTCATTATTTTTTACGTATTATGGGACTGATTCCCATCAAAGAAAACTACAAGTTCATCAGCTCTTCATTTGTTCTTGTCTATTTTCAGTGTGTAATGCGAAAATGCTGATAACGTTGAAATTTTAACTTGAAATGTACCAAAACTGTCACATTTCCAAATTACCTTACCCTCTAACTTACTCCTTACTAAAAGTTCATCAAGCGCCACCTCCGTGAGAACTTTAAGTTCGAAAACTCTTCACACAACACCAATTAAAATTTGAAAGCGCCCATTTTATTACTTTACGTCGCACATAACATGCATAAGAGAGTGCAGGTACTAAAGTCATCAAACATTTACAGAGATATGGCTATCATCATAAAACCAACTGGCGTTAATAGGTGTGAAATTTAGATTATTACATGCCTTTACATTTATGGTGGAAAACTTTGAAGGTCCGGGCACTATATCCACGTCGTTTTCTATACAATTAACATAACATAATAATTGTTAATGTCTTTATTTCTGCGTTCTAAATCTTGCATTTTTAGGTGAATTTCTGTGAATATTTTATAAACTCATACAAATTAACTATTTAATGATCTAATTTAATGAAGATACTGCTAGAGATGCAACCATATCCGCTATTTTAGGCTTTCAGTTATCTGTCGAATACTTTCTACTGTTTTCTTTAATCACCAAATCTAAGGGTATTCCGATATTTACTCAATCCGAGCAAAGTTTGGTGAATAAGAACCACTTCGCTGCCTCTGTTACTGCGGGTACCTGTGCTTTCAGCCCTTGCTTCTATCTGCTCTTCGTAATTTCTGTTCTTCAATTATCTTTTCTCCATAACTTCATCCACTTGGTCTTTCCACAATCTGCTTAGTCGTCCACACTTGCTTCTACCGAGTGGAGCTGACCTCTTCCTTATCTTCTGTTGTTTCGATAGTTTCTTCTTTTCAATACGTGATCTTTCTTTCATTTTATGATATTTTATTTATCTTTCCAGAAGATTTTACTCCATATTTGTTGGAGTGATAGTTCCTGTATTCCATTTGTTTATAACACGCATTTCCACCACGCATGTCCTTATGCTCTGCATTATTGCCTAGAAAATTCCCATTTTATTGGGTTTATTGTTTGTGATACAAGATTTGGTTATTTTGATTGACCATCGCTATAGCTATCCTATTTTGTTTACCTTCGTTTGTTGTACCATTTGTTCTTCAAAATGCTAGATATTTGAATTTGTCAGTCCCTGTTATTTGAGTTTTTGCTGTTTATTGATTCTTTTCTTAATAGATTTCTATACCAATTTTCTTCAATTCTGTGTTATGTGTTACGTCATTCTCAAACAATTTCAAGCTGACAAACGTAAATTTGCACCTTTCTTTTATAGTCACTTATCACTATTATTAAAAATATCAGAAATCATTGTTACCATATAAAAAAAATATTTTCCCACCTTACGAATACTCGACTATTTCGGTACAGCTCTAGTATAAGCGGTGAATTCCAATTTCTTTCTTGTATTCCCAAGGTTTTGCCTCAAGAAATATTCCGTAAGCCTTTTGGAATCCTCAAGTGCACTGCTATTTTTCGATAAGAGGAGCTCACTTTGAAAAACTATGGTTTAAGCCTTTAAATGTGAACTAAAATTCAGTTAACATTAAGTTACATTAATGTACAAACAAAATACCTTCAGGTAACCGAAGAGAGGTCGTCATGACAGAAATCATGAACACAATCCATTAATCGATATTGGACGATCAAAGAATGAAAATACGGGAGGTAGCTGAAGCTGTTGACATCTTTACTGCCACATTTTACAGAAAGCTGGTACCCATCATATGCCCCAGATTTAGCCCCTTCTGACTACTTTCAGATATCAAACCTACAGAAATATCTAGGCGATAAGAAATTCGAGTCGAACGAAGAGGTCATCACTGAAACAAGCTACTATATTGGGGTTCGGACGAAATCTATTATTATATACTCGGTATTTGATACATGCTTAAATTATATTTTGTTAAATTTATACTGAAAACATTAGCAGTTTTTGAATTTATGAAGTTTTAACAGGTATTTACCTGTGAGTTATTTTCTTGCCTAGTCTTGGATTTTTTAACGGTAAGAAAATTTACAAATTATAACGTTTTATTAGATTTTTACTTGTTTTGACGTTTTGCCTGTTGTATGAAAATATTTGCTTACGCTACTTTTTTATTCGTGTGCTATATTTATACAATATATATTTTTGGTTATGCCAAAATTCTTTAAAACAGTTTTAGAAAGGTAAGATATGTGTTCACGTGTGTCTGTTTTTTTAATGTGCTGTTATCTTTTTTTTTTTCAATGATTTCGTAACACTTGTTTTGGGGGCCGCGCATGTGACAAGTTTGCCACCACTTCTCGGCCTATTCGGAAAGCGGAACACCATTCATACACTTGATTTTTGGAGAGGCACTCATTCCCGAACTGCTCGAGTAATTTTCAGATAAATTTCCTCCGATTTTACATTATCTTTGACCAAAAAATGCGTTGAGCAATAGATACTGGTACATTCTTATCGCTGTAACTACACTAAAAAGCGAGGTTACGCGCTCGCGGCTGTTCTCTATGCTTCATAACAGACCAGTTTAACATCCAGTGCAGCCAATTTTACGACACTACATTTTTCGCGCGTTTATTCAAAAATTCCGGTTTATATTTTAACCACCCTCGTTTTAGTTATGCATTTTTATCGTTATTAAAACATTTTCGTAGTTATTTATTCATTTGGAAATCTTCACAGTGATTATACCATTCTATATATTTCTATTTTATTTATAAACGACCTTCTATAAAGACAAGTGGGGGACAACTTCATAATTATCCCACAAAACACTATTTTTGTAGAACGACATTCCAAAATTTCTTCAGGTTCATCTCAAAACACAGGGTTTTTATAAAATTACAAAATTTCGTAAATTTTCCAAAAAAAACAATATGCCAATTCTACTGCATTTAAGCCACTCCCACCTTCGTCTACTACTGGTTCAATTCATGTAACGTCACAGTTACACACTTCCTCATAAAAGTATCACTATATTTATCAGCTAAACCTGACCAAAATAGAGAATGGGGAAAACTCAACACATCTCTCATATTAAATATGTTTTGTTTTATTCTAGTTTGCACTTGTTTTTATTCTAATGGATGACTTTAAAAATGGCGGTTAAAATTTGAAAGCTTTTCACGTTCCAAGCTCGAAAAATATGTCACCGTTATTCACTTCTACATTTTCTTTTTCTTTCTATATTTAACAACTAAAACTTATCGAATTAAAGATTGTGGAAAAAATTGCAGATCTCTTCTTAATTATATTGTTTTCTACTATAAGTTGCACTTGTTTCCATTCCACTGACAAGGCCTTTAAAAATCACGTTCAAAATACATAGTACCAAACCATTTAATTTTATTTGCTCGTTTTTATTTGCTCTATTTTGATTTACTAATAGTTAACTTTGATACTAATTTTGTAGTAGTTGTTACCCACCTTTGAAAGTGGGCTTGACAAATCCAAAAAGAGCTTTTTAAATCTAACCAAGCACGTTTTTGTTTCCTTTTCCAATCAGATTTCCCGACATTACTAAAGTTAAAAACGCCGACGTGGACACAAGATCAACTCAAGGAAGCCATAAACGCAGTAGTCACCCAAAAAATGCGTTTCACTCAAGCCTCAGCGAAGTATGGCATACCCAAGGGCACGCTCTATGACAACATTTTAGGTAAGTCAAAAAGAATGGCAGTTCTGGAGGAAGCTGGCCTTACCGCGACAGAAGAAGCGGCAGTCTTAGACTTCTGTTGCGACGTATCCATATCGCCATACAACAGAAGAACCAAGAAATCCCTCAACATAGTGCTGGAGTTCGTCGAAAAGCTGAGGAGGGTGAGAGATCCGGAGTTCATGTTTACCGGTCTCTCGGGCTTTAGGTGGTGGTGGGCTTTCTGTAAAAAACACAGTATCGTGTCTTTGTATTATGAGAACAACAGTATTGCAAAGCAAGATCCTGAATTTGCTCATTTATAGTATTTATTGTTTAAGTGCTTAAAGCTTTACCTTCTTTTGACCAGAAGGGCTCTTAAGTTTTTTTGGTATAACACTAAAAATTTCTGCCAAAATTAAAAGAGAATTAAAAATAAGTTTCTTTGCTATTTTCTCAAACTCTATTTATTGGTCTCTGCCAGAATATAAATGATGTAATGTTTTTTATTTTCACACTCTGGTTCTTGGATTTATTTAAAAATACAGTCGAACTTAATATAATTTATTTCCACTCACTTTATATTCACACAACTATATACAATTTATCTTGAACACCTAATATTTACTAGACTACAATCGAATACTGAATGAATGATTTCCTCCATATTTACATATTTCTTGATCATTCGATGACTTCTGATAGCCGCCGACCTCGGGGCACCAGACAAATAACATTTTGGGTTCCACGATACTTCAGATGAATGCCGATTCGACGAAATATTCGATGAATTCTCTTCACAGTAATTATAAACATATATCTTTTAACGAAAACTGATAAACACGTCAATTCATGATATATTAGCAATTAGACAACTCAAAAAATCTTTAGATCTTTCTTAATTCTTTTATGACTTCAAAGAAGTCGCTCAATAATTCAAAATTCCATTCATTTTTATTTTATTTTTTTCGCTCAATATAACAATACTCATTCTCCGAAACTTTTCGAATTACCCTTGTATTATTAAGAATTGAAATTCATCTCCAGATTCAAGACAATTTAAAATAAATGTGGACATATGTCAATTGATTCCCTGATATGTTACTATTTTCTATTCTATTGAAGAAGAAATATTTTCAAATTTAACTTTTGTTTGTTTGAAATTTTTAGTCAATCTATGTAAGTAAAAATAGAAATAAATCATAAAGTGATTATTCAGGAACATTTATCAACTTTTTGGAGGTACAAATGTTTGATAGACTGACTTAGTACTTAAACCTTTGTTGATCATAGTGTCAAATCAAGAATACTGCTGCAATTTTATTTTATATTTGGTAATGAAGTGATTTTTAAGACACTAGTCCTAACTGTGAAGTTCAAACATGTTTCGAAAATCACAAAAAAGTATTCATTAGCAAGTTGAACCTATATTTACAGAATTTTTGTCCTATATCGCTTTATTTTGTTAACGTTCGACTGCTGTCTGCCATTTTTCTGTATTTACATTCTAATTTAACGTAAAATAAATTCAAATTTCTGAATTCTGTCCACCGGTGGACGAAACAAATTTTTAATTGATAAAAGTAAAAACTATATCTAATTTGACTTAAGTTAGCTTATTTTAACTTATACTCTGGCATTTTACTTTATTTCTATACTAGTTTGAAATTTATTTCTTTCAACTTTAGGATTTTTTTCTGTTTCCTTTTTTATCTAAAAGTGTAACTCATATTTACTTACTCTTTCTATTGCCGATATCGAGATTAGCAATTATTTTTGAATAATATCTGTTACGTCCTGAGTTCTTATTATAGCAGCTACTGCAAAGACAACTTTTATACTGCAGCTACCGTTGTACATATTGCTTACTTTTCTCATTTTTATGAATCGTGGACCGAACGTCAAAAGAGGGTATAGAAAAGCACTTTCCCAATTGTTTTTGTGACCATAATTAAAGTTTATCTAATTAAAAATTTAATTCATTAATATCGTTTAATAATAAATATATTTTTTGAGAATTTGAGGAACCAATTTTGCAAAAATACATTCTCTTGATTTTACCTCATCATTTCTAATTTTTAAATATTTTCTCCTTAGTTTGTATCTGAGAAATGTATAGCAATAATGTTGATACTATTATATATATATATATTATACTACAGCCCAACTTAGTTCACGAACTCTAACTGTAGACTAGTTCGTTTGCGTTTCAAATATTTCAATGTCCACATCTTAACTAATCAATAACCTGCAAGACTATAAATTCAGCAGTAACCTAAGTTTTCAGAGTTGCCTATCTTGCCAATTGTAATTTTAATCTGTCAGTTTTTAAACAAGCTCTTATACCAAATAGTTTCCGAAATATCAAAACCTTTCTTATGGATATACTTCAACTTTTTATGGCACTCATTGGGCATCAACTAAAACAAATAGCGACTCTATTTGTTATAATAGTTTTGAATATTATTACTTTATATTAGCATGGGCAATGGCTCATTCATGTTCTGTTGTACTCAATTGAACAAATATTTTAATTCTGAAATACCAAAATTTTTATTTGCACCAATATTGATGCAATTATTTTTTTAAGTAAAATAGAGAGCAGTTATTATTTTTGATCACACACTATATTTTTGTCCTACCCTAAATCAAAACTTGACTACGCCCATGTATAAGAGCTCGCTTAAAAACTTTTTTATAAGAAAAAAAATTCCCAGTTGTTTACTGTACATTCCATTTTTTTTGTATTTAGATATCATACCACAAAAAATATATTTTATATAGTTTGTATATACAGGATGTTGCAAAATTCATCGGGACTGTTCTGGACCAGATTCTTCATTGAAATTATAGTTGCCTTAAAGGAAGAAAGTACATGAAAGTAGAACCTTTAATTTTAGTAATATTCGAGACAATTTAGATTCATAAACTTTTGGTGATTATTCGCATTTGTTCAGTGTTGCCAATATAACTAATATTGTTTTATGTCTAAACTTTTCTGTATAGGTGATATTTGCAAATAATAACAAACAATTGATTTATTTTTTAACTATTTCTTGCTTTTTCCCACAATTTCTTAATATCAAATTAAAAAGAAATCAATTTTTTATTTACTCCTTTAAAATGCATGATGACATCTTATTGCAATTGCTCTCTTAGACGTCTTTTTCTAGCACGTCACGAAGAACGTCATAAGAAACCACTATAGTATTCGTTGAAGTACATTACCAAGTGTACTTTTCCCATTATTTAATTTATTGTGCCCTGTGCATCAAATACGATGTCAAATATACCATTTTTAATTATTATTATTTTTTGGTTGATAAAACACGAAATTTAACTTGGCAATCCATGTAACTGTTCATCAAATGTCGTCGATTCACCTACAAACTCCAAACCTTTGGTACAAGAACCTATGGATATTCTGTTATAAGAGAAAAGCGTGAGTTTCTAACCCATTTGCAGATACCTAATAAAAGTTAAATCTGTTGTATAATATAATTTCACGAGTCATAGCTGATGCTATAAACAAACTATATAATCCAAAAAATAAATGCTGATATAAAATAGAATTTTTTAAGGTTAATTTTTAGATTTTTCAATTCCTATTTAAAAGTCAAGAACCAGTAATATTTCTACATAAGCTGTTGAATGGCAGGGTAAATTGTCTAATCTTGCTGTCTCAAATTGGCGTTTTGATTTCTGAATTAATTTCTGGTTAAATGTTAAAGAGCTAGAAGCCAATAAGAACTCAATTTTAGGTGATACTTTCATGCATAATACAAATGAATAACTGATGATATACCACATGGGTTTCATTTTATCTTTAGTAGCAGCATACCATGTCAAAACTCTAGACAAAGTAAGAATTGTTATTTTATCCATATCACTTAAAATCACATTAAACTTAATTTTTTTATATTTTCTTTCCTTTTTTGGCCTGTTAGAAATATTTCTCTGTTAGTTTCTTCCTCTGTTTTAATTATTATCTAATGTCAGTAGTAAGCTATACCAGTTCTGGCCCAAAGTTTCTGATGGAGGTTCACGAAATTTAGTAAGTAGCTAATATCGGCGAATACAATTTTTTGTGCGTTTCGCAGCAATCAGGTTGCATATGCCTAATGGGGTATATACCTATACCTTAATAGCGATGAACAAAATCCACACTCTTAATCTATTCGATTTTTAATATTCCAAAACTTCTGTCACCATAATTCGTCTCCATTTTCTTCCAAATTTTGATCAATCTTATCATCAGATTTGAGATGCATTGCCTGACAATAACATCAATGCCTTAACTTGAAAATAAATGAACGTCAAAATTCCTTTAATTTAAACATATAACAGAAAAGGAACATGTCACAAAAAAGTTAGATAGCTCTGGCAGACATACACCATAGCTCTGTCTAAGTAACACATGGGTGGTTAAGTCATATTTACAAAATAAGTGTTTAAGCATAATTTTTTTACCTAACCTTTCGATATTTTTTGTAAAGAGATTTGTCTTTTGCCTCAAATTATTTCTCCCATTAAAAAAGTGTTTCATTGACATTTGAACCTCGTTTTGGTCCATTGTTCCTTCCATGTCAAAAAAATACAGGTATCTTTTGAAGTTTGGTACTACCGAAAAACATTTGCAACGCCATCTGTCTATCACTCCCGGAACTTAGTGACCCATGTAGTATTTAGACTGGTACTATAAAACTTGTAGATATTGAAGGGCTTAATTTCTCTGGCAAAAAAGGTTTTTTAGAATTACCACTCATAACTTTAAACAAAGAATCTACACCTGATCTTGTTCGGTTGAATTTCGCAACAACCTGTATTCTATATTGTGAATAATTTAAGTATTAAATCTACTGCAACTGTATATAATATTCTTTCATATATTATTAATAATAATACGCTGTTTTTGCTCAACTGAGCACTGGTTAGAACAATCATTTTACCTTTTATATACGTTGTTAAAACATTGCATGATGCGTTGTAATGTTTAAGATTAAAAACATGCGACAGTTTATTTGACATTGTTAACTGTAATTTCTTCCGTATAGTTATTGATGTCGTTATTTTTCCTGAGTCCCTTTTATTGTTCATTGTGGGATAACATTGTTTATAGCTAGTAAGAATTGCGTTTTGTTTTATGTCAGTTACAAATTTTACTTACAGGGTGTTCAAATTACGTTTTTTCTCTCTCTCACCCGCATTTCATTGCTTTAAGTATTATTCACATGTTTAAGATGTACGTATGTAAACATTTTTGCGTTGTGTGTGAATGTTAATAAAGAACTATTAACTTTAATTAAAGCATATTATTTAATCCCAACCAATTGGTATTAATGATTCGTTTCTAATTGTTTAATTAGTACATCATCTAACTTATGGCGAGCACACAAAAAGATCAATTAAAATTTCCTGCATGTTAGAACTGCTTACGTGTGGTTAGGTGGATTATAGGAACGTACAATTTATTTGTCATGTCTAGAGTCTAAAGTACGTAGTTTATGTTTAAAATTTACGGGCAGAATAGTACAGGAAGTTTTTTCTGTTACTATTTGTTTGTCAGATTTATCATAAAGTTCATATTTTTGGGCTTAACAAGCCATACGAAAAGGTAAAAAAAACGAATTATTCTTCAAATTTTTTACAAAACAAGATAATCTCCAAAATTGGACAAAATTATGTAGCGCCTTCTAGAAAGAAGATACAGAAACAAACTAAAGTGATTTTGTAGGTTAGATGGTTGATTTTCAAGGAAAAATATTTAGATCCAGTATGGTGTGTCCAGAGGCGACCAAGAATTACGGTAAAACTCGGTACAAAAAACTTAATAAATTATGACATTATTAAGTAAATGAAATTCTTTAGTTCAGTATTTTATGTCTTTATCTACTGTATAACTGCCATTGTAACAATATTAAATTTGAAAAATCACAACAAATGTGTTTTTAACGTAAAATACCCAAACAGAAATCCACTGAAAACTATTAAAATCTAGATGGTACACAAAATCGCAGTTATAGTGATTTTACTTAAAATATCGAATTCAAAATTTTGTTTTTTGAATCATGCCCAAAATACAAAAAAGTCGGTTTTAGCGTAACTCTTAGTGCTTTCTTTATACAGGGTGGTTTTTTTTTTGATGATCAGTATGGGGATCTCGGAAACTAGAGGAGATAGAGCAATGGTTAAATTGGAAAAGATTTGCAGTTTTACTGGCCCAATTTAATGACACTTTCCGATTTTTGTAAAAAGTCATGGCTTACTAGATATTTTGAAAAAACGAAATTCTGTCGATTTAGTCAAATCCCTCTAGCTCCTTTGTTTTTGATTTTATAAAAAAAGTGTAAATATCAAAATTGAAGGGAATTGTATTCCGAATATGATTGTCATGTCGTCGTTTGCATGACAGCTCTCGTTTTCGAGATATGACACAAACTTATATTTTTTTTGAATGGAACCCATAGTTGGCTATGACCTCAAAATCGGACATTTTTGGAGCTTTTCAACGACATAATTCTCGATATAGTTATTCATAAAAATAACGGAGTTATGGGTGTTTTTCTCTCCTATTTTCACTTTTAACGTAGGTAGCCATGAAAAAGATTGTTTTCACTTTGAAGTTTCCTCATTTGAGAGCAATTCCATTAGTAGTGCTGAACTGACAGTCGATATTGACAAGTTTTCGTGATAAAATGGAATAATCTAACGAAGAAAAACTGAATATGGTAAAATGTTATATCACATGCCATAAAAATTCAGTTCGTACAGCTGAAGAATACTTTCATAGATATTTTAATCGTCGTCAGCCTGCTCGATGTACATTTAAGAGGATTTACGATAGTTTACGCAGATATGGATCTTTTTTAAACCACCAAAGGAACGTAATCAATATAACGAAGCAGCACAAATAAATGTTTTGGCAATGGTAAGCTAGCACATCTCAACGAACTGTAGTTAAGGTACTGAAAGCGCACAAGCTCCACCCGTACAAACTTTGCATGCTGGTGACGAACATCGACGTATTTTGTTTTGTACATGGTTTAGAAACATGTGCCTTGACAATCCACAGTTTCCATTGAAGGTGTTATGGTCAGATGAAACTAGATTTACTAACTGCGGTATGTTCAATAGACACAATGAGCATATCTGGGCTAAAGAAAACCCTTTCCATGTAGAACAAAGACGACCCCAGATAAAATTTGGTTTTAATGTTTGGTGTGGTATCATAGGGTCTACTATTCTGGGGCCTTTTATCTATGACGAATCACTTACTGGGGAGCACTACTTGCATTTCTTGCAATACACTTTTCAAGACATGGTGCATAATTTGAATTTGAGAACTCTTGTAGAAATTGAGAGGTTCCAATTGAAGGAATTGATAGGCGGTCTGTGAGGAAAGCGGTAATGTCAATCGTAAAAAGATTCAATTTTTGTCTAAATAACAATGGTGGACTTTTCGAACATAAATTGTAACCATTATTATGTACTTTAATTTCTTAAGTTTTTAGTAAGTACCTACTTATTTAGTTTTTTCGTTATATCTGATATACCAAATAAAAAAATTGTTCAATGTTTTTTGGAATAGTTATTAATAAATCAATCTATTTCATGGCTAACTACGTTAAAAGTGAAAATAAGAGAGAAAAGCATCAATAATTCCGTTATTTTTATGAATAACTATATCGAGTATTATATCGTTGAAAAGCTCTAAAAATGTCCGATTTTGAGGTCATAGCCAACTATGGTTTCCATTCAAAAAAAGATAAGTTTGTGTCATATCTCGAAAACGAGAGCTGTCACGCAAACGACGACATGACAATCATATTCGGGATACAATTCCCTTCAATTTTGATATTCACACTTTTTTTATAAAATCAAAAACAACGGAGCTAGAGGGATTTGACTAAATCGACAGAATTTTGTTTTTTCAAAATATCTAGTAAGCCACGACTTTTTACAAAAATCCGAAAGTGTCATTAAATTGGGCCAGTAAAACTGCAAATCTTTCCCAATTTAACCATTGCTCTATCTCCGCTAGTTTCCAAGATCCCCATACTGATCATCAAAAAAAACTCTCCCTGTATAGCATTTTCCTTAAAAACTAACCATCTGACCTACAAAATCCTCTTTAGTTTATTTGCGTATCTTTTTTTCTAAGAGGCACTACATAATTTTGTCAAATTTTAAATCAAAATATACTATAGTATTCGAAACATTTTTTGTAGCAATCTTTACATATGGCTAACAGCTCCTCTTTCATTTTTTCTTGTCCTCTTCAGTTTGAAAAAGTCGCACTAATCCAGATCAGGCCATTAAAGTACTTGAGGTAGCATAGTTATGCCATTTGTTGGCAAAATCTGTCTAACAGAGATGCTTGTGTATGCAGGTGCATTGTCATGTTGGGAGAACCGGTTTTCTTTTGCTGAATCAAGGTGCAAGATTACCCACTAACCTCTGATATTTGATCAAAGGTCTATCCGCGGTCTGTGAACACAAGCTCTCTAATTATTTCAACATTTTCGTCAGGCATTTGATGGACCTCCACAAATTGGTTTGTCATCAATCGAGCAGACTACTGGCACACTTAAGAATTTTTGTCATAGCGTCATCTATGTAAGTTGTTTTCAATTTTAAAACAGTCTCAGCATCATTTATACCGAGTGGGAAACAAACTTCACCTTGTTCAATTAAACTTCCATCAGAAAAATCAAATCAAAAGAAAAAACAGGATTAGTAAAAATATTCTGCACTGAACTGAAAATGAATTGCGCTATAGACGCCTAGCGTCAGAAATGCGTACTACACAAACTCCGCCCACGGAAATGCTAATCCAGTTTTTTTTTTGGTACTCCCCCGTAGTTTACAGAATCAAAAGTATTTCTCATTGCAATATAAATAGTGCCCAATTGTGCATTTGCTTGCAAAGCCTTTGATATTTTCTAATGATATATATCAGATTTGTTGTTTTGGGTATACTAGTGGTCGCCCAGTGGTCGAAATTCGACCCTATTTCATGATATTGTAACAAGTATATTTTTATAAGAAACACAGTTGTGGAAAATCAAATATCGGTATTCGAAATATTTTTGACAAATGAATGACCCCTCAAATTTTTGGCTGGAACCGCTCCTGGCAAAATATTCCATATAATAATTCGAAGATTGTTCTTTGCAACCTAAAAGTTTTCATCACTTGCGGTTTCAATTAAGTTCAGGAATATTAAAGAAAAGAGAGGCCAACAACCCTAGGAGAACTTCAATATGTAATACATTCTCTATTGTCCGCTGTCTGACAATTTTTTACACAACACCTTCGGGAAGCTTGTAATAACAACATATTAAACAAATAATTACATTCACATTAAAAACAGAATATTTAATATGAATGTTACAGCAACGCGTCCGAAAAATCAATACTGATCTACTACATTGACTATTTTACCACTAAACAATAACAACGCTTGCATGCCACTTCCAGAAGTACATGCTCTAAGAATATAACAGCATCTAACGATCGCTCTCTCCATATATAATTACTCCATGTTTTGAGTTTTGCCCGTCAGGCGGGGCGGCACTTTCAGTTGTTTGGCGTTGACAGTATGGACGTAAATAATGAATTTTTATTATATTTTATTTCATGAATGAAGCAATATTATAAATTAATATTAGCATTCTGCACTGAAGGTCGTCAGTAGCTACTAAACAAAACAAAAATGAAGAAAATCGGTTGAGAGACAGAGGAGAAAATGGTACCTAATCGTTTTGTCTTTGCCTATTTATATATAGATTTAACATTAAAGCATGATGCTCACCGATAATAAAATGTCTTAAGTAAGACAAAGAAAAATGAACAGTGTAGGAATTATATGACCAACAATTTGTTTCTAATGGAAGTTTGAATAGGAATAAATTGTGGAGTAATAGCTTGGAATAATAGTTGGTTGGTGAAAATTGTGTACAGAAACTGTATTAGGTTAAAATGTACATGAATTATTGACAAAAGATACATTTAGTTTGTCCCAATTTATGCTATAGTATTTTTAGATTGGCAATTTTCTTTACCTAATTCAGTTTGATCATCTTCAAACCACATTCAACATTCACTAGCTTCACCCACTTAGGTCTTTGTAACTTAAAATTAACAAAACTCGAAGTCAAATGAGATCTTTTATATTCCATATGCCATAACGTTTTTTGGTTTTATCTCTGGAGTAAACTCAATAATTCAAGTTTGACCAGATGTCCTAACCCTAGGATTTACATCTCGAACACCCTGTCTTCTGTATAGGACTGATTGAAAACTTAAATATGTGAGTTAGGATAGCCATTTAATGTAAGGCGTAGTCGTTTCGAAATACCAAAGATCATTAGACGACATTAGTATTTTTAAATCTGTCCTTCAGTAAACATAAAGGTTAACTATATATTCATGATAACCAAACGGAAAATCAGTCGTATATTTCATTTGGTATAAGAGTAGACCACTAAAAACCTTAGTTTTATTAGGACGCACTTCAAAACTCTGCATAACATGGTTCAACAGAAAACAGGTAGACAGACTTGGGAAGCCATATCGAACAATTTATTAATCCCTTATGTACACACATACAGCTGAAGAGGGTTTAGTTTGCAAACGTGTACTTCGTTCTAAGTATATAATAGTCGAACATGTCATTTATTGTAAAATATCCATCCAGGGACATTATTTTAGCAATTCACACACTGCAGAGAATTGAGGTTTCCTTTATACAAAGTTGGTGGATCAATTTCACAAAGATCTTCTTAGAGCATCAAAGCACTAAGGGCACTCAAAACCCACAAACTGTCTGTTAAAAAAAATATATTAGATTTTTAAAAACGTATTTTTTAACATAGACTCTAACCATCCTGATATCAAGAACAAGTTTTCACAAAATGCCAGGTAGGTACTAACACTAATAATATCTTCAGATCACCTGTTATTTATTAATATACTTTTAAATGTGTTTACATATCTTTAATAATATTTCCTCACAAAATGGACTATGAATTATTGGCAGTGTACCTGTCAAGAAAGATTTCGAAATATGTAGTTTTTTAATTCTAATTCAATTTTAATTTTAATGAAAATTTTAATGATATTTTTTTTCAATATGTTGTGACACTGACTTGATATTTATAAATTCATTAAACTCAAAATCTAACATAAAACCTCCCTGGATCTACTCACAATTGCTAGGCGACTGCTTTTCAACGAGAACAATAAGGGGTGAGGGTAAGATATTAAAACACAAAATTTATTTTTATTGAGGGCGTCATTTGTGTAAAAACCTGTAAGTGAACATCCTTAAAAACCAAAAAAACTGTATGAGCTTGTGATGTTATTTCATACCAGCTAGATTGATACTGTATATGTTTGAATGAACTGCTTATTATATTATTTTGTTCTCCAAAAATTGTGTTCAAAATTAAGCATGTAACGTTCTAGTACAACATCAATAGGAAAGAAACTAGAACAAAAGTTAGAAATTTCATAGTTTTCAGTTTAATTCATTTGAAGTCAGCTTCTTTTTGAGAAAAAAACTCTTTTACGGTTCTTATAGCCCGAAAATATTCCAGTAGGGTATCGAAAAGAAAAAATGTTATATCGGCGATCTTTTCTACATGATATACGGTTGTAGGTGTTTTTTTTTTATCCGAAGAGGGGGGAAATACATTGCGTACTTAGCTAGCACGTGCTGGCCGTCGTGCGGGACTCCCGATGTAATGACTTCAAAGCAAGAGTAAATCGTTGCATTGAAACCAGTATACCGTATACCCGCTAAAACCCTAACCTCTTTCTCCTACAACCATGGTCCCCTGCGGCACTCTTACTCAATACTACTTCGCAAGGGTGGTTCATTGCAGATGTTTACTGCCCTTCCATTGAAAGCTTCTAAAGCCTACTCCTCGAACGTATCGCGAAGTTCTTTGAGGATAGTCTCCGCGTAATCTGATACCAAGTTCCAGGCTTGGGGGCCCTTCAGCATGGCTTCTACTAATTGTTCTGGGACGATATTAGTCCCCAGAATCCTCTCCACTTCAGCACGTTGATCCTGAAACCGGGGGCAGGAGAAGAACACGTGTTCGGCGTCCTCTATCACGTCCGTACAGTGTGGGCAGTTTGGGGAGTTTGCCCTCCTGAACCTGTGGAGGTATGCTCGAAAGCATCCATGTCCAGTCAGGAGTTGAGTGATGTAGAACCCAACCTCCCCATGCTGGCGGTTGACCCAACGACTGATGTTAGGTATCAATCGATATGTCCACCGGCCTTTAGTAGAGCTGTCCCACCTCTCCTGCCATTGCCCTAGACTCATGGCTCTTTCATCGCTGATAAAGCCGTCCCCTTTCTGCAGCCAGGATGTCGATTGGCAGGGTAGAGGCAATCACACTCACCGCCTCGTAAGACACAGTGCGGTAGGATGATGCCACTCGAATCGCTGAGAGCCGCTGGACTGTTTTCATTTTCCGGCGGTACGATGATAGCTCGAGCGATTTCTCCCATACCGGTGCCCCGTACAACAAAACAGAAGTAGTTACTGTTGCCAGTAGCTGTCTTTTCATCTGTCTAGGGCCTCCGACATTAGGCATTATTCTAGATAATGCCCCCTTTACCCCAGCTGCTTTCTTGCTGGCCGCGATTATGTGCTCTTTGAAGTTGAGCCGTGTGTCCAGGAGCACCCCCAAATAGCTGATGAAGGGCTGCGACTGTATGTAGGTGTCGCCTATTTTGAGGGTGATGGTTTCCCTTGCCTTTCGACTGCTAACAAGAAGTGTTTCGGTCTTTTGTTCTGCTAAACTCAAGTCCGCTGCGAGCATCCAATGCTGAATTGTGGCTATAGCGAATGAGAAGGTTGTTTGTATCTCCTCTATGTGCTTGCGCACTATGATCAATGCCACATCATCGGCGAATGCCACTAGCTTGACGCCCTCAGGCAGACCGAGCAGGAGCAGGTCGTTGTATATTACGTTCCATAAGAGGGGGCCAAGAACAGAGCCCTGAGGTACACCTCAGGTTGTAGGTGTGTGTTTTTTTTTTTTTTTTTTTTTTTTTTTTTTTTTTTATCCGAAGAGGGGGGAAATACATTGCGTACTTAACTAGCACGTGCTAGCCGTCGTGCGGGACTCCCGATGCAATGACTTCAAAGCAAGAGTAAATCGTTGCATTGAAACCAGTATACCGTATACCCGCTAAAACCCTAACCTCTTTCTCCTACAACCATGGTCCCCCTGCGGCACTCTTTGTCAATACTACTTCGCAAGGGTGGTTCATTGCAGATGTTAACTGCTCTTACATTGAAAGCCTCTAAAGCCTACTCCTCGAAGGTATTGCGGAGCTCTTTAAGGATAGTCTCCGCGTAATCTGATACCAAGTTCCAGGCTTGGGGGCCCTTCAGCATGGCTTCTACTATTTGTTCTGGAACGATATTAGTCTCCAGAATCCTCTCCACTTCAGCACGTTGATCCTGAAACCGGGGCAGGAGAAGAACACGTGTTCTGCGTCCTCTATAACGTCCGTACAGTGTGGGCAGTTTGGGGAGTTTGCCCTCCTGAACCTGTGCAGGTATGCTCGAAAGCATCCATGTCCAGTCAGGAGTTGAGTGATGTAGAACCCAACCTCCCCATGCTGGCGGTTGACCCAACGACTGATGTTAGGTATCAATCGATATGTCCACCGGCCTTTAGTAGAGCTGTCCCACCTCTCCTGCCATTGCCCTAGACTCATGGCTCTTTCATCGCTGTTTCCTGTCGGTTGGTCTTTCTCTAACTTTCTGCGATAAAGCCGTCCCCTTTCTGCAGCCAGGATGTCGATTGGTAGGGTAGAGGCAATCACACTCACCGCCTCGTAAGACACAGTGCGGTAGGATGATGCCACTCGAATCGCTGAGAGCCGCTGGACTGATTTCATTTTCCGGCGGTACGATGGTAGCTCGAGCGATTTCTCCCATACCGGTGCCCCGTACAACAAAACAGAAGTAGTTACTGTTGCCAGTAGCTGTCTTCTTATCTGTCTAGGGCCTCCGACATTTGGCATTATTCTAGATAATGCCCCCTGTACCCCAGCTGCTTTCTTGCTGGCCGCGATTATGTGCTCTTTGAAGTTGAGCCGTGCGTCCAGGAGCACCCCCAAATAGCTGATGAAGGGCTGCGACTGTATGTAGGTGTCGCCTATTTTGAGGGTGATGGTTTCCCTTGCCTTTCGACTGCTAACAAGAAGTGTTTCGGTCTTTTGTTCTGCTAAACTCAAGTCCGCTGCGAGCATCCAATGCTGAATTGTGGCTATAGCGAATGAGAAGGTTGTTTGTATCTCCTCTATGTGCTTGCGCACTATGATCAATGCAACATCATCGGCGAATGCCACTAGCCTGACGCCCTCAGGCAGACCGAGCAGGAGCAGGTCGTTGTACATTACGTTCCATAAGAGGGGGCCAAGAACAGAGCCCTGAGGTACACCTCCTGTGATCTTATAGTCTACTTGCCCATTTTCAGTTTGGTACAACAAGATGCGGTCCTTGAAATACGCTGAAACCATTCTGCGCAAGTACTGCGGAACTTCCATCCTGGCAAGAGCCTCCAAAATGCGGTCCCAGCGGGCCGAGTTAAAGGCGTTCTTGATATCCAGGGTGGCTATTAGACAGTACTTTTTTCCACCTCTTCTCCATCTCTTTCCCGAGATAGCCTCTCTGGCGATGTTGGTAACGAGTGTCACGGCATCGATGGTTGATGTCCCCTTTCTGAACCCGAATTGGTTGGTGGAAAGTTTCGGCTCAACGTAGGGCTCCAGCCTATCTGCTATTATCCTTTCAAGGAGTTTTCCCGCAGAGTCCAACATACAGAGGGGACGATATGATGACGGTTCGTCGGGAGGTTTCTTTCCCCCTTTAGGGAGGAGCACAAGCCTCTGCTTTTTCCACTTAGTCGGGAAAACCCCCTGCTTTAGGCAGGTCTCATACATGTGTAGAAACATGTCAGGCCTATTGGCTATGGCGCATTTTAGCGCGATGTTAGGTATGCCATCTGGACCGGGAGCCTTACCGTTTTGGAGCCGGTTGCACGCGCCCATCAGCTCATTCATAGTCACTGATGGTATATCTTCGTCCCTCACCTGCCACGAAGGATAAGCGGGTAGCTCAGGCTTCGCAGGAAACAGGTGAGTGACAATGCGGTGCAATGATTCGGGGCAGTTCGTTGATGTCATGGGATGGGCCTTAATTTTATGCATGACGATTTTATACGGTTTTCCCCATGGATCTTGATTAACTTCGTCACACAACTCCTTCCAGTAGGATCTCTTGCTTGAGAGAATGGCTCTTCGTAGTTGTTGTCTTTTGATCTCATAGTCGAGCCTTAGTTCTTCTGTTGTGACCCTGTCGCGTCTTCGTGCTCGTTGATGCAGCCTTCGTGCTTTGAGACACTCTCGTCGGTGTTGTGAGATTGTGTCGTTCCACCAGTAAACTGGTGGGCGGCTGTTGTTCTGCCGTCTCCTTGGCATGGAAGCTGCTTTCTTGCTGGCCGCGATTATGTGCTCTTTGAAGTTGAGCCGTGTGTCCAGGAGCACCCCCAAATAGCTGATGAAGGGCTGCGACTGTATGTAGGTGTCGCCTATTTTGAGGGTGATGGTTTCCCTTGCCTTTCGACTGCTAACAAGAAGTGTTTCGGTCTTTTGTTCTGCTAAACTCAAGTCCGCTGCGAGCATCCAATGCTGAATTGTGGCTATAGCGAATGAGAAGGTTGTTTGTATCTCCTCTATGTGCTTGCGCACTATGATCAATGCCACATCATCGGCGAATGCCACTAGCTTGACGCCCTCAGGCAGACCGAGCAGGAGCAGGTCGTTGTATATTACGTTCCATAAGAGGGGGCCAAGAACAGAGCCCTGAGGTACACCTCAGGTTGTAGGTGTGTGTGTGTGTGTGTGTGTGTGTGTGTGTGTGTGTGTGTGTGTGTGTGTGTGTGTGTGTGTGTTTGTTCGTGTATCGAAATTCAAGAAGAAAGCAATGTGCGCAGTTGAAATATAAGGCGCAGTAAAATTGCAGTTATATAGATGGGTTCATAAAATCTTACAACTAAATGGTGCTATTGGGTGGTACATATACAGTAAGGATATTTGAGCTATAGGGCGGAGTATAAATACAGTTATACAGAAGGGTTCATAAATATTAGCAGTTGCATATACAGGATGGTTGAAATATAAGGTTATAGAAGGTTGTTGAATAAATATTATACAGTGTGTCCGGTTATAGACTAGCGATAATCTAAATACATGTAAAGCAACTATTTTAATACACAAATACACCATATACTAGGGCTCAATACCCCACCCCTCCATATGGCAACCATTTTGTTTTTCTGATAACCTATTCTCTACGTGTGAACAAAAACATTCATATCTCTTAAAGTTTTGGTCTTACTGAGATAAAAATAGGCTTATTCGACGGACAATAATACTGTCTATTAACAACATTTCAAAACAAATTGTTAACGTTTTCTTAACTTTTGAAAAAAAGATGAAATGCAAAAAAGGGTCAAAAAATTATGCAAATCAACAAATTATTGCAAATCAATGCAAAAGCAGTCCCCATAACCTTTCATTTTTTCAGTAAATCGAATGTTTTTGAGTTAAGCTACAATACAACATTAAATTCACAACTGTATGTTTATTACTTTAGAAGTTATTGTTGTTTGAACAGGTAAACATTAAAACCACATGAAATTCTTATTAATTTTTATTTCATACTTTTACAACCTTTATATACACATTAAATTTCATCCTACAGCAGTTGTTCAAAGTGCCCACCTTCAGTTTGTAGACAAGTTAATGCTCTGTGTGCTATCTGGGCAGTTGAGCGCTTAATTAGTTTTAGCTCTGATCTTATTTCTTGGGCGACTGCCATAATTTTAGCGACGAGGTCTTCTCTGGTGTTTGGAACTATAGCATACACCTTTTGCTTCATATCACCCCACAAAAAATAGTCCAACGGGGTCAAATCGGGCGAGCGAGCTGGCCACGCTACTACACCACCGCGACCGATCCACGGTGCATGGTTGACATAAGGGTGAAGCAGAATTATATTTACTCAGGGTGTATCAAAAATGTCTTATATAAGCATAAGCAGTTAAGATATTTGAATTATAGGGCGGGGTATAATTACAGTTATAGAGATGGGTTCAAAAATTTTTAGAAGCAGTTGCATATTCAGGGTGGTTAAAATAAATGGTAGAGTAAAATTATAGTTATACAATGTGGCTCAAAGATGTGACAAATTTTGTTATATTGGGTATACAATGGGCAGTTGCCTATATCGAAAACGACATATGGGACGAGTAAAATTATAGGTGTATAGGGTGATTCAAACAATAAAAATAGAAACATTCAAAATGTCAGGGCTGGTGCAACATTATGAGAGGTTGAATTATAGTTGTACAGGGTGGTTCAGAAAATGATAGACATATATGTTATATTGGGTGGCAAATACACTGGAGCATATACAGAGTGGCTGCATTATATGGGTGAATTAGAATTGCACTTATAGTAAATGGTCAAATTAATAAGGCAAATAAAAAAAGAGTTAAAAAAATATGTGAAAAATATTGAAAAAGAATACAAATTAGAGTGACAGAAAGAGAGAGATAAGAATATACTAAAATATTCAACAGAATTGTACCTATTAAATCAGATAAACAATGGGTTAGAAAACGATTTTTGAACAATTTTTTTTAAGCCAGCTGAAGTTGGTTCTTTTTTAAACATAAATAATTGAATTAAAAGTTTTTTTAATATTATTACTTTTTTAAGCTTTTTTTCATTTATGTTATCTGTAAACCATTGCCAAATTATTGGCAAAAAAAACATTTTTTTGATGAGATATACTTACTTCAAAGGTGCTGCAATTTCACATTTTTATGTAACTCAAAACAATATTTTTGTTTGAATTATTACTAAAAAGAATGTTTTAAATCTATTTAACTAAAGGATGTATATTTTTTAGTAATGTTTTTGTAGTTACATGGTTTGTAGAATCACAGGTGTGTGACAAAAAAATCACCGCATAAAAAGTTTTTTTAAATTATCTTAAAAAAAGTCGCCTACGGACCTCAAAACTGTTGAAGCTCTACATTTTTATGCAAAATCAAAACAGTATTGTTTTAAATGTATTGAAGTTCGAGAATAATAAGTAATTTTGGTAATTTTTTGTAGCTTTTCATTACTCAATTTATGCCACTAAAAGGAAAAAGTGTATGACAAAAAAAGTCCTAGGCATTAACATCCCCTTTTTATAAATTAAATAAAATCGTTAAAAGTCCTTTACACTAATACCCGTGCGAAATTCAAATCATAAATAACTAAAATCCCGAAACAATTCCGAACGCGAATTGGTGTTAATAAAAATAATTAATCAAAATCGCTGACGATAAATCGAAACACGACACCGAGTATCAATAACTAATAAAATAGCGCATATATATATATATATATATATATATATATATATATATACACGTATGCGTATGTATAGGTGGTGCGACTTTACTTTTTCAATATGCCACACCATTTAAAATAAAATGTGTCATGTTAAATATTCACAATGTCAATTGGACTAGAACGGTGCGAAAATATTGTACGTTTTGTTGATTGAATAAATACGAATGGAGAGATGTAATTCAATTTAATTGGAATAAATGTATTTACTGACAAAAGAGCATTTACACTGTGTGGGTGGAAATTTAATCTTAAGTTTTCAACATGTCAAAATATTACAATTACACGTATAATATAAGTATAAAGACACTTTCGTCAAAAGAATAAAACATTGTAGAACACTTATTACGGAATTATAATTTATTTTTTTGATAAATGTCTATGAAGCTATCTAATATCGAACGCCATATTCTATCTACGAGATGATCTGCACTTAAAAAAATAATACAACTATGAACTTCGGGCAAACATGGCGTGACAGACATATGTAAATAGTTTGGTAGTAGAAAAATTAGTTTATGAAACACAATGAAATCTTCTTTAAGTTTGATAGTTGAATAAGTTGAGTTGGACGGTCAGGAAGTAATTATAAGTGTTAAGTCATGTACGCATTTTATAAAATAGACGCACAATGTAGTGCAAGATGCTCTTGAAGTGATCTAGAAATTAGTTCAAACCAGAAATCCAAAACTGACTGTCTTACAAGTATATAATTATGGGTCATTTACAGATTTTTTTTATCTACGAATAAAGAACAATATTTATCAACTTTTAAGCACTTTTTGGGAAATAAGACCACAAATCACGAAATTACTGTACATTTCCAAACGTTACAGGGTCTAGTTTAGACCCGTTGTTAATGGCAAAGGAACTATGAGAAAAGGCACAATTCAAATATTTAAATTAAAATGTCTGAGAATATTACTTCATTTATGAAATAACCAAGAGAATTTAATTTGATAATATACACGGTAGCACAAAAACTTCATACAATAATAAAGGTCCTCTCAACCTGGAAGAATTTGAAAGAGGTGATCTTCAGAATTTTATGTCCGCTCCTAGGTCCGACTTTGTTATATGCGATCAAAGAATTTTGTTCCATTAAAATCACAAGGGAAACCTAGGGAAAACCTTATGAACAATCCCGATACTGGGTTGTTCACATGATCATTAGCAATTTCTTCCTTAATCATCGGCAACCAGGAACGATTGAATTCCACGGATGTAGTAGCGATACAATCGTTTTCATTTAACTAAAATAAAGCAATTTTTTTTAGTTTTCGTTTCGTGTTGTGTTCTTCTTTATGTAATATAACTAAATTTTGAAATTATATTTTATGACCAAGGTCCCAAGCATGTTCAGAAACTTAGAATTTTTCAAACTGTAGTGTTTTTATGTAATTTTTGTGTTCAATTATTCGAACATTTAGAGATCCAAAGGTTTCTCCAATATAGAATATATTAAATTCACTATCTTATAACAAAGTCGCGCCTAGGAGCGCTACATAAAATTCTGAAGATCACCCCTTTCAAATTCTTCCAATTTGAAACTTTATAATTATCTAATGTTTAGCAGTTTCAGTGCTACCCTGTATATTATGAAATTGAATTCTCTTAGTTACATCATACCTCAAATAATATTGTCAAACATTTGAATTAAAATTATTGTGCCGCTTTTTTCATAGTCTCACCTAGCCCCCAAAACGTTTGGAAATATTATTTAATTCTGGTGTTATTGCCCAAAAAGTGCTTAAACACTGCAAAATATGCCACAACTGTCCGTGAGAAAACAAAAATATTTATTTTGTAAATAAGAAATGTTTCTATGAATATAGTAAAACCTAGAAAAACTCCGAAAGACCTTATATATGGTCAATAAGAACATACCAAGGTTCAAGGCCACCCTCACCCGTATGTAGGGGCTTTGCAAAGAAGACGAAGAAGAAGAAGAATAGAATTTTAATATTTTGGCATGTAAACACATACTTATTTTTCTACATTGTGCATTGGGACACTCTAGAAAGTCTTTTGCTAGAATAAAATCTTTAAAACACTTGCGCCTTCACCAGAATAGAGCATAATTTATTTCTAATCTTATCAGACGGAATATTAATAGCTGTTACTAAAATGAAGTGTTTTTTTTTAATAAAAAAATAACACAGTTAATTTTCAATATTTTTTAATGTAATACTGTGTATATCATTCTAGACATATCTATTAATTATTATTGTCCGGTATATTTAGGTAAATCTGGATATTTATGAATAAAGTTTAGTTAATTGGGCGTGGCCAGAGCTAATGCTCATGGAGTATCGTAGATAGTTTAATTGTAGTTAATATACAAGGAAAGTAGAAAACATACTACTACTACTAGCGCAAACATCCATCACTTTAAACGCGTTTTTTAAGAGTTCTTATTTCAATTACTATTATACAGATATCGTTACATTTTATGACCCTAAACCATAATTAAATTGAGTAAAATCAAACTTAATTTAGTTAGTACAGTACAGTCAAGGTCATACTGATTATTTCAGTCAGTTCCAAGGACAAAAACCATTTTCTGAAGTTGGAGCCGCTCTATACGGTGTACAACTGTTAAATGCTAACATATGTAGAGTAGTAATACTTTCGAAAGAGCAGTAGTAGTTAAATATTCGTGAAAAACCTCGGTTAGTCGAGAATGTTCTAGTGTATTCCACTCTTTTCGAGATGGTGGCAATCCGGGTGTCAATCTACCTACAGATGACGAAAGATGTGAAACCATGGATGATTGCTAGCAATGTTTTCAGGATTCATTTCAGTTATTTGTTAGTTATTAAGCTTAACCTAGGAAGCAAATAAAACCGAGTTATAATAATTCTGTATTTTTTTATATAACTTATCAGAGTAGCAACATAAAGACAATAAGCCATTAGCTTTCGCGGACCCTATTAGGCCAGCGGGCCGTTGTTTGGAGACCCCTGACTGACTAGAAGTCAAATTTTCATAAAACCGGCTAATACTCCTTAAATTACTAATAATTCGACGAATGTCAGCCGAATTCACCTTTGGATATCAACGGCATCTAACGTCATGTTGAGTATTCATTAGGTACATATATGAATCCAATCTCATCCTATTCTCATATACCAACGCTCTGACAGCGGTATCCGAGTTTAGCAAAACTCTAGAAGCAAATATGAAATTTACTTTTTCATAGCTACATCATTCAACGTACGACGTAGTAGTTTGAGCGATGTATCGTACACCTACCATGAACTAAACAGCTAACAGAAAGTTCCATATTCCAAAGAGAAAACCTGAGAAACAGCTATAACTTCGGAAAATGCAGTAGGGCAGCAAATTACACACGCTTGGCAAACAAAGGCAGTGACTTGATGAAAATCAAGTTTTGTGTAGTTGTAGATAGAAAATATTTATCTGTCACATAATGCAAGAACTTGAACAAACTATGTTGTGCATATACTACAAGTAACTAAGTACTCAAGTCATTTGACTGTATATTGCTGGGGCCATCCGTCAAACAGTCCAAACTAGATTACTTGCACCATTCAAAAAAAAAAATAGCTGATTAGCTTTACCATATTTAAGTCATTTAGTTAGCTTATAACAATTATAGGTATTACCGCCTTGTTTATAATGATGAGGTTATATACTAACATATAACAATAGAAGAAAAAGTAATCTTTTAGAAACTTTTGGTGTGCATTAGCTTTCCCGATTCAATAAAAAAATAAAAATGATAATTAAGAAAATAATTAAATCCCCCGATGTACCATCCTATGATTCCTTTTAAAGTTTAACCTTTTAAGTGCTAACATACAAGTTTTATCAAATTATTTGATTACTACAACTATTGTTAAAATTGTATTTACGTAAAATATACTAAAGCAATCAAGATAAAATATATGCATATATGTTATAAAATTTGTCACTGGGTAACTGTTATCTAAAACAGAGAACAAAGATTCCATGACACGTAATTGCCATTCATCTGGTCAAAAATTAACCAATTTTAATCGTGTCACCCATCACAACAGGCGTAGTCATTCAGTGCCTCTACCAATCATTAGATCTAATAGCGGCGGTTGTCAGCACCACTAAAAGAACTCTAAAATGATAGTTTTCAGTTCAATAAACATATATTAACATAACATGTATTACTTAGGGTGAGTTTTTTTTTTGATGATCAGTATGGGGATCTCGGAAACTAGCGGAGATAGAGCAATGGTTAAATTGGGAAAGATTTGCAGTTTTACTGGCTCAATTTAATGACACTTTCGGATTTTTGTAAAAAGTCATGGCTTACTAGATATTTTGAAAAAACGAAATTCTGTCGACTAAGTCAAATCCCTCTAGTTCCTTTGTTTTTAATTTTATAAAAAAAGTGTAAATATCAAAATTGAAGGGAATTGTATCCCGAATATGATTGTCATGTCCTCGTTTACGTGACAGCTCTCGTTTTCGAGATATGACACAAACTTATCTTTTTTTGAATACAAACCATAGTTGGCTATGATCTCAAAAAATCGGACATTTTTAGAGATTTTCAACGATATAATACTCGATATAGTTATTCATAAAAATAACGGAGTTATGGATGTTTTTCTCTCTTATTTTTACTTTTAACGTAGGTAGATATGAAAAAGATTGTTTTCACTTTGACGTTTCCTCATTTGAGAGTAATTCCATTAGTAGTGCTGAACTGACAGTAGATATTGACAAGTTTTCGTGATAAAATGAAATATTCTAACGAAAAAAAACTGAATATGGTGGAATGTTATATCATAGGCCACAAAAATTCAGTTCGTGCAGCTGAGGAATACTTTCATAAATATTTTAATCGTCGTCAACCTGCTTTATATACATTTAAGAGACTTTACGATAGTTTACACAGATATGGATCTTTTACTAAACCACCAAAGGAACGTAATCAAATTAACAAAGCAGCACAAATAAATGTTTTGGCAAGGTAAATCAAAATCCATGTACATCAACTTATGAGATTGCGGCAGAAGCTGGCACATCTCAACGAACTGTAGTTAAGGTACTGACAGCGTACAAGTTCCACCGATACAAACTTTCAGTTTCTCAAACTTTGCATGCTGGTGACGAACATCGACGTATTTTGTCTTGTACATGGTTTAGAGACATGTGCCTTAACAATCCACAGTTTCCATTAAAGGTGTTATCGTCAGATGAAACTAGATTTACTAACTGCGCTATGTTCAATAGACACAATGAGCATATCTGAGCTAAAGAAAACCCTTTCCATGTAGAACAAAGACGACCCCAGATAAAATTTGGTTTTAATGTTTGGTTTGGTATCGTAGGGTCTACTATTCTGGGGCCTTTTATGTATGACGAATTACTTTCTGGGGAGCGCTACTTGCATTTCTTGCAATACACTTTTCAAGACATGTTGCATAATTTGAATTTGAGAACTCGTTTAGAAATTGAGTGGTTCCAACATGATGGAGCACCTGCTCATAACTCGTTATTAGTAAGACAACACTTAGATAATATCTATCCAAACTCTTGGATAGAAAGAAATGGCCCGCGCGAATGGCCACCCCGGTCTCCCGATTTGGCAGTTATAGACTTCTATTTATGGGGTGCGCTAAAAAACAAAGTAGACAAAAGAAAATATGAGACAGTTGGTGACCTAAGGGAGGCGGTATTACAAGCAATTGATAGGCGGTCTGTGAGGAAAGCGGTAATGTCAATCTTAAAAAGATGCAATTTTTGTCTAAA
This sequence comes from Octodonta nipae, assembly GCA_034190945.1. Lineage (NCBI taxonomy): Eukaryota > Metazoa > Arthropoda > Insecta > Coleoptera > Chrysomelidae > Octodonta > Octodonta nipae. Next base: position 36,314,912 of record CM067216.1, on the reverse strand, counting down.
TAACAGTGGTGGACTTTTCGAACATAAATTGTAACCATTATTATGTACTTTAATTTCTTAAGTTTTTAGTAAGTACCTACTTATTTAGTTTTTTCATTATATCAGATATACCTAATAAAAAATCGTTCAATGTTTTTTGGAATAGTTATTAATAAATCAATCTATTTCATGGCTAACTACGTTAAAAGTGAAAATAAGAGAGAAAAGCATCCATAACTCCGTTATTTTTATGAATAACTCTATCGAGTATTATATCGTTGAGAAGCTCTAAAAATGCCGATTTTTTGAGATCATAGCCAACTATGATCTCCATTCAAAAAAAGATAAATTTGTGTCATATCTCGAAAACGAGAGCTGTCACGCAAACGAGGACATGATAATCATACTCGGGATACAATTCCCTTCAGTTTTGATATTTACACTTTTTTTATAAAATCAAAAACAAAGGAGCTAGATGGATTTGACTAAATCGACAGAATTTCGTTTTTTCAAAATATCTAGTAAGCCATGACTTTTTACAAAAATCTGAAAGTGCATTAAATTGGGCCAGTAAAACTGCAAATCTTTCCCAATTTAACCATTGCTCTATCTCCGCTAGCTTCCGAGATCCCCATACTGATCATCAAAAAAAACTCTCCCTGTATGTGTACATCTAACAAGTAACGTCCACCCACCCTCAGACGTATATTCAGAAACACGAATGACGACTCAACTTGTTTAGTGGTTCTTTTTTTAATTTTCAATATTCACTTTGTCATACAAGGCAATGTATAGTAAAATCAGCAATGATTCAGCAGCTAAGATTTATTTTTAATGTGCCTATCAGGGCAATAAGTTTTATAATTTAATTGAATGAAAGTTTCTCTAAAGATCATGTACTACTAGAATTCACTATCACAGGAAGAGTCATATCACAAATCACGAATTGTATACCTCAATAACAAATTGTTACATCCTCAGTCCAGATTGGATTTTTGGGCGACGCAATGACAGCCCACATATGGTGGTTCCTGGAACGTTTAGCATCTTTTGCAGCCTGGAAACGTCCCACATTAAGTGCGGGAGTATCTGTGATTGACTTTTATTAGATAAATATACACTAAAACGTTGAAAATAATTAGCAAAACAAAAGTGATTATATAGCACATATAACAAATTACACATTCCCAAATGTTACTTACCCTCCAAAAGTAATAAAAATGGAAAAAATAAGAAGTGGTTATCATCTACAAATATTATCTACCTACCTAGTATATTACTGAATTCGGTCAATCAACTATTCATGGATTTATATATTCTTGGTAGCAACTATAAAATTATGCCACATTTCAAAGTTTTTACTTTTAATGTTATACTTATTAACAAAACTAATTATTCGCCGCAACTATTGTATCTGTTTGATATACGGAAAACTTTCCAAAAGTAAGTCGATTACAAGAATGAAAATATTACCAATGTTTTTGTTATTTTGCACCTCCCATAATATCCACACGTTCTTTTATTATAAATCATTGTACATAACGATTCTGTCGAACAACAAACTAATATGAATATTTCTCCGATTTTCTTCCAGCAGACAGCTACCAATACCAGTTGCAATCCATGTGGCAGAAATGCTGGAACACCAATCAAAGTCTTGTCCACAATTTGCGCTTCCGTGAAAGAGGACCCCTCAAATCTTGGAGACCCGAAACCATGGCCGAAGCCATATTCTCCGTACTCAAAGAAGGACTTTCGTTATCTCAAGCCGCTAGGAAATACGACATCCCATATCCGACTTTTGTTTTGTACGCTAACAGAGTTCACAATATGTTGGGACCATCTGCTGATGGAGGATCTGGTAAGAATTTGATTAATTATTTGAATTCTATTCTTGAAGGAAAGTTTTGGTTTAGTTTTAAGTTCAACTGTATTCTTTAGATGAGCCTAATCGTAAATGAGCAATTTTGACCCTAGAAGGACTTCAGCTTGTGTCGATATTTGTTGTTACATCAGCACATCAACGTCCCATGAATGACGCAGTTTTGTGACAATTTTTTTAGCTTTGGAGTGAAAACCTTGACCTTTAAAAAAATTCTATTCATGTACGAACATTTTGTCTTAGTTTTTTACAATACTATAGTTACTTCAATGGGACTCCAGTTTTCTGTATGTCAGAAATCTGGTGTGGATAAGCCGAAAGTTTGTGAAAGACACATAGTTGTTTCTAACGTCGGGTAAGATACCTTCATATTTCCACTGCTCAAAAGACAGCAAAACAGAACGTTACCTCCTAGTGATCGAAGGCAATGTTGGAGTAACAGTGAAAGAAAAAATTGCTTTCATTTAAAGAGGAACAGAGTAATTCGGGACTTTCACTTCAAAATTTAGGTTCTTCCCCTCCATTGCCTAACATCGTACACTTCATTTTATGATGTCAAATTTGGGGAAAATTTTTAGTTTGTTTACCAGATTGACATTGTTAAGGAGCAAAGTACGGAGTTACCGCTTTGTGATTGGTTGAAATGTTAGCACCAAAGGTAAACTGTGGACTTTAGTAATCTTAGCGTTCAGTATGTTGTCTGACCAAAAAGGCAATGTGACGTCATCCAAGTTTCCGGTAAACATGAATTTGGTGTCACAGAGTGGCCTTAATTCAGTATTCTGAATAAATAGAATTAAAACTTGGATGCAGTCAGGGCCGTTGGATATTAACAACAATCCTAAAATATTTCTAACGGACTTTAATCGAAATAAAGCCAACCTTGCGCTAAAATGTTTTGAAGAATTTTGTATTAGGTGTGAACATAAACCAGTTCAAACTAGTTCAGTCGTGCAAGCTATATGACACATAGCTGATTCTGCTTTTTCCGGATTTAGACAGCGTCATTTTTTCGAATTAATTTATTTATATACCTGAACCGGGATATAAACAAAGTTTTCCGACCTTTCGCGCACACTTATAAGGGGTTTTTCAAGGATGAGACAAAAAACAAATCAAATGTTACTTACCTTGCGGCTACTTCATTCATTTCATCTTTTTCTCACGAACACTTCAAAACTTCACTTTTTATTCAACTTGCACAAATTCTAAATGCCTAATAGGTACGAAGAAATAATAATTGGCCCACCGAAATTTTCAGGTAAAAGAAGGGTAGGAGGCACTTAATGGGATTATTTTATGATTGTGATGAAATTCCTGAAATTTTATTAGTGATTTATTTTGTGGAAATGTTGATGCAAGATTGCCAGATGGACGAAAGTTCAAAACCTTTGTCTCGGTTGAAATTCTTGGAATTTTTGGCGATTTCAACGGCCTCTCGGAATTTTCTGGTGAAATAATACGGAGATTTGGCCAGGACAGAGCGGCTGTCGAAGAGGATTTAGTGGCCCGTTTCGTGATGATGTTCAGCTATAGCAGAGTTTGAAAGCAGGACCGTTTTCAAACAACGTTTGTGCTCACCCAGACGAGTGTTTATAGATCGACCTGTTTCACCGATGTATACTGCCCCACACGAGCATGGATTGGAATAAACACCTTTAGATGAAAGAGGATTTTGTTTATCCTTTGGAGAGGGTAACATTTGTGAGATTATGGATAGTGGTTTGTAGACTGTTTTCACCTCGTGCTTATGGAGAAGCGTCCTAATCCTATTCGTAACCTTGCTGATATATGGCAAATATGCTACTGATTTATTAGGTGACAATTCTTTCTTAGGAAGGGGATGTTGGTGACGAGAAATGGAATTGCGAATCTCTCGTTTGCTGTAGTCGTTGTTTAGTAGGCTACCCTCAACCCAAGCTAATTCCCTTCTCAAACTTTTGGGTTCGGAAATGGATATAGATCGATGCACCAGGGAGTTCACGACTCACCGTTTCTGAGATGGGTGATGATGGGACCGGACGTGCTGATATCTGTCGGTATGTGTTGGTTTTCTGTATACAGAGTGGTCCAGGCGACCTATGGCAACCGTCTAGGAAGGGCAGGGATCCATTGGACTCAATTTCCATAGTGAATTTGATGTTTGAATGTTGGGTATTAATGTGGTTAAAGAACAATTGGAGAGCCTCTTGTCCATGTGGCCAGATGACAAAAGTGTCATCAACATATCTCAACCAAATTTTGGCTTTGTGCCTTCAAGACTCCAGAGCCACTGCTTCAAACAAATGCTTCCATAAAGATAGTTGCCACTACCGGTGATAGCGGCGAACCCATGGGGGTACCAGAAGTTTGCATGTAATATTTATTTTGAAAAAGAAAATACGTCGACTTAAGACATTTTTCGATCAACATGAGTAAATCCAAGGTTTGTCCGTCTTCCGACAGCAGTTCTCTAATAATCGATAGGGAGTCTGAGATAGGAACTTTGGTGAACAGTGATGTCACATCAAAACTTACTAAAATGGGGGGCCAATTATTATTTCTTCGTACCTATTACTCATTTAGAATTTGTGCATTATTATGACAAGTTCAATAAAAAGTGAAGTTTTCGAAAAAATGACGCGGTCCAAATCCGGAAAAAGCAGAATCAGCTATGACTCTGGCCGCGAAAACCTCAGATTCTTATATGACACATATTCTATCCGCATGTCAAAATTAAAAATGTTCGCAATCAATTTACTAAATAGACCATTTATATTTTAATAAAAAAAATGCCCCATCACAGTATTTGAAGATCTGTTAGCCTAACAAATCTCCAAAAAATTGTACCTAACCTGGTCCCATTTTTTCTCTCTTAAATTTATATTTTTCCATATCTTCTATTTTTTTCAGATCCCATAAAAATATTTAATTGGCTTTTTTCCTTTTTGATTTTTACTTTTAGGGATCTATTACATACAACTTTCGTTTGTGTTAAATTCGTTTAAATTCCGCCTCCTGTAATTTGAAAGTGCTCACGTGATTTTAACTAGAACTAAACTCTTTTAGATGCATTCTCTAAAAAGTTGGTAACTATATCCAACAGCTCCTTTGACTTCAATGGTCAATTCAAAACAAATTACAATAACTAGTAGCTATTACCATATTGCTCGTCCCTGTGTTTTGAAAAAAAAGTGTTCATTGTCTAACGAACCTCAAGGATAATTTGTAGTTTAAATTTATAATGTTGATTGTATATCAATTCAACTTTAACAGATTTCCTTTCAGATTTAAGACCGAAAGGAAGAGGAAGACCTCAACGAATACTGTTAGGTGTATGGCCCGATGAACACATACGAGGAGTCATCAGAGCTGTGGTTTTTAGAGACTCACACCAGATCAAAGACGAACCGCATATGGCAACGTATCCTAGAATACACGTAAGTATCTTTTTTCATATATTTATTTACGATCAACACTCATATGGAAATGGCTAAATTTCCAGATTACACAGGTCAACATTTGATCTAAGCCGGAACAAGGCAAGTCTTATAGGGTACAAGGGTTTTTTTGGGTCGCTGAATACGATGAGAGGATCGGTTGACCTTCATCACGTCAGAGTCAAGGGCATTTGAAGGTCAAATCGAGAGAATTCAACCAAAAAATCGGAAAAAAATTTTGCTTATGTTTTTGAGGTTTGAGTCCAAATCCGTAGTTTGTTTGACTGCGCTTTTTGTCAGAGGTCACTTGAAGGTCATTTGAAGGTCAAATCGAGAGTTCTACCACAAAGAGTGAAAAAATTCATGCTAATGTTTTTGAGGTCTCTGAATCCGAATCCATAGTTTGTTTGACCTTGCGCTTTTTCCCAGAGGTCATTTAAAGATCAAATTGAGAGAAGTCTACAAAAACTCTCTCGATTTGACCTTCAAATGCGCTTAGTTCGAATGTTGACCTATGTTATCTAAGTACAAATAAACAGCTAAAAAGTGCAACTTCCAGCAACATGCACCAAGCGCCATATTTTACATGTTGGCTCATAGGGGCAAGTAGATGACAACTTAGGACACAAAAAAAGTGTTTAAATAAAGACTGGAACTAAATGTAGCCAAACAACACGTAGATTTTATTAAATGACAAGAGAATTTGCAGGGTTGGATTCTAATTGTGCACAAACTTCAGGTTTAGTTTTAGTTGGTCGTCAATTTCAACCAAATTTTGAAAGTTCTTACTAATAAACCACATGATCGTATTTTGTTTAGATGAATTGATGAAAAGTCTCCATGTTAAGGGATCATAATATTCTGCACCCAGGCTTTTGATAGATTCAGCAATATTATGACAATGGGCGAGTAAAAATAAAGTAGAAATTCCTCTTCACGTTTTCTATACATATATCAAGAAAATTGTGTTCCAAAAACTAATAGATGCCCCGAAGGGAGTCTAAGAAGTTTAGCAGAACAATGCCGTTTATCAGATCGTAATTAATTTGCATATAATTAATTTGTGTATAGAAAGATCCATTTGACCTGATGCACTTAAGCGAGCTGATATAAAGCCAATTCACAAACGTAAAGAATAGCATATCATGTCAAATTAAAGACCCATCTCATTGATATCTAATGTAGCTAAAATCTTGGAAAAAATTATTTAAAATAGAATTTTAGAATTTGTGAACAAGCATAAAATAATATCAAAAAAACAGTGTGGCTTCATGAAGAAAATAGGTAAAAAGAATGCCTTAAATTTTCTAACACATTTAGTTTATGAACAGCTTGATTAAAGTACTCCAATTGCAGTTACATTTCTTGACTTAGCGAAAGCATTTGATACTGTCAATCACAAGATATTATTAGAAAAATTATACTGTTATGGAATAAGAGGCAAAGCTTATAAGCTCATGACTTCTTATTTGCATGACAGAAAACAGCGTGTTAAAGTAAATGAGGTTGTAAGTGAATATTGTGAAGTTCGAACAGGTGTTCCACAAGGAACAGTACTGGGACCATTGTTATTCATCCTGTACGTTAATGACTTACTAACTACTATGCCTGACGACGTAATAATATTATTTGCGGATGACACCGCAGTTATATCTATAGGAGAAAGTTGGGCTGAAGTAGAGATCAAAATGAATAACTATCTTGAAGCTATAAGTAACTGGTTAGCTTTAAATAAGCTATCTTTAAATTTGGACAAAACTGTTTACATGACATTCGGAAATTGCAACATAAGTGTTCCGGTAAACCTAAACATTTCAGTCAACGAAAAAAACTTGAATAGGGTATAATCATGTAAATATTTGGGAATCATCTTTGATTCCAGAATGAAGTGGTATAAACATGTAGAATACATTCTTAGAAAAACAAAGTATTTAGGATTTGTATTCTATAATCTCTCTAAGATTATGAAAACGGGCACATTGATGAAGTTGTATTACGCATTTTTCCACAGCATAATCAACTATGGAATCATTGCCTGGGGGGGAGCTTACTCCAACGCTACAAAACGTCTGCAAAGTCACCAGAAAAAACTATTAAAAATCGTAAACAAGAATAAAACAAACTTACATAACAATCCTTTAAATTTGGAGGAGCTTTACTCACTTGAATCTTTAAAATATCACTACATTACTCTGAAAGAAAAATTCCTGAACTCAAACAGTATTACTAGGAACAAGAGCATTCTCCTCCCACATAGATCAAAAACAGTCAGTAAGAAACGCAGTTTTATAAGAGCAATAAATGTATACAACAGTCTTCCAAATGAACTAAAAGCGTTAAGTAATGTAAGTGCAATAAAAAAGAAGTTAAAAAAGTGGATAATTAATAAAGATAATAACAGAATCAGATAGGCAATTGATAAATAAGTCACCATTGTTATTGAAACTTCCTGAAAAATTATGTTTTATTTTTTTTCTTTTATGTTCTTTTTTATTTTATGTATTCTTAGATATTTTCCTTTATGTTAAGTATATATTTCCCATAGGATAGGTTAATATATTATTAGTTTTAGGTATTATGCCAAGACCACGAACAGGTAACTCCAGTTACATTTGTGGAGATTATGTAATAATGTCCTAATATTATTGTATATATTATTGGTTAAATAAATAAATAAGTTTCATTCTATTGTGTAAATAACTGTTGCTTAGCAGATCTTCCACTGACTCTTCAACTAAGATCAGGGAGTGACAAAGCCAGTGGTATAAACAAAGTAAATGTAATAAACTATGGTACCCTGTCTTCTGAATAGACGTTTTTCTATCATGGCAAATACGGAAAAGTGTTGGACTTGATATTCTTCGTCATAATGACTGAACAAAATGGCTAGAATAACAGTGACATCAAATCTATGCAACTAATGGCAGGTTCAGATACTAATCAATGTTTGCTACTCAAAAATTGAGATTCGTAATGTGGGAGATAAGAAACCCTATTCGTTTGTTATTGCATTATGTGTAGAGATTTACAATTAATACCGAATCTATTATTTTTTATATTCAAAGCTTCTTTAATAAGATTTCGTTGTTGGGGATTCCTTGTTAACCTAAACGTTTCCTATTGATGTTTCAGGATGGTCTAACAATCCAAAGTTTCCAAAATCAAAACTCCTGCAGCAACGGTTCGGATCCGAACAATGTGTCGCCGGGAGCTGCAGCTGCTGCTGCCGTAGCAGCAGTCGCACAAGGTCTTCGACAACAAATGTGCAGCATGGTAGCTGCAGCACACAGTCAGAGCACATCACATGACACAAATCCAGTAGCCAGTTTAGTTAATTCCCTAGCTTTGGCAGGCCATTGTGGAGGCATGTCGATGCCCACCAACGGAGCACCACCGATGAGCATGAGCCATATAGCTTCTATGAGAAGCATGAGCAGTCCTGCAGGTAATTTTTTTTAATATGTTAAAATCAGTTATTACGATGCCCGAACACTTTGGGCACTGGCCCAAGGGCCCCCACCAATTTAGGGTCCCCACTAATTTGGGCCCTCACAAATTTGGGGCCTCCACCAACTGTAGACCAAAATTAATTTCAAGAGAAAAATGTAAATGAAAGCCAAAATCAAAAAAAAGGTTACAATCAAAAAACAAAAATACAATGTTTATATAGTCTGAATATTGAATTTATGTATACAGGGTGAGTTTTTTTTTATGATCAGTGCGGGGATCTCGGAAACTAGCAGAGATAGAGCAATAGTTAAATTGGGAAAGATTTGCACTTTTACTGGTCCAATTTAATGGCACTTTCGGATTTTTGTAAAAAGTCATGGCTTACTAGTTTTGAAAAAACGAAATTCTGTCGATATAGTCAAATCCCTATAGCTCCTTTGTTTTTGATTTTATAAAAAAAGTGTAATTATCAAAATTGAAGGGAATTGTATCCCCAATATGATTGTCAATCCTCGTTTGCGTGCCAGCTCTCGTTTTCAAGATATGACAAAAACTTATCTTTTTTTATGGAAACCATATGACCTCAAAAAATCGGACATTTTTAGAGCTTTTCAAGGATATAATACTCGATGTAGTTATTCATAAAAATAATGGAGTTATGGATGCTTTTCTCTCTTATTTTCACTTTTAACGTAGGTAGCCATGAAAAAGATTGTTTTCACTTTGACGTTTCCTCATTTCAGACTAATTCCATTAGTAGTGCTGAACTGACAGTCGATATTGACAAGTTTTCGTTATAAAATGGAATATTCTAACGAAGAAAAACTAAATATGGTGGAATGTTATATCATATGTCATAAAAATTCAGTTCGTGCAGTTGAGGAATACTTTCATAGATATTTTAATCGTCGTCAACCTGCTCTATGTCCATTTAAGAGGCTTTACTATGGTTTACGCAGATATGGATCTTTTACTAAACCACCAAAGGAACGTAATCAAATTAACGAAGCAGCACAAATAAATATTTTGGCAATGGTAAATCAAAATCCATCTACATCGACTCGTGAGATTGCGGCAGAACCTGGCACATCTCAACGAACTGTAGTTAAGGTACTGAAAGCGCACAAGTTCCACCCGTACAAACTTTCAGTTTCTCAAACTTTGCATGCTGGTGACGAACATCGACGTACTTTGTTTTGTACATGGTTTAGAGACATGTGCCTTGACAATCCACAGTTTCCATTAAAGGTGTTATGGTCAGATGAAACTAGATTTACTAACTGCGGTATGTTCAATAGACACAATGAGCATATCTGGGCTAAAGAAAACCCTTTCCATGTATAATAAAAACGACCCCAGGAAAAATTTGGTTTTAATGTTTGGTTGGGTATTATAGGGTCTACTATTCTGGGGCCTTTTATCAATGACGAATCACTTACTGGGGAGCGCTACTTGGATTTCTTTCAATACACTTTTCAAGACATGTTGCATAATTTGAATTTGAGAACTCGTTTAGAAATTGAGTGGTTCCAACATGATGGAGCACCTGCTCATAACTCGTTATTAGTAAGACAACACTTAGATAATATCTATCCAAACTCGTGGATATGAAGAAATGGCCCACGTGAATGGCCACCCGGGTCTCCCGATTTGGCAGTTATAGACTTCTATTTATGGGGTGCGCTAAAAAACAAAGAATACAAAAGAAAGTATTATGTACTTTAATTTATTTTTTAGTAAGTTTTTAGTAAGTACATACATATTCAGTTTTTTGGTTATATCTGATAAATCTAATAAGAAAATCGTTCAATGTTTTTTGGAATAATTATTAATAAATCAATCTATTTCATGGCTAACTACATTAAAAGTGAAAATAAGAGAGAAAAGCATCCATAACTCCGCTATTTTTATGAATAACTATATAGAGTATTACATCGTTGAAAAGCTCTAAAAATGTCCAATTTTTTGAGGTCATAGCCAACTATGGTTTCTATTCAAAAAAAGATAAGCTTGTGTCATATTTCGAAAACGAGAGCTGTCACGTAAACGAGGACATGACAATCATATTCGGAATACAATTCTCTTCAATTTTGATATTTACACTTTTTTTATAAAATTAAAAACAAAGGAGCTAGAGTGATTTGACTAAATCGACAGAATTTCGTTGTTTCAAAATATCTAGTAAGCCATGACTTTTTACAAAAATCCGAAAGTGTCATTAAATTGGGCCAGTAAAACTGCAAATCTTTCCCAATTTAATCATTGCTCTGTCTCCGCTAGTTTCCGAGATCCCCATACTGATCATCAAAAAAAAACTCACCCTGTATATAAATTAAATTGAAAATTTTATTTTAAATATGTGGGCAACGCTATTATTTTTTTCACTTAAAATTTTTATTTTTTAAAATGCTATATAAATTTGGGTAAACCCTATTTATTTTGACATATTTTATATAAGTAGCCATTTATATGATACGATTTATTAAAAATAATAAATGTGAAATATAAAAAACTGTCAATTTGGAATCCCTCAAGTAGGCCCCCACCAGGTTTGTGCCCAGGGGCCCCCACCATCTTAAATTCGGCCATGAACATAAGGATAGTATAAAAAGTATTGCTGATTTCAATAATAAATAAAACTTCGTGTCCTCCACGAGTTGTTGTGACTATTGTTGATAATCAAAAAAACAACTTAATTAAAAATAGTTAAAGTTCAAATATTAGCAGCCACTTCGTGACATCTATTTTCAAAAAAATGAATGTCCTCCAACAAAATGGATTATTAACCGTTCATCTTGAATCTGTATGTTACCACAAAATTAGAAAAAAAAAACGATAATTTAACTAAAAATTTTAAGTAACCTTGCAATTTATAAAAAAATTATTGTGCAATTCCCATTAGGAATATGCGTTTCAAAGCGTTTCGCTAAGTTTAAACAAAAACGTTTTTTATCTCCTTTCAATCCATAGCATATGTACATTAACCGAATTTCAGGACGGCTGAGTTTACCAAAAATACTTTTTTTGTAGGTTATGTCTCATTTTTTGATCAGGAATCATACGAAAGTTGCCTATTTTCTTGTATATGTAAATAGTAATAGATGACAACTGGTCAAAGCAGGCAAGATAGGCGCTACCTTACTTAAATTCCAATCCAACAATGATAAACTATTTCTCGAAGTTTTCTTGGACTTCCATCGTCTTGAAGTGGTTGATCTCAGTGAGAGTTACATTGTCTGCCAACTTCAGACTAACAATGATAAACTATATTAACAAACGACCCCACTGAATTGTTACGGAAAGTGACATTTGGCTAATTTTTGTGTAACTTTGCTATATGGTCGTTCTAAACACAAGTACCACAAAGTGTGGGAGTCCTTTAATTTCAGTATATAACCCATCAAAATAGATTTTTTCCTCTAACATTGCATAGCAAAAAACAGCTACAGTTGTTTCTTCTTTTTTGTTTGTGCCTTGATAATGACTCCAATGCAGGAGCAGAAACGTCGAGTTTTTCACAAATTTACACACGGAATTCACACCCAAATCAAGCTAGATTCCGGGTGTGAACCGCATATAAATTAAGACGGCTGAACCGAAGTTCTTCTTTTTTATACATTGAAAATGAATCGAAAGCAGTAGCCGAAACGTCGAAAAATTCTCAAGACATAAGAGCAGTTCTCACTCACAACTTGGTAGGTCTGTAATATAGCTGAAGATGGTGTGGGTAATTTAGCAATAAATAATAAATGCAAAACTAAAG